>ML660770.1:6776253-7247141 GCA_007570785.1 Antilocapra americana | reverse complement strand
TATATATATATATATGTGTGTGTGTGTGTGTGTGTGTGTGTGTGTTGCTCAGTTGTGTCCACCTCTTTGTGACTCCTTGGACTGTAACCCGCCAGGCTCTTCTGTCCATGGGACTCTCTGGGCAAGAGTACTGGAATCGGTAGCCATGCCCTCCTCCAGGGGATCTTCCTGATTCAAGGATTGAAGCCGGGTTTCTTGTATTGCAGGCAAAGTGTTTGCCTTCTGAGCCATGAGAGAAGCCCCTGTGTGTGTGTGTGTGTGTGTGTGTGTGTGTGTGTATGCTCAGTTGCTCAATCATGTCCGACTCTTTGTGACTCCATGAACTATACCTCACCAGGATCTTCTGTCCATGGCATTTTCCAGGCAAGAATACTGAACCAGGTTGCCATTTCCTACTCCGGAGAATCTTCCTGGCCCAGTGATCTAACCCGAGTCTCTTGCACTGACTGGAGGATTCTTTACCACTGAGCCACTTGGGAAGCCCTATGTGTATATATATATATAATATAGGCAATTTCTACTGTGCTAACTCAAGCTTGCTCAGGTGACTGAGTTGTGGTTTGAGCCCCTTGATGAAATGTTTTTTCCCTCCATACGAAATAGCCCCAGCACTTTTACAGTGAGGAAGTAACACAGACCATGACAGAGGTTGAAACAGGGAGGAATTTGCCTTGGACATCACTCCAGATTGATTTGGGAGATTCCACAAAGGATTGAGCCCAAGAACAGTTCGATATTCTGCATATAATATATAGTTCTGCTCTGCTGGGTCTTAAATAAAAATAATTAAAATGCAAAATGGATTTTCTTGTTCTTTTTTTTCCCCTCCCTGGCCCAGATTGTTTTTCTATGAGAAAAGATTAGCATGCCCTGAGAGAATCTGGTAGCAAAGATTTAGAAAAGCTTCACCACCCTAGACTGCTTACTAGTTTACTGAGAGGAAACTTCACAAATAATTAAGATTTTGGTCACCCTCTGACTTGGACCCTTAGATTCTCCTGCTGTTAATACTTAGTGCCAGGTTGCTAAGCATCTGGGGTATAACACTAGGCCATCCTGGGCACTCTTATTTTTGACTCTAAACATTCTCCAGGCAAATTTACCTAAGTCCATTGCCCCAGCTACCAAATATACACAGATAATCCTCAGTTAAAACGTTCTCCTCAAATTCAAACATAACTGCTTCACAACCTACTTTTCTAATCTCCTTTTCACATAATGCCACTACAGTCTACCTGTGAATAATCCTGCATGCCACCTCCCACCTTCCTGCTCAGTAAGTCACTCATTTCTGTTGGAAACATGGTCTTTCTTCTCTCAACTCTTTACCGCTTCCCATAGATCAGATCATCATTTTTCCACATGGGTCCTGTGCTCTGTCCACTCTGAATTATTCTCTCTTCTCCAGGCTAGCCATAGACCCTCATGCTTTTGTGCTGGCCTCCCAATCTCTTCATTTTATCTGCTCTCATTAGTTCAGTTCCTCTGTGAAGAGTGATGGTTCCTCATTGATATGAAGCCATGACTGAAATAGCTTCTTTCTCTTGGTTCTTATGATACTTTGTGTATACAGTTTCCCATATGTTATAGCTGTTACTGTTGCACCATACTTGTTTATTTCTATATATGTCTTCTCAAAATCCTGAACCTCTTTGAGAGTTAGGACTTGATTTTAATATCTAAGTATCTCTAATAATCATAATCAGTGCTGAATAAATGTAAATTACTAAATAAATGATTATATGTGGCATAAGAGCATCCTCTTGTTATGTAAATGAAAGACTGTATTCTGTTGGTGAGGTCAAATGGCGTCACCTAACATAGAGGAGGCTGGAAAATATAGACCAACTGTTGTCCAACATTTGGTGAATAACTGGCTTGTCTGCCATAGGAACTCTGTTATTGGGAAGATACATATTTGGAAATATTAGATGCTCTTTTAAAATAAAAAACATCATTATGTAGTGAATCCTGATCATTAATTTTTTTTGCCTTAAGGTTTGTCTTTGTCTGATACTAATATAGCCTTACTAGATTTCCTTTGAGTGATCTTTATCTGGAGCATGTTCTTTATTGTTAAAAAGCTGTATCTTTATATTGGTCATATTTATGTGTCTTGTAAACAGCAACTAACAGAACAATTTTTATAAATCTAACATGACAATCTTTGTTGGCAAACTTAAATATTTAAATTTGAATTTCATATCTAATGTAATTTACGATATGTGTGCTAAGTTGCTTCAGTTGTGTTGACTCTTTGAGACCCTATGGACTGTAGCCTGCCAGACTGCTCTGTCCATGGGATTCTCCAGGCAGGAATACTGAAGTAAGTTGTCATTTCTTCCTCCAGGGGATTTTCCTGACCCAGGGATCAAACCCACATCTCTTAGGTCTGCATTGGCAGGCAGGTTCTTTACCACTAGCGACACTTGGAAAGTCCAGTTTATGACATATTTGGATTTAATCCCTCCATGTTACTTTATAGCCTTTATTTGTCCTTTTATATGATTCTTTTCTCTTTTGCTACCTTCTTTTGAATAAAGATTTTAAAAAATACATTTTCCTTTCAACCAGAGTATGTGCATCATTACTTTCCTAACTGATGCTAATGTTGTCCAAAATGACTTTACTAATTATATACTCACCAACAGTACATGAGAATTTTCTTGGCTTTACACTCTTACCAGCACTTAGTATTGTTTACCGTCTATTATTTTTGGTAATCTGAGAGGTATGCAATGGTATTTCAAGATGTCTTAATTTGCATTTATCTGATTACTAGCGAGGCTGATTATATTTTCATATATTTAGTGGCCATTAAGATCTTTTTTTTTCTAAAGTGCTTTCGTCTTAGTCCATTTTTTTTTCTTTCTATTGGGTAGTTTGCTTCTTTCACATAGATTAGTAGCAGTTCTTATGTCTTCCTTATACCAGTCCTTTGGGGCTTCCCTGGTGGCTCAGACAGTAAAGAATCTCCCTGCAGTGTAGGAGACCTGGATTCGATCGCTGGATGGGGAAGATCCCCTGAAGAAGAGAATGGCAACCCACTCCAGTATTCTTGCCTGGAAAATTCCATCAACAGAGGAGCCTGGTGGGCTACAGTCTGTGGGGTCACAAAAAGTTGGAGGCAACTGAGTCACTAACACTTTCTGTCAATTATGCATGTCGCAAATGTCTTTTTCCACTATTTTGCTCATTTCCCTCTCTTTCTATGGTGTCTTTTAATGAGTTTTTAGTTATAATGTTGTTAAATGTATCATCCTTTCTTATAGTTAGTAGTTTTTGTATCTTCAGATGTCTTTCCCTTCTCTGAAATCTTGAGGATATTTTCATATATTATCTTCTGAAAGCTTTATAGTTTGTTTTTCTCAAAGATCCCTGACTTATTTTGAAGTGATCTTGGTCTGTGGCAGGAGGCAGAGCTTTTTAAAATAAAGATACCCAGTTACCTTAGACCATTTATTTGTAATAACACCTTTGTCATAAAAAGGAAACACCCATTACCCTCAATTTATAATGACCTCTGCCCCAGTTTGTAATAATGCCTCTGTCATTTGTAAGTTTGTGTGCTAATTTCTAGACACCCTTTTCTATTCCACTGATAATCTATCTGTCCCTGCAGCATTAACAGTCATATTTATCTAGCTGTATAATAAAAGTTGCTTTCTTGTGGCAAATTTTTTTCAAAATCCATCCAGTGTAGCTTAACACATAAGGCTCTAGATTCCAGGGGTCAGCATGTATCCTCAGGGCAGGAGTCATTTGAGTATCAATTTATCACACTGTATTTCTGCTTACCTTTTAGATTCTTAGCTATGTATTAAAAGAATCAGTAGTACAAGTCATATCATATTGGTGCTTTGTCAGGAAAGACCTCCCAGAGTGTCTTCTCCAGGTTGCCAGAGGCCAAAACTTCTCATTTGGCAAGGAGATACAATCTTCTTTAATGAGCATTTCCAAATTTTAAGAGGAGAAATTGCTCTAAAATTTTTGTGTGAGTATGAACAGGGAGAGGAGGATGGAGAAGTTTAATTTAATGACTTATCCTCATTATCATTCAGTAAATTATTCTCAGGTCTTAATAGTTTCTATGAATTAAAATATTACATTTAGAATGAGATATGTTCGTAATGATACTTAGTAGTCTTAGTAGTTTACCAAGACTTTTTTTCTATAACAAATACTGAGTAAATTCTTCTTGGTTGACAGTAGTGTTTCAGAAAACAACTTAAAAAACATTTATGTAATCTTTACCATGTGCCAAACACTATCCTAAACGGCTTATGAATATTAGCTCATTTGATAACTCATACAACTTGGTAAAGTAGTGTTATACCAAATGGATGTACTAAGATATGAAGTAATTAACTGGGTTGCCTAATTCCAACAGCTCATAAATGGTGGAGCAGGAATTTGAATCCAGACAGCCTGGCTCCAGAGTTAGCACTTTGACCCACAATACTGTGCATAATTCATCTCATGTTTCTATGGAGTTTGTTGTCTCTTGCAGTTAAAAGCGAAAAGCAAAAGTGAAGTCGCTCAGTCATGTCTGACTCTTTGCCACCCCATGGACTGTAGCCTACTACGCTCCTCTGTCCACAGATGATAGAAGTCTTAATGATAAAAAGAAGAGAGAATAAAAAATCATCTAAAGTTGTTTCACTATCTATGTTTGATATGATTTACAAGAATTTGGCAGTGAGGTGTCGTATGTAACCATGAGGTGGAGATGGCATACCCACATTATAATCTATTCATCAACATTTTGAGTACCAATTGTATGGCAAGGGTTTTGCTACATGCTGAAGTTAAAAATATGAATAAGGTATGCCCATCCTCTTTCAATCTCACCTGTAGAATCTAGCAGAAATTTCTCCAGAATGGCAGAAATGAGTTCCAGTGAACAGAGATACAACTCTGTAGGAACTTTCTTAGAAAAGTATAGTTGGGGGTGGGATGTGTAAGAGATAAAAGGTAAATAATATAAAAGAGAGAAATAAAAAGAAGCAAGCAGGAAGATGGATTGTTATGACCACTGGGAGACTTGTGCCTGTTTTACTGTACTAGTGGCTCATTTCTATGTCTCTGGGACAGGGCCCACTAAAGAATTTTTTTTACCTCTTCTTTGAACATTGTAGATAAGATATGTATGTGATAGGTAACTTTGAGCATATTGGTTTCCTTCCTCTTTAGTAAGGAAGGAAAAAGAAAGATGAGAAATCTCAGAGTTCACTAATTGTCACTTTTCCTGGACTATAAAACAGGGAAAGCAAAATTGCAAAATGTTGTAAGGTAATAAGACAAAAGATTATCTGCCATGTTAATGTGGCTGCTGTAACTTCTCAGTCCAGTTGAGTAATCGACGTGTAGGTGACTTTGGACAATTAGTCCTTGGGCACTTTTCACTACCTAATTCTCAGAACTGTAAAAATAAAAGTAATACCAAAATGAAATCAATTCAAGTATCAAAACCCAAAGTTAATAACTAAGTATAGCTTCTCTGAGTTTTTAAGTTATTGTTTAGTTGTAAATTTTGTATTTTTGCACTGTTTTGTGAACAGTTTCATGTCATGTAAATACTTTCAGAAAGATCTACATAATTTGCTCATTATATAGAATTGGCTCTACCAGTCCATAATTGGTAATATGGTATTACGGTTAATAATTGGTTTCTTGGGTTCCTCTTCTAATGGGGGGGGATAGGTCTATGCTATTTTTTCTGCCCTTTCCTTTCTCCTAGTTCCCTTTCCCTCTGTGACAAATATCACATAGAAACCATTTAGGAGGTATTCTTGTGAGATAAAAACATTCATGCAAATTGATTTAATTAGAACATAATAACATTATTCATTTTCATACTAAAGAAAATGTCTGCATTTGTTATATGCCATATTAGAAACCATGTAGAAAACTAGTAGAAAAATGAAAAGAATTAAACCAAAGCTTTCAAAGAAATGTATATGAAAATAGTAATTTTAAGGGGATATTAGTAACAACATTTATAGGTGAGATGAAATAAAAAGAGATCAATAGCATCATTTTTTTTTTTTTTTTGACCAGTAGCATCTTAGTGATCAGTACAGTGGATGGAACTCAGGTACGCATCATTATAAAAGCCCTTCAAAGGGCCAGGAACGTATCCCATTTGGAGCTTCATGCATGATTCTAACCTTATATGACAGGTATGGTAACACAGCATCAACAAAGGCAAACACCATGATAAAAGATCTTTAGGTCAGAGCTCCTTGTGGAGACTAAAAAAATGAGGTCAGTGCTCATTCTTGAGAAGCAAATGAAAGGTGAACATGACTAATGCAGATAAAGTTTCGAGCATAAAAAGGGTATATAAAAGGAAACTCTTCAAGGATATAATAGTTCAAAAAGCAGGAGGGTATGAAATAGAACAAAGAAGGGACTGACGTTTAAAGAATGTTGTTAAGAGAGTGCAGTTCGGGTGTGGAAATAATGGCCAGAGGGCCATGGAATTTTCCATTTAGGGAGAAGAAATTTATTAGATAATTAGGTAAAATCATGGAACAAATTGGAGGGTGTTACAAGTATTACCCGGATGGTCTTTCATGAAGAATTTTTATTTTATGTCTTGGAGTTTATTTTATAGTTTGCTCAGATGTAAAAGATCACATCCATGGGGCAATTGATAGTATGTTATATGCTACATTTAATTAGTTGCAAACAATCAACTATTGTATATATGAAATTATATTTTGAAGTTTTTATTTACAAGCATATTTATATTCTGGTGTTAAAGAAAACCCGCCAGTGGTGAAAGCTGTATTTTACTAACAGAATAATGAATAGGAAGACATACACGGAGGCTACTCGAAAAGATCTGGGAGGAGACAAAGGTCAGTTTATTCCATTTCAGTAGTACTGCATCCCAGATAGCTCAGTGGGAAAGAATCTGCCTGCCAATGCAGGAGCCGCAGGAGGCATGAGTTCAATCCCTGGGTTGGGAAGATCCCGTGCAGGAGGAAATGGCAACCCACTTCAGTCTTCTTGCCAGGAAAATCCCTTGTCCATAGGGTCACAAAGAGTCGGACACAACTGAGCATGCACACATGTACCTGAAACTTGTATTTCCCTGAGTTAATCCAGCTTAAGGATACAAACGTAGTTATGTTCATTACAATAAAATATGCTTTCTTTTGATATTTTACTATTTACTTTTTCATTATTTCCATTGCCCCTCATATTTTGTCTATACATTTTTGGGGACCAACAGAGAGTGCCTTCTGTGATCTCACTAATTTCTTTTTGTCAGTACATGGTGCTGCTTATGTAAAGATATTTTGCTAGCTGCTTCTGGTGTCCAGGGCCTCATACTCAGCACTGTCACTGGGCACCACCACCAGCTGCCGCTGCTGCCACGAGGGGAGGGCGTCTCTCTCCGGGTTGGGTTTGTTTAGTCATGTAGATATCAGACTAGTGCTTAGAAGTTTTAGTGAAGATCACCCATGAACCTAAACAGAACTGGGACTGAGGCAGTGGGTCAGGGCAGGGGGCTTATGGTCTACCCTTTGCCTTCTCTGTTGGTGACTAAGGTTTTCTTATTGGACCAAATTCTTTATGTTCTCTGAATATGTTATTTCCCAAGAGGCTTGCTTCTCAGCCCTGAATGTAAGTGGGTTTCTGTATATCCCTCCTTCACCCATTTTCCCAACTGTCAGGATGTTTAATCATGCCTGAAGCCTGAAAATGAACCAGTCAGGTAAGAGCTGGGTGATGGGATTGAATGAGGAGTCTTAAAAACAACACACACACACAAAACAATAAAGAAGAGAAGAGATGAGAAGTAGAAGGAGAAGCAGGAAAGGACAAAAAAGAAAAAAAATAAAGTGAATATTAAAAGTAAACGATAAACCAGTTTCATACTCTATTTTCCTTGCTTGTTCTGTACTTGGTCTTTTATTTATACTCTTACTCTAATGTTTCTTAGTTTAATATGCAGCATTTCTCTTCTGTTGGTATCAAAATCTGATGTTTCTTGTCAGATAGAGTCAGTTAGATCCCAACAAAATCTTCACATTTTGCATTTTAGATAGTAGATGAAATTTCATGGTTCAAGCAAAATTCTAGTTTTCAGCAGTGGCTACCTTACAGTCTAGCTTGATTCTCTTTTTATTTCCGAGAGAATGCCAGAAGTACATTCCTTTGGTTCCTGAAGAGAAAGAAATTCTCTTTACAGCTCTTTCCAATTTTCATTACCCCCTGCTTTTTGCAATAATATTTTGGTTGGTGGCTGGCTGCATCTTTTTCATTTTGGTGTAAAATCATTTTTCCTTGGAAGTAAGTTGCCGTTTCAGCCCAGTTGAGCACATGTTTCAGTGACATCGAAGAGATGTGAGCCGTGAGCTGCCAAACACTGGCAGGGCATGATGTGTGAGCTTGGATTCTTCTGATTTCTGGAAGGTAGGGCTGCACAACTCCACAGGCAAGGTGGCTCAAGCCTCAAACTGAGACATAAGCAATTTCTAAGGCCAGTGTACCTTTCTGTTCTCAAAGAGAGAAGGAAGTCACATTGACTGGCTGATGACCTTAGCTGCAGAGTCAACACTGACAGCAAACAGAAAAAATTAAGAAGGCAACATTAAGTTTCTATGGCATTAGAAGAATTTGGGCTTCTCAGGCAGTTCTGATGGTAAAGAATCTGCTTGCAACGCAGGAGACCTGTGTTCAATCCCTGGGTTGAGAAGATCCTCTGGAGAAGGCATTGTCTACCTACTCCAATACTCTTGGTTCAGTTTTAAAATTGAGATAATTATAATTCACATACAGTTATAGTAAATAATACAGATTGATCTCTTGCACACTTTGCCTGAGGTTTGCACACTGGTTTCCCCAGTGTTAATACCTATAGTTTAATAGCAACCAAGGCATTGACATGGGTACTAGTTGACAATCTTCGATTTCCCCAGTGTTATGTTCATACACAGACATGCCCTTGTATTGAATGAATGTGTGGGTATTAAATTCTATACAGTTTTATCACCTTGTAGGTCCATGTATCCACCACCATAGTCAAGCTACTGAACAGTTCCAACACCAGATAGATCTCTCCTGTTGTCCTTTTAAAACACATCCACCTCCCTCCTGCCCCCACAGCCTTCTTTGTTGTTATTTAGTTACTAAGTTGTGTCAGATTCTTTTGTGACTCTATAGATTGTAGCCCACCAGGTTCCTCTGTCCATGGGTTTTCGCAGGCAATACTGAGATGGGTTGTCATTTCCTACTCTAAAGGGGGTTCTTCCTGACCAAGGAAACAAAACCCACATCTCTTGCATTGTAGGTGGATTCTTTACTGATAAGCCACTGGGAAAGCCCACAGCCTTCTGAAACAACCACTAATATGTTCCTTATCTCTATGTTTTGCCATTTAGATAATGTTATAAAATGGAATCATAAACTAGGTAGCCTTTTAAAAAATAGACTTTTCTATTTTTAAAAATTTTTATCAGAGTATAGTTGCTTTATGTTGTTGTTAGTTTCTGCTGTACAACAAAGTGAATCAGCTGTATGTATATGTATTAATATATTTCCTTTTTAATGGGTGGAAGACCTAAGCACACATTTCTCCAAAGAAGACATGCAGAAGACCAAGAAGCACATGGTAAGTGCTCAACATCAGTAATTATTAGAGAAATGCAGATCAAAAAATTGCAATGAGGTAGCACCTGACACTGATCAGAATGGCCGTCATCAAAAAATCTACAAATAATAAATGCTGGAGAGAGTGTGGAGAAAAGGGAAATCTTTTACACTGCAGATGGGACTATAAGCTGATAACAGCCATTATGGAGAACAGTATAGACTTTATTTTTTATAACAGTTTTAAGTTCACAGCAAAATGGAGCAGGAAATACAGAAAGTTCCCGTATACTCCCTGCCCCAATAAATGCACAGCCTCCCCCATCACCAGCATCTCCTGCCAAAGTGGTACACATCAATACATCGCAAATACATCATCATTTGTTGACAAATCGTTATCAGCCAAAGTCTGTAGTTTACAAGTCCATAGTTTTTATATTTTACACAGAATTCACTTTTGGTAGTATGGATTCTATGGATTTGGAAAAATGTATAATGACATATGTCTGCCACTAGAGTATCACACAGAAGAGTTTCACTGTCCTAACAGTCCTCTGTGTTCTGGTTCTTCATCCCTTCCTTTCCCCAGTTCCTGCAACCGTGGATCTTTTAGTGTCACCACGGCTGTGGCTTTTCCAGTATATTGTATAGTTGGAATCATACATATCACAGTTGGATTTTGCACTCGGCTTTTTTCACACTGTATGATTCTCTGGAGATTCATCCAGGCTGTTTCATGTATGCACAGTTTCTTTCTTTAAAATTGTTGGCACTATCCCACAATTTATTTAACCATTCATCTGCTGAAAGACAGCTGAGCTGATGTCATTTCTGGCTGTTATCAATAAAGCTGCTTCATATTTTTATGTACAGGCTTTTATGTGACTGTAAATGTTCCTTTCTCTGGGATCAAGGCCAAGGAGTACAGTTGTTGGATTGTGTGATATTTGAGTGCTTAGTCTTTAGAAAATCAAACCTCTTATTTTGTATTGGAGTATGACTGATGAACAACGTTCTGATAGTTTCAGGTGAACAGAAAAGGGGTTCAGTCATACATATACACATATCCTTTCTCCACTAAGCTTCCCAGGTGGCTCAGTGGGTAAAGAAACCACCTGCAAGATTGGAGAAGCAGTAGATGCAGGTTTGATCTCTGGGTAGGGAAGATCGCCTGGAGGAGGAAGTGGCAGCCCACTCCAGTGTTCTTGCCTGGAGAGTCCCAAGGACAGAGGAGCTTGGCGGGCTATAGTCCATAGGATCGCTGAGAGTCAGGCACGACTCAAGTGACTGAATTCACACGCATGCACACATTCTCTCCTGAACTCCTCCCCCATTCAGGCTGCCACGTAACATTAAGCAGAGTTCCCTGCACAACCCAGTAGGTCTTTGGTTACCTATTTTAAATACAGCAGAATGTACCTGTTCATCCCAAACTCCCTAACTAGTTTTATAAGAAGCTGCCAAATTGTTATCCAGGATGACTGAATGATTGTAATCCCACAAACTATGTATGAATGATCTAGCTTCTAGCCTTTGGTGTCACTTTTAAAAATCTTAGCCATTGTGATAGATGTGCAGTGAAATTACCTGGTAGTTTTTTTTTTCTGTACTTTTTTCTTTTTAAAATTGAAATATATTTGATTTACAATGTTATGTTAGTTTCAGGTATACAGCAAAGTGATGGCAAAAAGAATCTGAAAAAGAATCTGAAGAAGATTATGTACATATATTCTTTAACCATTATAGTCTATTGGTTAATACAAGATACTGAATATAGTTCCTTGTGTTATACAGTAGGTCCTTGTTATCTGTTTTACATATAGTAGTGTGTATCTGTTAATCCCAAATTCCTAATGTAGTTTTAATTTGTATTTTCCTAATGGCCGATGATACTGAAAAAATTTGCCTATTTGCCATTTATTTATTCTCTTTTCATGGGCTTTCATAGAGCAAAATTTTAAATTTTGATGAGGTCCAGTTTATCAGTTTTTCTAAGGGCTTACACTTTTGGCACTGATTCTAAGAACTCCGACTACCTCTAGATGCCAAATAATTTCTGTGTATTTTTTTCCTAAAAGCTTTACTGCTTCAGGTGTTATATTTAAATCTGTAATCTACTTTGAATTAATTTTTATATGCTATGATCTACTTTGAAGTAATTTTTGTATAAGTTAAAACATTTAAAACAGGTTTATTTTTCTTTACCAAGGGGATGTCAAATTGCTTCACAGTCATCTGTTTCAAAGTCTTTCCACTGAGTTGCTTTTGTAACGTTGTCAAAAATCAGTTAAGCATATTTATGTGGGCCCATTTTTGGGTCCTCTATTTTGTTTTATTGGTCTATGTGTTTCTTACTAAAGAAGTTTCTTCATGATCTAATTTGATGAGTGTGTGTGCTTTAAATGAATGCACAATGACTTATTTTTAAGATCACTAGTTTATGGTCGAGAACATTTTTCATGTTTTTAAAGACTAAACTGGTAAATCCAAAAAGCTGAGAAAATGAAATAGCTAAATTTATTGGGAGTGTTTATTTACCGGGAACTACTCTAAGTAATTTTTTCTCATATTATTTAAGTTGCACAACAGCTCTAAGCTGTAGGTACTATCCTTATTTTATAGATGACGATACTGAAGCACAGAGGAGATAAAGGTTATATAGCTCTCAAGTCAGAATATGCCTTGAGACTGGAGATAGGACTGTTATTCACAGGGCTCGACAAGTACTTATAGAGGGTACATATTTATACCTTGTAGGATCCCGGGTGATATTTCTCATGAAATCTATCTTATAATGCTGTTATGAAAGTTTGCACTTACGTTTTGTTGACAAGCTGACCTACCGTAAGAATAAGGATGGAGTTTAGAAACAAAATGTGATCACCTAAATAATTTTCTGAAAGATATCTTTGAATGACGTTTTAAAGACTTTATTTTCCCTTGCTACTTGATGACCTTTAGTTTGATAATCAATTCAGTTCAGTTGCTCACTCGTGTCCGACTCTTTGCGACCTCATGAATCGCAGCACGCCAGGCCTCCCTGTTCATCACCAACTCCCGAGTCCACCCAAACCCAAGTCCACTGAGTCGGTGATGCCATCCAACCATCTCATCCTCTATCGTACCCTACTCCTCCTGCCCTCAATCTTTCACAGCATCAGGGTCTTTTCCAATGAGTCAGCTCTTCACATCAGGTGGCCAAAGTATTGGAGTTTCAACATCAGTCCTTCAAATGAACACCCAGGACTGATCTCCTTTAAGATGGACTGGGTGGATCTCCTTGCAGTCCAAGGGACTCTCAAGAGTCTTCTCCAACACCACAGTTCAAAAGCATCAATTCTTTAGTGCTCAGCTTTCTTTATAGTCCAACTCTCACATCCATACATGACCATTGGAAAAACCATAGCCTTGACTAGATGCACCTTTGTTGGCAAAGTAATGTCTCTGCTTTTTAATATGCTGTCTAGGTTGGTCATAACTTTCCTTCCAAGGAGTAAGCATCTTTTAATTTCATGGCTGCAGTCACTATCTGCATTGATTTTGGAGCCCAGAAAAATAAAGTCAGCCACTGTTTCCACTGTTTCCCCATCTATTTGCCATAAAGTGATGTGACCGGATGCCATGATCTTAGTTTTCTGAATGTTAAGCTTTAAGCCAACTTTTTCACTCTCCTCTTTCACTTTCATCAAGAGGCTCTTTAGTTTTTCTTCACTTTCTGCCATAAGGGTGGTGTCATCTGCATATCTGAGGTTATTGATATCTCTCACGGTAATCTTGATTCTAGCTTGTGCTTTCTTCAGCCCAACGTTTCTCATGATGTACTTTGCATATAAGTTAAATAAGCAGAGTAACAATATACAGCGTTGACGTACTCCTTTTCCTATTTGGAACCAGTCTGTTGTTCCATGTCCAGTTCTCACTATTGCTTCCTGACCTGCATACAGATTTCTCAGGGGGCGGGTCAGGTGATCTGGTATTCCCATCTCTTTCAGAGTTTTCCACAGTTTATTGTGATCCACACAATCAAAGGCTTTGGCATAGTCAATAAAACAGAAATATATGTTTTTCTGGAACTCTCTTGCTTTTTTGATAATCCAGCAGATGTTGGCAATTTGATCTCTGGTTCCTCTGCCTATTCTAAAACCAGCTTAAACATCTGGAAGTTCACAGTTCACATATTGCTGAATCCTGGCTTGGAAAATTTTGAACATTACTTTACTAGAGGGTGAGATGAGTGCAATTGTGTGGTAGTTGGAGCATTCCTTGGCATTGCCTTTCTTTGGGATAGGAATAAAAACTGACCTTTTCCAGTCCTGTGGTCATCGCTGAGTTTTCCAAATTTGCTGGCATATTGAGTGCAGCACTTTCACAGCATCATCTTTTAGCATTTGAGCTAGCTCAACTGGAATTCCATCTCCTCCACTAGCTTTGTTCATAGTGATGCTGTCTAAGACCTACTTGACTTCATGTTCCAGGATGTCTGACTCTAGGTGAGTGATCACATCATAGTTATTATCTGAGTCATGAAGATCTTTTTTGTACAGTTCTTCTGTGTATTCTTGCCACCTCTTCTTAATATCTTCTGCTTCTGTTAGGTCGATACAATTTCTGTCCTTTATCGAGCCCATCTTTGCATGAAATGTTTCCGTGGTATCTCTAATTTTCTTGAAGAGATCTCTAGTCTTTCCCATTCTGTTGTTTTCCTCTATTTCTTTGCATTGATCGCTGAGGAAGGCTTTCTTATCTCTCCTTGCTATTCTTTGGAACTCTGCATTCAAATGGGGATACCTTTCCTTTTCTCCTTTGCTTTTTGCTTCTCTTCTGTTCCCTGCTTATTTGTAAGGCCTCCTCAGACAGCCATTTTGCTTTTTTGCATTTCTTTTCCTTGGGGATGGTCTTAATCCCTGCTTACATTAGGTCCCTACTATTTCTGTCCTTATTGAGCCCATCTTCTACCCATTTTAATACAAATTATAATCAAAAGCCATAGAAACAATTTATTATCTCTGGGACTCTAGACAATATATTGACCTAGTGGGGCTACTCCATGCTTTTATTTGCATTACATATTGGATACATAGACATTGTTACATTAATTTTTGGGGAGGTTAGATTTTTTTAATAATGCAAAGAAAAGTGATTTTTCATTGAGCAAACATTTAGTAAAAATTTTAGGAAACTCTTTAAAAGAATTCAATGAGTTGAATTGTCAATATTATTGGAAAAATTTATTGTATTATAAATATTGTTGTTGTTCAGTCACAACAAGTCAGTTCTGACTCTTTGTGACCCCATGGTGCAGCACACCAGGCTCCCAGTCCTTCACTATCTCTAGGAGTTTGCTTAAGCTCATATCCATTGATCAGTGTCTAACCATCCATAACCCCTTTCCCCTCCTGCCTTCAATCTTTCCCAGCATCAGGGTCACTAAAGTGTTGGAGCTTCAGCTTCAGCATCAGTCCTTCCAATGAATATTCAGGACTGATTTCCTTTAGGATTGATTGGTTTGAATTCCTTGAAGTCCAAAGGACTTTCAAGAAGAAAATATTGTTATTTTAATAAAAAATAACTCTTTTAATAACTTTTTGCTATTTTCTTTTTCTTATCAATGTATTTTCTTTCACTTTCATGGTGGTGCTGACTTAAGGCATTTTTCTATTATTTTATACTAGAGATTGTGACAAGCCAATTAATGACCCCAGTGATGTCCATATCCTAATCCCTGGAGCATCTGATTGTTACCTTATATGGCAAAAGGAACTCTGCAGTTGTGATTATGTTAAGGATTTGGAAATGGGAAGGTTATCCAGGTTATCCTGGGTTATGTGGGTAGGCCCTAAATGTAATCACAAGAGAAATCATAAAGAGAACGTGGAGAGGGACTTCCCTGGTGGCCCAGTGGTGGAGAATCTGGTGGCCAGTGCAGGGGCCACAGGTTTGATACCTCTGGGAAGATCCCATATGCTGTGGAGCAGCTAAACTCATGCACCTGAACTATTGAATTTGTGCTCTAGGACCCACAAGCTGCAACTGCTGAGCCACACTCTACAACAAGAGAAACCACTGCAATGAGAGGCCCATACACTGCAGCTAGAGAGAGCCCTTGCTTGCTGCAACTGGAGAAAAGCCCATGAGCAGCAATGAAGACCCTATGCAGCCATATTAAAAAAAAAACTGAAAAAAAGACTGTGGAGAGGGCTTTATGAAAACATAAATGTAATATAGAAGCAAAAGGCTGAGGTGATTCAAAGAAAGAGTCATGAGCCAAGGAATGCAAATGGCCTCCAGAAGCTAGGGAAAAAACAAGAATATGGATTCTCACCAGAGCCTCCAGAGGAAATCAGCCCTTCCACCCCCTTGACTTTAGCTGTGTGAAACTGATTTCAGACTTTTGGATTTTAACGCCATAAGAGAATAAATTTATGTTGTTTTAAGTTATCAAGTTTATGGTTACAGCAGCTGTAGAAAGTTACAGTCATTATTACACAAGTAGAGTGATGGAATATTGCAAGTGTGATTTGAAACACATCGAAACCAGAAATTCCTGAAATTTAACTTAAGGTGTTTGGTTGATTGCACTAGTATTTTCCTTCTGATGCACATGTATTTAAGAAGGTGGTCTGCTCCACCTCTGAGGCCAGGAAAACCAGTGAGAGGTGAGCCCACGGGATCATATCCAAGGGAAAGGTTGGCATGGCAGACAAGGGCAAGCCGGGGAGAAACTTTCAAGGTGGCAGTTCAGGGGAAGACTTCTTTATGATGAGTCAAAAGTCTTAAGGAGGAAGAAAGCTAAAGGGCAAGGTAAAGATGGAAGAGAAAAACCAACAAACTAACAGAGTGTTGGTGGAGTGAGAAGTTGAGCTAGGCAAGGTTATAAAGAGTGTTAGTCATTCGTTCTGTCTGAGTCTTTGCAACTTTATGGACTGTAACCGGCCAGTCTCTTCTGTCCATGGGAGTTTTCAGGCAAGAATACTGGAGTGGGTTGCCATTTCCTTCTCCGAGGGATCTTCCCAACCCAGAGATTGAACCCAGGTCTCCTGCATTGCAGGCAGATTCTTTACCATCTGAACCACAGGGAAACCCTGGTTATGAAAGTTGGTGTTAATTAAAGACTCACCAGAACCATAATGAAAATGGCTCAAGGCTGCTTTGAATTTGATCACCTAGCAGAGAACTGTGTAAATTAGGTCCATCAGAAAAGTACATAGATGAATGTATACAGTTACTTGATGCCTCCTTTGTTCCTAAAGGATCTGCCACCTAGATCTTATGATCAGTGCTGCCCATGGGGAATTTGAAAACCACCAGTTCAGAGGAGATGTGAAGCCTCAGGCTGTTCTCTGCCTTTTGAACCTATAGTCTGAAGGCAGGGACATGATAACATCAGTGGTCCACTTATTGCTAGTAAAGACTCTCTTGCCTGTGCCTCAGTCATATTGTTTTGTATTTTATTTTTTGTTGTGTTTTGGACCTCTAGCAGATCTTGATCTGACCTGCCACCTAAGACTTCTAAGAGTTAAAGAATGATATTTAATATAAAATCCATTTCACAGTCCCATTTTTTAAAACAATTGAGTTCATGTGGTTGTAGCTTTCCTCCTTTATTTGCCCATGAATGAACAAGGATCCACTCACTTTTGAACTTGTCTAGAGTTCTTGTCAAGTAAAAAAGAAAATTGAAAATCCTCTGTCATGGGTTGAGAGGAAGAAGATGACAGAGCAAGGGGTACAACAAGAATGTCTTGCTTCTTCTTTCCCAGGGTATCCATGGGGAACTCTCAAGTCCCTTCTCACATTCTGCTTGGTACCAAACTACCATGGCACTGTCGCAGTAGATTAACCCTGGGCCTGCGGATGGAAGGTACTCAGTGAGGTACTAAGAGAGCCGCCTGACATTATCAGACTTTCTGTGGAGGATAAGGAAATCTGGCCATTTTCCCTTCCTCCCGCCCATAGCTGTAGTTCCTCCGGGCAAGTGCGCACCGGCTCTCCTCCCGCTCCCCCAGGGTCCGCGGCCACCCTGGCGCGTTAAAGGCAGCAGTGCCCGCGGCAGCGTCGGCCTTTGCAGCGGCGGCAGCAGCACCAGGCTCTGCAGCGGCAACCCCCCAGCGGCTTAAGCCATGGCGCTTTTTACGGCATTCAGCAGCAGCCTTGCTGTAACCGACAAAGACACCTTCGAATTAAGCACATTCCTCGAATTAAGCACCAAAACCTCGCAACATGGCCGAAATGAGCTTCCTGAGCAGCGAGGTGTTCGTGGGGGACTTCGTGTCCCCCTTCGACCAGTCGGGTTTGGGGGCTGAAGAGAGCCTAGGTCTCCTAGATGACTACCTGGAGGTGGCCAAGCACTTCAAACCTCATGGGTTCTCCTGCGACAAGGCGAATAAGGCAGGCTCCTCCGAATGGCTGGCTGTGGATGGGCTGGTCAGTTTCTCAGACAACAGCAAGGAGGATGCTTTCTCCAGGACAGATTGGATGGTGGAGAAAATGGATTTGAAGGAGTTTGATTTTAATGACACCCTGTTGAGTATAGATGATCTGGAAACCATGCCAGATGAGCTCTTGGCCACGTTGGATGACACATGTGATCTCTTTGATCCCCCACTCCAGGAGACTAACAAGGAGCCCCCCCAGATAGTGAACCCAATTGGCCATCTTCCAGAAAGTTTACCAACAATTGACCAGGGTTCCCCCTTCACTTTCTTGCAACCTCTTCCCCTTTCCCCAGGGGCCCTGTCTTCCACTCCAGATCATTCCTTTAGTTTAGAGCTATGCAGTGAAGTGGTTATCTCTGAAGGAGATAGCAAGCCAGACTCCACCACTTACACTACTGTGATTCCCTCAGTGCATAAAGGAGGAGGATGCCCCCTCAGATAATGATAGTGGCATCTGTATGAGCCCTGATTCCTCTCTGGGCTCTCCCCAGCATAGCCCCTCCACCTCCAGGGGCTCTCCAAATAAGAGCCTGCTATCTCCAGGTGCCCTCAGTGGCTCTTCCCGCCCCAAACCCTACGACCCTCCTGGAGAGAAGATGGTAGCAGCAAAAGTAAAGGGTGAGAAGCTAGATAAGAAATTGAAGAAAATGGAGCAGAACAAGACAGCAGCCACCAGGTACCGCCAGAAGAAGAGGGCAGAACAGGAGGCCCTCACTGGTGAATGTAAAGAGCTAGAAAAAAAGAATGAGGCTCTGAAAGAGAAGGCAGATTCCTTGGCCAAGGAGATCCAGTATCTTAAAGATCTGATAGAAGAGGTTCGCAAGGCAAGGGAGGAGAAAAGGGTCTCCTAGTTAGGGTAGTCAGGAGTATGTGCGCTTGTATATAGGAGGCTGAAGCTGTGTTTTAATAAATTATTTTGTAGTGAAAGTAAAAAAAAAAAGAAAAGAAAGGAAAATCTACTTAGGAGAGCCCCGTGGTTGAGGCGAAGAAGATGCCGTGTGGGGCCTAGAGATGATAGGAATGCTATAGAAAAACAGTACTATTTTATCAGATACCAGTGCAGCAGACCCAGGATATCAGGTGAAATAAAGGACGTTTTTCAAGGAGGTGAGGAAGGTTTGAAAAGCAGAAACAAGAGTATATCAGATATCTCTTATTATATCAGATATCCCTTATCCTGGTGCCACAATAATAAAAAAGGTCCCCAAGATTTAGATCAAGCAGAAAAGGGAGGACCTATACAAGTGGTCCTTGAGAACACACCCCCGAAGACTAATCGGAAAGAGCCTGAATTATTCATAAAGACTGAGAAAACTTCAATGGTCAAATGAAGGTTTTTGTTTTGTTTTGCTTCTGTATAGGAAGGAGGATCAAAGAAGAATAAAGTTAGTTATAAAATAAATTTACATTAATTTATTTTTGTACAATTGACTGGGAGGTTGCATATTTTGACCTTTATCACCCAAGGTTAGTCCTGTAATTTGTGTTTTTAAATCCACTTTATCTGCTCCAGGACTGTATGCTTTTATTCTGTCTTCTCTTTCCTCTCTGTACTTCTTAGTTATCTCAAGATTAGTCATCATTGGCTTCATACTTGTCAAACC
This sequence comes from Antilocapra americana, assembly GCA_007570785.1. Classification (NCBI taxonomy): domain Eukaryota; kingdom Metazoa; phylum Chordata; class Mammalia; order Artiodactyla; family Antilocapridae; genus Antilocapra; species Antilocapra americana. The sequence continues at coordinate 7,227,496 of ML660770.1, read as the reverse complement.
TAATGTTCTTTCTATGGTCCTTTTCAATATGATTTCTGTGTTGGTCCCAGGACTGACTGTCCTTTTCATTCATATCCTGATCTGTGTTGTAAGCTGGGTCTGAACCATCTCTGTGGTCTGTGTTTCCTGGTCTCTCATATGACTTACTTATGACTGGACTGAGACAAAGGGAGACAAGGGCTGAAGACTATATGGGAACTTTTCTGCTAATTCCCATATATGAATCATTCCTGGATCTGACTGTGTTTTTTATTCCTTGGTTTTCAGACACATTTTATTGTTTTTTCCAAAGGTCTATAAATTTGATGTTTGCGTTATGTTACAATGAACTGTCCATTGTCATCCTTAGCACCAACCTAAAACATGTTTCTTAATGATTGCATAGCACTTCACTTATAGAGAACAGACTTTAAATGTTGATTGAGTAAGACATGGAAGCAAACTAAACATCTATCAACAGGTAAATGGGTTAAGAAGATGTGGGCTACATACACAATAGAATATTACTCAGCCATAAGAAAGAATATGCCTGCATTTTGGGAGACCTGGGTTCGATCCCAGGGTCGGGAAGATCCCATGGAGGAATGAATGGCTACCCACTCTAGTATCCTTGCCTGGAGAATTCCATGGGCAGAGGAGCCTGGCGGGCTACAGTCTGTGTGGACTTGACTGAGCAACTATTACTATCACTATAAAAGAGAATGAAATAATGCCATTTGCAGCAACCTAGGTGGGCCACATCTCTAGATGGGCCTAGAGATAATCATAGTAAGGGAAAGGTCAGAAAGAGAAAGACAAACATCATGTGATATCACTTATATGTAGGATATGTACACAAATGAACCTATTTATGAAACAGAAACAAATTCATAGACATAGAAAACAAACTTACAGTTACTGAAGGGGAAAGAAGGTGGGGGAGGGATAAATTGAGAGTTTGGAATTAGCAGATACAAACTATATATAAAATAAACAATAAGGTCCTACTGTATAACACAGGGAACTATATTCAATATCCTGGAATAAACTATAATGGAAAAGAATATGTATATATATGTATTACTGAATCACTTTGCTGTACCCTGGGAACTAACACATTATAAATCAACTGTACTTCTATAAAAAATGTTGATTGGCTAAATGAATAGATAGAAGTATGGGGTGAGGTAATAGAGACACTGTCTTCTGAAGGAATGATTAAAATCAGCTTTTTGCCAGGATTCTGACACCCTGCTGAGAGTTACTCTCTGTGTTATTTGTGGAAGAATGTTATATACCCAGGTGTATTCATGTAGAAAAAAGGTGAGAAGCATTGCACTATGAAAAAGAGAGCTTCCTGTACAGATCTGATTCTTGACTCATTGGAAAGAATAACAGGACTAGACTGAAAAGTAAATTCATCCCCAAACAGTACAATTGTGAAGATAAGTTTCTCAAAATTTTCTTTATAATTATCCATCAGGGCAGAGTAATGTAAATATATACATCTGGACCTGAACTGGAGGTAAAAGTGATATGGTTCAGGAAGCTAATCTACCCTAAACTGAGAGTTATTTTTAGAATGAATTTAAAAAGCAGATACTCTGCTTGTGTGCTTGTTTTACCAAGAAGGTCTTCTGCTTTGAATCTTGTTGACGTTCTCAATGCATGGCCTGAGTTTTACTCTGAGGTTTTGTCTATCCACAGCCACACTGTTCCCCAGCAGTTGCTCTACCTTCTTCCTGGTTTTTCCTTGAAAAGGACAAGACTAGGGTACAGACAGACAATTTGCTGGCAGCAGATCTCCCTCTAAGAGAACATTGTGACAGAGAAAGAGAGCTTGAGTCCATCAGTTCAGTTCAGTTTAGTCGCTCAGTCATGTCTGACTCTTTGTGACCCCATGGACTGCAGCACGCTAGGCCTCCCTGTCCATCACCAACTCCCACAGTTTACTCAAACTCATGTCCGTTGAGTCAGTGATGCCAACCAACCACTTCATCCTCTGTCATCTCCTTCTTCTCCTGCCTTCAATCTTTCCCAGCATCAGGGTCTTTCCCAATGAGTTGGTTCTTCGTATCAAGAAGTCAAAGAATTGGAGTTTCAGCTTCATCATTAGTCTTTCCCACGAATAGTCAGGATTGATTTCCTTTAGATTTGACTGGTTTGATCTCCTTGCAGTCCAAGGGACTCTCAAGAGTCTTCTCTAACACCACGGTTCAAAAGCATCAATTCTTCAGTGCTCAGCTTTCTTTATGGTCTAACTCTCACATCCATACATGGCTACTGGAAATACCATAACTTTGACTAGACAGACTGTATTGGCAAAGTAATGTCTCTGCTTTTTAATATGCTGTCTAAGTTGGTCATAACTCTTCTTCCAAGGAGCAAGCGTCTTTTAGCTTCATGGCTGCAGTCACCATCTGCAATGATTTTGGAGCCCCCCCAAATTATCAAGTCTGTCACTGTTTTCATTGTTTCTCCATCTTTTAGGATTTGAAATAGCTCAGGTGGAATTCCATCACCTCCACTAGCTTTGTTTGTAGTAATGCTTCTTAAGGCCCACTTGACTTTGCACTCCAGAATGTCTGTCTCTAAGTGAGTGATCACAGAATCGTGGTTCCCTGGGTCATTAAGATATTTTTTGTATATTTCTTCCGTGTATTCTTGCCATCTCTTAATATATTCTGGTTCTGTTAGGTCCATGCCATTTCTGTCCTTTATTGTCCCCACCTTTGCATGAAATGTTCCCTTGGTAACTAATTTTCTTGAAGAGCTCTCTGGTCTTTCCCATTCTATTGTTTTCCTCTATTTCTTTGCACTAATCACTGAGGAAGGCTTTCTTATCTCTCCTTGCCATTCTTTGGAACTCTGCCTCCAGCTGGGTATATCTTTCCTTTTCTCCTTTGTCTTTAGCTTTTCTTTTCTCAGCTATTTGTAAGGGTTCCTCAGACAACCATTTTGCCTTTTTGCATTTTTTTTTCTTGGGGATGGTCTTGATCACTGTCTCCTGTACAAAGTCACAAACCTCTGCTCATAGTTCTTCAGGCACTTTATCAGGTCTAATCCCTTGAATCTATTTGTCACTTCTATTGTATGATTGTTAGGGATTTGATTTAGGTCATACTTGAATGGTGTAGTGGTTTTCCCTACTTTCTTCAGTTTAAGTCTGAATTTTGCAATAAGGAGTTCATGATCTGGGCTACAGTCAGCTTTGGTTGCAAAGAATATAATCAATCTGATTTTAGTGTTGACCATCTGGTGATGTCCATGTGTAGAGTCATCCCTTGTGTTGTTGAGGCCATCAGGTGCTTGTAATGAGGGGCAGGAGAGAAGAGTTTGTATGGTGATGGGAGAGGTCATTCTAAGATTAGCATGGATTCCCATGGACTTTCTTATTAGTCTCATCCTGATGTCTTATAATTTGGGATGATACTGCTTTTGATGAATATGAGTCAGGCTTCTGTCATGGCTCAATGGTAAAGAATCCACCTGCAGTGTAGGAGCTCCAGGAGACATGGGTTTGACCTCTGGCTTGAGAAGATCCCCTGGAGGAGGAAATGACAACCCTCTTCAGTATACTTGCCTGGAGAATCCCATAGACAGACAGACAGACTGACCCTACAGTCCATAGGGTCACAAAGAGTTGGACCCAACTAATGTGACTTAGCAGCAGCAGCAGCAATATGTCACAACTTTTTCCTTCAACATTCTAAATGTCTCCATCATCCTGTTATGATACTGCCAGAAAGAGAAAATAGGATCTTGCTAGGTAACCTGTGTGTCCCGCCCTCAAATAGCAACTGGAAATCTAATTGCAGCTTCACCATCTGCTGTGATGCTGTTACAGTGGTCCCAGAGGACAACAGAATGTCACGTATATGTTCCTTTTATTAAGGCTGATATTACTTGCTGTGCACATCAACTTTGCTCTTACCAGCTATGTACAATCTCATTTAGGAGAGAAGTGCTGAGATGGGGGAAATAGAAACGTGGAATACACTTTAAATCTGATATGCAAATTTTATCACAGTTGCATTATTTGCTAACATTCATTTTGAGGCACTCTGGGATGTGATTAATTTTAAGAGCAATACAGGATACTGTCTACTGAATTTAGAGGACTTGTGGGATAAATGAACTTGGCTGTTTTCTTATACCAGGGGAATTTTTAATGTAAAGTGGAAGCATAACAGTTAGAGTAGAACATTATAGTATCTTATTTTTACAGGGTCATAAACTATACTTAGAGATGAGCTTATAGGATTAACGGGCCTCCTGCAGCATAGGTCAAGCTAATAAAATAAAAAGATGTCAAGTTTTGTCTATTTGTACTTTTCAGTGCACAAGAGGGCCTTATACATTTTGGATAGAAGAGTCTCTTCCTTATTTCATTCTTTCTGTATATCTATCTTTTCAAACTCTTCTAGATTTCCCCAGCCATAACTTACTATTTCCTTATCAAAATTTATACTCCATCTGCAACAATTATTTGGCAATTGGTCTTATGTTATTTTAAAATCAGTATTTAGATTATGTATGTTGCACAGCTAGTATCTTTTCTTACTAGCTGGATTATAAGCTTTCAGAGAACAGGGACTATGGTTTCCTTTTTGTATTACCTAAGGCTTCCCTGGTGGCTCAGACTGTAAAGAATCTGCACTCCAGGCAGGAGACCCAAGTTCAATCCCTGGGTTGGGAAGATACCCTGGAGAAGCAAATGGCTACTCACTCTAGTATTCTTGCCTGAAGAATTCTATGGAAGGAGGATCCTAGAGGGCTACAGTCCATGGGGCTGCAGAGTTCGACATGACTGAAAGACTAATACTTTCACAACACTTTTACTAATGTTGTGCTCAATAAATATTTGATGAGTTTCAGTTTTAGACATGCCTCATTTTATTGCACTTTTACTTTCTTGCACTTCACAGATATTGCATTTTTTCCAAATTGAAGGTTTGTGCCAACCTTGCATCAAGTTGCATCAAGCAAGTCTATCAGTGCTGTTTTCCCAACAGCATTTGTTCACCTCACATCTCTGTATCACATTTTGGTAACTCTTGCAATATTTCAGACCCTCCACCAGCAGAGATTATGGCTTGGTGAAGGCTCAGATAATGACGAATATTTCTTAGCAATAAGCTATTTTAAAATGACTTTTTTTTAGACATGATGCTATTGCACATCTAATAATGTACTTTTATATGCACTCAAAAACCAAGGCATTCATGTGACTCATTTTATTGCAGTATTTGCTTTATTGTGATAATGTGGAGCTGAACCCTTCATAGTGTAAAGGCATGTATATGGCACATTTTTAAAAACCAATACAACAAAATGGAGTTTTAAAATAAATTACTCAGGAGCCAGGGGTATGTCGTCAGATTATTTTCCTGTTCACGGATAACTACCCATGCCAATTCATTTCTTGAATATTGCTGAGAATTTAGCTTTTAAGTGCTTTTGTGTCTGGTGGCAGAGAGCATGGGTAAATTTGTTTTTTAGTTCATGAAATTATTTTATATTTACCCTGGACACACAGAAGACATATTTCCCAGTATCCCCTTGAACCTAAGCACTGTGTCACTAAGCTCTTCTAATGGAAAGGGAGTGGAAATGATGTACCACTTCCAGGCCTGGAGGTAGGTGAGTCCCTGTGCAGTCTTCTCTGATTTCCTCCCCTAACTAGAGAGTGGGAAAGGGAGGCTTTTGATACGGTGGAACACACAACAGCAATGTCCTGAGTCCTGTGCTGACTGCTTAAAGAAGCAGCCCAAGAGATCTTATGGCCAGGAACTTTAGCTCTGGATTTTGTAAGAGTGAAAACATTGTATTATTGTGTAAAGCTGATGAGACATTGGGGTTGTCTGTCACAAGTTAATGTTGGGTGATGTTGGGTAATACATGTAGAAAAATCAGTGATAGGCATTGAAAGATTAAGAGCTAGAACTAAAGGAAAGCAAATGAAAGGAGAGAGGAAGGGAGATTGGAACCAAATAAAGTGGTCTTCAGTTGGGCTTCATGGGAGGGATGATCAGAAATAAAACATTACTGGAGGTGTTAATGGCAGTGGGAATTTTAAGAATGAAGATCCCAAGTGTTTTTTAAAATAATTTTTTGGAATGTTAATTGGAGGATAATTGCTTTACAATATTGAGATGATTTCTGCCATGTATCAACATGAATCAGCCATAGGTATATATCTGCCTCCTCCCTCTTGAACCTAGCTCCCACCCCACACCGTACCCCACCCCTTTACTGGGGCACCAAGTTGAGCCCCATGCATCATATAGCAAATTCCCACTGGCTATCTGTTTTACATATGGCAATATATACGTTTCAATGCTACTTTCTCAGTTTGTCCCCTTCTCCTTCCCCCGCTGTGTCCACAATTCTGTTCTCTATGTCAGTGTCTCTATTGCTGCTCGGCAAATAGGTTCATCACTACCATTTTTCTAGATTCCATAGATATGCATTAATATATGGTATTTGTTTTTAATCTTCCTGACTTACTTTACGTTGTATATAGGCTCTAGGTTCTTCCACCTCTTTATAACTGACTCAGATTCATTCCTTTTAATGGGAAGTGCCAAATATTTCATTAAACTTTTTATTTTATAATGTAATACTTGATCCATATAAAAGAATATATGTTTCTGTTTAGTTACTAAGTTGAATCCGACTCTTTTGCGACCCCATGGACCATAGCTTATCAGACTCTCTGTCCATGGGATTTCCCAGGCAAGAATACTGTAGTGGGTTGCCATTTCTCTCTTCAGGGGATATTCCTGATCCAGGGATTGAATTCGAGGGTTTACTGAATTGGCAGGTGGATTCTTTACCTCTGAGCCACCAGGCAAGCCCAAAAGGAAATATAGTTTAATTTTTGAAGTGTACTAGTAAAATGAGCCCTGTGGACCTATCTCTCAGTCTAAGAATCAAAACAGTATCATTGTTGAAGCTGCATCTGTATGGGTAACATGAAGAAAAAAAGCAAGTCTCAGGAGATTGTATACTCGATGGTAACATTTTTTATAAAGTTCAAAAAATTGTAGCAAAATAATCAGATATTTAGGGATACATACATGTCTAGTTTTTCAGTTGGCATGCTGTGGTATTTTCACCTAAGTCTTCAGCAAAATTGTTTTTGAATTTTGTTGGTACATTGGAGGATAAGTTGTGAGATTTAACAAGGGAAGAGTGATACATAAACACTGGACTGTGGCCCTACTCTCAAGGTGTGTTCTGTGGACCTGCAGCTTTGGTTTAACTCTGGATCTTGTAAGAAATGGAGAATCTTGGCACCAAGGAGGGCACTGAATCAGAATCTGCATTTTAACCAGCTCCTGGGTGATTAATGCACACATAGTCATATATTGAGAACTCATACTTGAGAAGCTTTGAACGCCAACATACTCTCCAGAACCATTTTTTCTCTTCTCCTGAACTGGCTCCATATATGCTCCACAGATGGTACTTATCAGATAGTTCCACATGGGGACAAAAGAATGGGGTAGGAGGAACTCTTGTCTATGGAGCACTCACCTAGAAATACAGATAAATTTACAGTTAGCCTTCCTTTCTTGGGGCTTCCCTGGTAGCTCAGAATCCCCCTGCCAGTGGAGGAGCCACAGGAGATGTGGGTTCAATCTTTGGGTGGGGAAGATCTGCTGGAGGAGGGCATGGCAGCCCACTCCAGTATTCTTACCTGGAGAATCCCATGGACAGAAGAGCCTGGCTGGCTATAGTCCCTAGTGTTGCAAAGAGGTGGACATGAAGGAAGCAGCTCAGTACACAGGCATTCTTCCTTTTTCATCCCCCACTCACTGATTCTCTTTTATACTCAGGTATATGGTAGCAGGAGTTACCAACTGAAATAAGCCCCTAACTCACTGTAATTGCCATTTAGCCACATGTCAATGGGATGCCTCCTTTCAGGGAAATAGCAGTTGGAGCTCCTATTAGTTATTAGTTATACTCCCATTGAATACAATCATGTATCACACCTTGGGTTGGAGTGAAGGAGGGGTTGGGATGAAGCACTAGTGTGTTCCCTTCTCAAGGAGCACCTCTGTCTATTTGAGATGCTGTGTATATTTCTCACATTAATGAATGGCCTGCCTGGCTGCTAATGCATGCCAGAAAGCATGAATTTGCTCCAGTTTTTACCATGTGCCAATGGATCCTGTTGGGAAAAGGACTCAAAGATGAGATAAGACCTTTCTTTAACAGATTTTAATAAAAGACTGTCTCTTTAGTTCTGTAAAATGAGTTGACATGTGGTATTAGAGTCATGGCTGTTATCTGTCATGGGCTTTTCTGGGAAGAAAAATGAATACTAAACTTTATTAGAAATATAACTCAATCTTAATATCACCAATGTGTTGGCAGATCAGAAGAAACATAATTGCTTTACCAGGATGACTTTGGTTTGTGAAAGTATAATTAATGGAAGGGATAGCTTATGTTATCAGAATTTCCCATTTATGTTTTAAAAATCTAACAATGAAATATAGCAAAAATAAATCATACTTTGGAATATAAAAGAGATTGAAGAATAAATGAGGCAGTTTCTCATTAAGCATGATAGATAGCATATATACATTCACTACTGTCTGCACTGAAAACTTTGTAGAGATCAAAAAAATGTTGTAAGTCACAAGGACAAAAGGACTTGGAGAAAGGAGAAGCATAACATATTAATAGTTTGGAAGGGAAAAGCAGATTGTTCTGGTTATCTATAGCTTAACAGCTAACTATCTTAAAAGTTAATGGATTAAAACAACTGTCTTGCACTTCACAATTTTTAAACTGGAATATAATTGCTTTACAATGGTGTGTTAGTTTCTGCTGTACAACCAAGTGAATCAGCTATGTGTATACATATATCTCCTCTCTCAGGTCTCCCTCGCAACCCACATTCCACCTCCACAGTTTTTTTACAGTCAAAAATTTGGGCAGACTTCAGTTGAGTGATTCTTCCATTTTGTATGGCATGACTGTGATCCCTCAGGAGTATTTATCTGGCAGGAGGGCTAATCTGGCAGAGGACAGAGGATGAGGTGGTTGGATGGTGTCATCAACACAATGGACATGAGTGTGAGCAAACTCCAGGAGATAGTGAAGGACAGGGAAGGCTGGCATGCTGCAGTCCATGGGGTCTCAAAGAGTTGGACACGACTTAGCAAACGGACAACAACAACAACAGGACCAACCTGGACCATCCAAAATAATTGACTCCTGTACCTTCACAGAGGCAGCTGGGATTTGGGGCCCAGCTGGATTTCTTTCCCTTACTTGCATGTTACCTCTTCTGCAGATGGTTGAATTGTTTACCTGGCATCTCAGGGCACCTACAATGAGTTTCCAAGAGAGAGGACATGGAGGTGTCACTCTGTTAAGGCCTGTATCTGACAACTGGCATATTTTCCATTTCTGCCATATTTTTTTCTTTTTTTAAAATATTAATTTATTTTAATTGGAGGATAACTACTTTACGATATTGTGATATTTTTTGCTATGCACCAGTATGAATCAGCCACAGGTATACATGTGTCCCCCCATGATGAACCCTCTTCCCACCTGCCTCCCCACCCTATCCCTCTGGGTTATCCCAGAGCACTGCATTTCTGCCATATTTTGTTAGTCCAAGTAGTAGCCTCAGTAGAACAGTGAGGAAAAAATTTATGACCTTTGTTAATCTAATACCTAGATATATGAATAATAACAAACTTGGAAGACAAAAGGAATTTGAAACCCAAGCTAGCAGTGAAGGAAATAGAGGTTAACTGAACCTGCCACAGACCTCTAGAAAGGCTTAGGAATTTCTGCTACTTCTGAAAAGAGGGAGAGAGTACAAGTAGGGCTGAAAATAGAAGGACTGGTTAAAAGTCCATACAAAAAGCCATCTCCTGATCTCTTCCCACAGGTTACTGAGCCCTTCACCATGCTGATAGTAGACTAGAGGTTTAATTTTTGGAGACATTGAACCAAACAGACTCTGGACATGGGCACAACTCAAAGCAAGGCAAGCATTCAAAGAAATACACCAATCTAAAACCTAAATGTTGTGCTATGACCTTCCCTTCCACTCATTACCTAAATCAGCACTGATAATACTGCCGGACTCTTCGTTGAACTGGAAGGTTCTTCTCTGCTGAAATTTACCAGTCCAGGAGACAATGTCTGCTGACAGATGTTGACAGTTGCAGGCCCTGTGAAATGGCAATATGAGACCCACATCACTGATGCAGTCAACAAGTCCCATCTAAGACAAGACTGTCTACTCAGCTTTCAGTGTCTCACTCTGAAAATGAGATGAGCAGGCAGTCAAGGACTGAGAAACATTTAAGGCAGCTTCTTAAAATGCAAAGGCCAAACTAAAGAAGTAGTTTATGTTTTTACATAAACAAAAAAATGTAAAGATGACAAATAAGAAAGCTGTAGTTAATATCCCTAAATAGATGGGGAAATATATTCCATACATGAAACAAACAAAAAATTGAGTAGACAAACTAGAATTCTTAGAAATAAAACTTATGAAATCAGAAATTTAAAAACTCAATAGAATGCTAGAAAAGTATATTTAAAAATTTTAGAACCTTTATCTTTTAAAAATTGGAGTATAATTGCTTTACAATGTTGTGCTAGTTTCCACTGCACAAAAACGTGAATCAGCTATATGTACACACATGTCCCTTCCCTTTTGAGCCTCCCTCCCATTCCTCACCTCTCTAGGTCATCACAGGGAATGAAGCTGGATCATTTGTAGTCATATGGATGAACCTAGAGTCTGTCATACAGAGTGAAGTAAGTCAGAAAGAGAAAAATAGACATTGTATCTTAACACATGTATATAGAATCTAGAAAAATGGTACTGATGAATCTATTTTCAGATCAGAAATATAGATGCAGACATAAAGAATGGACTTGTGAACATGGGGTGGGGAGAAGGAGAGGGTGGGATGAACTGAGAGAGTTACCTGGACATACATGGACTACCATGTGGAAAATTGATAACTAGTAGGAAGGTATATTTGAGGAAATTTTTTGAATAAGACAGAAAGGTGGGAAATAGTTGAGACAGTATAAGAAAATTAAAAAGCAATTACCTGGACATAATAGGATAAACAGGGAGAACAGAGAAGCCAGAGGAGAATAAACAATTGGGGAGATACAAGAAATATATCTGAAGGATATAAGTTACCAGTTTGTTTAGGGACCACGGGGAGACCACAGAACAAAGGGTGAGGCAAGGATCCACACTATGGTACATCAACATGAAATTTCAGAAAACTGAGACCAAAGAGAAATTCCAAAAATTTTCCATGGAAAAAAATGTTGTTTAGTCACAAAATCGAGCCTGACTGAGACCCTGTGGAATGCAGCATACTAGGTATCCCTGTCCTTTACTATCTCCTGGAGTTTGCTTAAACTCAGGTCTACTGAGTTGGTGATGCCATCCAACCATCTCATCCTCTGTCATCCCCCTCTCCTCCTGCCCTAAATCTTTCTCAGCATCAGGGTCTTTTCCAATGAGTAGGCTCTTCACATCAGGTGGCCAAAGTATTGGAGCTTCAGTTCAGCATCAGTCCTTCCAATGAATATTCAGGCTTGATTTCCTTTAGGATTGACTGATTTGATCTCCTTGCTGTCCAAGGCATTCTCAAGAATCTTCTCCAGCAGCACAATTGGAAAGCATCAATTCATTGGCACTCAGCCTTCTTAATGGCCCAACTATCACATCCACATGACTACTGGAGAAACCATAGCTTTGACTAGATGGACCTTTGTTGGCAAAGTGTTGTCTCTGCTTTAGGATATGTTGTCTACGTTTGCCATAGCTTTTCTTCCAAGAAGCAAGTGGCTTTTAGTTTTGTGGCTGCAGTCACCATGTGCAGTGATTTTGGAACTAAAGTCTGTCACCGTTCCCACTTTTTGTCTACCTGTTTGCCATGAAGTGATGGGACTGGATGCCATGGTCTTAGTTTTTTGAACATTGAGTTTTAAGCCAGCTTTTTCACTCTCATCAAGAGGCTCTTTAGTTCTGCTTTGCTTTCTCCCATTGGTGTGGTATCATCTGCATATCTGAGACTGTTGATATTTCTTCCAGCAATCATGATTCCAGCTTGTGATTCCTCCGGCCTTGCATTTTGTATGTTGTACTCTACGTATAAGTTAAATAAGCAAGGTAACAATGTACAGCCTTGATGTACTCCTTTCCCAATTTTGAACCAGTCCATTGTTCCGTGTCCAGTTCAAACGGCTGCTTCTTGACTTGCAATGGAAAAAAATGGCTAGGATTCAAAATTGCACATATCATCTCATGAGCAACACTGGATGCTAGAAAATAATGGGGGATGTATTAAAAATTCTGATTGAAATGATTTCCAACCTGAATTCTGTGCTCAGCTAGGCTGTCAATCAAAAGGGCAGAAAAAAGGCATAATGCTTTTAGTTGGTTGAAATGTGATAGAATGTAATTCAGGATCTCCAAAAGTTGAGAGTGGTCATTTCTGTTTATGCATTTGTTTTCGACTAGACTTTACGATTCCCAAGACATAGGATTTTAATTTTTAATTTGCCCTGCATAACATCTGCATAAAGTAGGCATTTATGAATAGTGTTTATGGATACATGGACTCTGCTCTACTTTAAATCATAATCATTTGAAGTGCTGAATGCTGAATAAATAGCATTGCTTTGAAATACATGAAAGTAACTTATATCCTTAGTTGTCATTTCCTGTTATCATATCTAGAATTTATTCTCAGATTTTTTTTATAACATGTCTCTATTTAGGAAAAAAAAGATCTTTTGTCTTTTTATTTTCACTTGGTCCAATTGTTTTAAGGATTTTGTTATTTGAATAGGAGGAGGAGTAGAATGTGAGGCTCACATTTGTTATAACAAAATAATTTCAGACCATTTATGATGATCTTGACCTGATAACACTGAGTATCAATAAATTAAAGACAATATATGAATTTTCCCCACTGTGATTACTACTCATACCAGTAAAATCTGGTGCTTAATTACTCTCAGCTTTACTATTGGTATATATTGGCATCTATGCCAATAGGAACATATATAACTAATAGAAACAGGAGCTGGTAATGAATAAAGGAATAAACTGATTCATTTGTACAGTGGAGAAAGATGGCTCTTGTTCCTGGAAAATGGCTCAAAGAGAACTTAGGGATCTGTAGGAGGGTCTGGAAAGCAGAAAAGACATTTGCCAGGATTGTCCATCATAGCAGAGATCAAGAGGGATAGGAAAGGAAAAGTAGACTTGGATCAGATGTAGAAGCATTTTGGGTTTTGAGAGACTGCAGACTTCAGAATGGGAGGAAGAAAAAATGACCTCAGGGGTATGAGAAAAATCAAAGAAAATAGGAAACCACTCACTAACCAATGCTTACCCATCTGTTTTTATTCTGCATATACGTAACTGTGTGTGCTTTCTTCTTTTTGTAGTAAAGTTATTTAGTTTTTCTTATGTGCTTTTAATAAGCCTGACTTATGAATGTGAGATATTTCCTCCCCATCATGATAATTACAGGGTACATGGCACAAGAATTTTATAGCACTACCAAGAGTCCAAAAGAGAGCCTTCTGTGACCTCACACACATGCTAATTAACACACAGCCATATGATGGAGGGGTTTTATTACTTACACTCCCAAGGCAGTCCCAAAACTGATTGTTACCTCTGTGCATTCACCCCTGAGCTGATCTTTGGCGCCTGCTGTGGTGTGCTGGGACCTGTCCAAGTACGGAGACTGGAACATGTGGGACCATGAAGAATGAATGCCTTTGTGGTAGAGATGCCAATCATCCTTTCCCTCCACACACCCTTTCCTTAGGGAATCTGCCTTCCTCTAATCCCTGGAAGGGGGCGGCCTTATGTACCGTAATATGACTTCATCCTCTGTGCTGTGGCTGACTGCAACATAGATGGACCCCTGACCCAGGCTAAGCCTGGGATTTGGAGTTAGGATGCAGAGCTTGGTTCAAATAAACAGTGGTAGGCATTGGACCCAGGAGATCATGTAAGCTTGAGACTCATGGCCTTGCTGGCCACATGCAGTCATGGAGAGGGAGAGAGCAGAGGAAAGAAGGAGAAGCTGAGCTAATGCTTATCTGACTGCTGCCTCATTGCATATGTTGATAGTCACTGGCTTTCAAGTCCAGTGCTTATTGTAAGGTAGTTAGAATAGGAAAAAGGAGTCCAGAATGGTGGTGGCTAAAAGACAAGGAAGGGAAAAGTCTGCAAAAATAGAACAAAGGAAAGTCCGAAGACTGGAGTGAGAACCTTGGGTAAAAGAAACAGCGCTTCTGGCTAGCCCAATTTACTAGGGCAGGCCCAGGGTGAGGAGAAAAAAATATATAAAAAAAGAGGAGCCAAAATTGGGCTGGGGACCTCTCTTCTCTTTGGGTCTTTTGGGTTGGCCTGCCCTCATACCTTGAGGATGTATTCTCCTTTGCTTTCTAAATAAAACTGAGCTGTAACATGGGTCCATCTGAGGGCTGTAATGCTGGTCTGTCTGTCTCTTCAAATTTTTGTTGCAATGAGAATACTGAGGAAATTACAAACTCCCTGACATTATTCATAGGAATCCTGACTGACTTAGATCCTTTGAGGATGTCATCTTAAACTCTTCACTCCCCATAACTTGAGTGGGATCTTCCGTTTTAATAGTCAATTCACATTCACTATTCCATTCAATTTTTCTATCCCAGCAACAAGGTTGACTCACCTGATGACTAGTTAAGCTAAAATATTGGCACGGCCAAAAAGTTTATTCGAGTTCCAAGCTCTTACAGAAAAACCTCTCTGGTACCTCCATGGGTACCTCCCTGGGTACCACTACTGACTGCACCTCTGCCAGCATCCCATCCCCTCTGACTTTGCTTCCCAGCCTCCCAACTCCCCACTCCTGTACCTCCACTTTGGTAATTCAACCTCTTAAAGACTTATCAACTGACCCTCCATGTTTTTATTATTCATAACCCCTTAATCTCCTCCCTCTCCCTTTAACCCAACTTAAATTCCATATTTTGATACCATAACCATTCCATCTTAAATTCTTTTGACTTTCCTATCCCTTGCATTGTATGCACTTGACCAAACTCTAGCCCTCCTTAAGCCCAGTTATTTGTGTATCCTGGCTCTATAAACCAGAGCAGCTAAACAGTGTTGGATAACATCACATTACAATGCTGGTCAGCCTAGCTTCAGAATTATGACCCCAGATTTCAAAAGCACTGAACACTGTAGAAAATCCCATTTTCCTTTTCTGGTAAATTCCCCTTCATCTTCTTTAGATGACTATCTGATACCTTCTCTTCTTGCCGACCTCGACATATTGCTTATTCTTTGTTACTCTCAATTGATGACATGGCCTTATCTTTCCTAGAGAAAATAAATGCAATCAACAAGAATTACCTAATTTTTATACTACTTGCCTGTCTTTTAGTCACATACACTACCTTCCTCCTCTATTGTGCTTGACTTGTATTTTTGATCAGTTTGCTTTCTTAAATTGTTCTTAGGTTTGTCACTGCCATTCCTTTAGCACATCTCTAATGTTAGAGTAATGTTACAGTGCCCCAGAGTTTTTCAGCTTTGTTATCTTCTCTGGCTACATGTTCTCAGGAGAGTCTGTTTAGTCCCATAGCTTTAAATAATATTTAAGTGCTCCCAAATTTTCAGCTCCACTCTGAACTCTTCCCTGAAAATCAAGAAAAGTACATCTGTTTATCTGATGCTTACTCAACATTTTTACTTGGATATCTTTTAGGCTTCTTTAACCTAATCCAGGTGGCTCAGTGGTTAAGAATCTTCCTGCTAGTCCAGGAGCCACAGGAGACACTGGTTTGATCCTTGGGTTGGGAAGATCCCCTGGAGAAGGAACTGGCAACTCACTTCAGTAGTCTTGCCAGGATAATCCCATGGACAGAAGGAGCCTGATTACTACAGTCCTTGGGGATGCAAAGAGTCAGATGCAACTGGGAGACTGAGCATTCATGAACCTCACATGACCAAGACAGAATTGTTAATTTTCTTGGAAAAAAAAATCTATTCTCTCTCAGTCATTCCACATGTTAGTAAATGGTACCATCATCCACCCAGGGGTCATTCAGGCCCAAACCATGGAATTTATTCTTAAATCTTCTCTTCCCCTCTCTGCCCACATTGAATCCATCTGCAAGTCCAGTTGCCCATGTTTCCGAGTTATATTCTGAATCTGACTACATCTCATCATTTTAAGTGTTACAAATCTAGATCAGATTGTCACCTCACACACTTAAAAGGTCCCAAAGTATTGTAATTAATTTTCTATGGTTACCATTTGATTCCCCACATTAGAATGTAAACTCTTCAAGGGCAGAAACTTTATCTTACCCTCTGTTGAGTCCCCAGCACCGATACCTGGCACACAGTAGGAGGTCAATAGATATTTTCTTCTGATTGATATTGCAGCCTATGAAATATTTCAGTCATTTATTAAAAATGTATATTCTGAAAATCCTACAGATCAAATTGTCAAGTTGCTGCTTCTAATTTTAAAAAGCTAATCAATCATTTTGGTTCTTACTCTCAGCTAGAAACTATTCATATGGCACAACTATAAAGAGTTCATTTAAACATATATATATATATATATATATATATATTTGCTGCATTGAAAGATGTATGCATGTTCACATTTATATATTGCCTGCTTGGTCTCCAAAGTGGTTGTATCAATTTACACTTGTGACTGAATCACATAGGATGATATGAATGCATACCCTAGGTTCTTGGACTTGTGCATGAGGAAGCATTTACAAGAATGTTCATTGCAACATTGTTTGTAATAATAAAAAATGGGAGACAGTCCAAATGTCTGTCAACAGAATAGTGGGTAAATAAATTGTCATATGTTTATATATTGACAATGAAAGTCAGTATTATAATATATATATATATATATACACATTTGTATATATATTAAATATATATACACACAAATATATAAACATCTCTGTGCGCATACAAGCTTATGTTTTACACCAACAGGGTCATATTATAGATGCAGTTCTTTTCTTTTCTTTCTTTTCTTTTGCGTTTTTCTTCTCTACTTTTTCTTTACCCTCCACCACATAGTTTTCTGAATCCTAGAGTAATAATCTTCAGCATGCTATTATAATTATTAAAACATATGCCTCATATATGTTATACTTATTCAAAGATATAATTACAGAGGAACACTTTATTATGGATTGTTTTACAAAATGGCATCATATTATGCTTAGTCAAGTGTATATTACTATATAAAAATACTTTTAGTTATTTGTCTCAAATCCTTCCTCTACAAATTGTACAGGAATTCTTGCCTATTTTTGCCATAAAAAATTAAAGAACCTATTAAAACACTCCTGTGACAATTGTGCCACAAAAATGAGAAGAGAGGGCTGAAGAATTATATCACACTTCTGAGTAGCCTTTGATCAGTAGTTCAGCAATGAACCCAAAGTTTAATAATGTGATTAGTATTGAATTTCAGAACAACTGCAGGGACAGAAAACCTTAAAGTATTAAAGTATTTGTATTGATAAGTCTGAGGGCCTCTGCATTATTGTCAGAGAGGTAAGAGCACTGGTTTGAGAGCAAAAGAACTCACATTTTCACTTATGTTCTGCAGTTGACATGCTGGCCAACCTTTGGCAATTCATTTAATCTCTCAGGGAAATCTATTTTCTGGATAGAAAACAATTGAGGTTCAAGTTTATTATCAGGATTATGCTTCTAACTTAGAAAGATTTCAAGTTATTATGTTCTCTGACCTGTCAACTAGAAGTAGTATTTGTCATACCAACACCATAAATTATTGTTTTGGGTCCTAGGAGATTACAGTTCTTAGATTTATAATGTGATTTACAAAAGTTAGTTGTCATTGTTTTTGCTTTCTCATATATCAATTGAAGGATAAATTAGGCATATTTGAGTGATGGTTCAGCTCTGCACTGTCCAATATGGTAGCTCCTAACCACATGGGGCTATACAGTACTTGAAATGTGACTAATCCAAACTGATAGGGGCTGTCAGTATAAATACACACAGCATTTTATGATAGAATTAAAACAGGTAAAATGTCATTAATTTTTAATATTGATTATAAGTCTAAATGATACATTTTGGGTATAGAAAGTTAAATAAAATATTGAAGTTAATGTTATCTTTTAAAACTAAAAATTTTATATGTATCAAGAGCCACTCAGCTGAAGGCATGACTGTAGTGGTATTTTTGTACCAGCGGAGCATGCTGCCGACCTTCAGCTGACATAGGCTGGGATTTGAGAGCACACAGTATTCCTCATCCACCAAGGGCTCATGTAAGGTCATATTCAGCAAAGGTCAAGTCTTTCCATGTCAAGTGAATTATTGAACACATGTGGTACTAAAGGGCTAGCAGGCTGAAAATACTCTGCTGTTTTTCTTAATTAGTTGTTGTGGTTTAGATTTCTTAAAGCAGGTAGTTTATATCATGGAAATTCAGGATGGCTCACACAGTCTGTCTTGTTCTTTCTTTAATCATCCTGGCCAGTCATCAGCTGTAATTCCTGTCTGATTTCATGTTCCTGCTTTCATGTCTTTAGCTAAGGCTTTCCTGTAATGACCTTCTCTTAAATCCTGCATTAGTTGTGCCTCCCCAAGCCTACCTCCTCATTGAATATGCCATGTCCCATCCCTGCTGGCTGTGAGCTCACAACCGCTGGTCTGGTTTTAACTCTTGAGTTGAATCCATATGTTAATAGCCTTTGTTACCACAGAACCTGGGCTCTAATAAGTATCTTGTCTTTTATTTATTAATTTTTACTTATGTAGTATTAGACTTTACAGTTACTATACCATACTATACCAAAAAGATATAACATATCTTTTACTATATAAAGGGTATGTTTGGTATAGTGACTATACCAAAAAGACATGACACTGAAAGATGAACTCTCCAGGTCAGTAGATGCCCAATATGCTACTGGAGAAGAGTAGAGAAATAACTCCAGAAAGAATGAAGAGACAGAGCCAAAACAAAAACAGCATCCAGTTGTGGATATGACTGGTGATGAAAGTAAAGTCTGATGCTATAAAGAACAATACTGCATAAGAACCTGGAATGTTAGGTCCATGGATCAAGGTAAATTGGAAGTGGTCAAACAGTAGATTGCAAGAGTGAACATTGACATTATAGGAATCAGTGAATTAAAATGGGCTGGGATGGGTGAATTTAATTCAGATGACCCTCAAAGCTACTACTGTGTGTGAGAATCCCATAGAAGAAATGGAGTAGTCTCCACAGTCACCAAAAGAATTGAAAATGTAGTACTTGGGTGCAACCTCAAAAATGACAGAATGAGCTCTGTTCATTTCCAAGTAAACCATTCAATATCACAGTAATCCAAATCTGTGCCCCAACCACTAATGCCAAAGAAGCTGAAGTTGAATGGCTCTATGAAGACCTATAAGACCTTCTAGAACTAACACCAAAAAAGATGTACTTTTCATCATAGGAGACTGGAATGCAAAATTAGGAAGTCAAGAGATACAAGGCAAGCTTTCCCTTGGAGTATAAAATGAAGCAGGGCAAAGGCTAACAGAGTTTTGCCGAGAGAATGCACTGGTCATAGCAAATACCCTCTTCCAAGAACACAAGAGATGACTCTACAAATGGACATCACCAAATGGTCAATATAATAATCAGATTGATCATTAGCTTTGCAGCCAAAGGTGGAGAAGCTCTATACAGTCAGCAAAAACAAGATGGGGAGCTGACTGTGGCTCAGATCACAAACTACTTATTGCCAAATTCAGACTTAAATTGAAGAAAGTAGGGACAACTACTAAAACCATAAGAACTATAGACAGAGGTTCGTGACATTGTACAGAAGGCAGTGATCAATACCATCCTCAGGAGAAAGAAATGCAAAACCACAAATGGCTGTCTGAGGAGGCCTTACAAATAGCTGGGAAAAGAAGAGAAGCAAAAGGTAAAGGAGAAAAAGAAAGGTATATCCCTCTGAATGCAGAGTTCCAAAGAATAGCAAGGAGAGATAAGAAAGCCTTCCTCAGTGATCAGTGCAAAGAAATAGAGGAGAAAGATAAAATGGAAAGACTAGAGATCTCTTCAAGAAAATTAGAGATACCGAGGGAACAGTTCATGCAAAGATGGGTACAATATAGGACAGAAAGAGTATGGACCTAACAGAAGCAGAAGATATTAAGAAGAGGTGGCAAGAATACACAGAAAAACTATCCAAAAAATTCCTCATGACCCAGATAGCCACGATGGTATGATCACTCACCTAGAGCCAGATATCCTAGAATAGTGAAGTCAAGTGGGCCTTAGGAAACATCACTATGAACAAAGCTAGTGGAGGTGATGGAGCTCCAGTTGAGCTATTTCAAATCCTGAAAGATGATGCTGTGAAAGTGCTGCACTCAGTATTCCAGCAAATTTGGAAAACTCAGCAGTGGCCACAGGACTGGAAAAGGTCAGTTTTCATTCCAATCCTAAAGAAAGGCAATGCCAAAGAATGTTCAAACTACTGCACAATTGCACTCATCTCACACTCTAGCAAAGTAATGCTAAAAATTCTCCAAGCCAAGCTTTAACAGTACATGAACCATGAACTCCCAGATGTTCAAGCTGGATTTAGGAAAGGCAGAGGAACCAGAGATCAAGTTGCCAGCATCTACTGAATCATCGAAAAAGCAAGAGAGTTCCAGAAAAACATCTACCTCTGCTTTATTGACTATGCCCAAGCCGTTGACCGTGTGGATCTCAGCAAACTATGGAAAATTCTTAGAGATGGGAATACCAGACCACCTTATATGCCTCCTGAGAAACCTGTATGCAGGTCAGGAAGCAACAGTGAGAAAAGGACATGGAACAATGTACTAGTTCCAAACTGAGAATGGATTATCATTGAGTAGACTCCAGGAATTGGTGATGGACAGGGAGGCCTGGCATGCTGCAATTCATGGGGTCACAGAGAGTTGGACATGACTGAGCAATTGAACCTGAACTGAACTATATCAAGGCTGTATATCGTCACCCTGCTTATTCAACTTGTATGCAGAGTCTATTGTGTGAAATGCAAGACAGGATAAAGCACAAGCTGGAATCAAGATTGCTGGGAGAAATATCAATAACTTCAGTTATGAAGATAGCACCATCCTTGTGACAGAAAGTGAAGAATTAAAGAGCCTCTTGATAAACGTGAAAGAGGAGAGCGACAACTTTGGCTTAAAACTCAACAATCAAAAAACAAAGATAATGTCATCTGGTTTCATCATGTCATGGCAAGTAGATGGGGAACCAATGGAAACAGTGAGAGACTTTTTTTTTTTTTGTGCTCCAAAAACACTGCAGACAGTGACTGCAGCCATAAAATTAAAAGACGCTTGCTGCTTGGAAAAAAAGCTATGACCAACCTACACAGTGTATTAAAAAGCAGGACCTTTGTCAACAAAGGTCCATCTAGTCAAAGCTATGGTTTTTTGAGTAATGTGAGATGTGAGAGTTGGGCTGTAAAGAAAGTTTGAGTGCCGAAGAATTGATGCTTTTGAACTGTGGTGTTGGAGAAGACTCTTGAGAATCCCTTGGACTGCAAGGAGATCAAACCAGCCCATCCTAAGAGAAATCAGCCCTGAATATTCATTGGAAGAACTGATGCTGAAACTGAAACTCCAGTACTTTGGCCACCTGTTGCGAAGAACTGACTCATTGGAAAAGACCCTGATGCTGGGAAAGATTGAAGGCAGGAAGAGAAGGGGATGACAGAGAATGAGATGGTTGGATGGCATCACCAACTCCTTGGACATGACTTTGAGTAAGCTCTGGGAGTTGGTGATAGACAGGAAACTGTGGCATGCTGCAGTCCATGGAATCACAAAGAGGCGGACATGACTGAGCCACTGAACTGAACTGAATTGATCCTACTTCTGGAGCAACTTTAATAAGTGTTCTGCTTCTCATCAGAATGCAACTCTTAGAGTTGCTATCTTTTAATTCTCTTCTCCTAATGAGAAATTGGAGAAGGGCATGGCAACCTACTACAGTATTCTTGCCCAGAGAATATCATGGACAGAGGAGCCTGGCAGCCTATAGTCCATGCAGTCACAAACAGTTGGACACAACTGAGCGACTAACACACATATTCATGAGAAAACAATGCTGTAGGTTTTTGTTTTTGGAAACATTCATGAAGGTCTTAGGATGATGACTGTCATGCTACCACTGTGTATAGTATAGTAAAAGTGAATACAAATTTCCTATCACAACTAAGGCACAATTTACATTTCAGAGCCCTTTTTTGAGTTCCATTAAATTAAAAAGGCTGTAGCATATTTCCTCCAATGCTGCATTGAAATTCTGCGAAGGAATTTCTTGAGGCCTGCAGTTTGAAGCCATTTGAAAAGCTTTTTCTTAAATTCTTTGCATATTTTTATAAGACTAGAGAGAATACTAATTTCATCACATGTGACATACTTGAACAATACTGAGAACTGTAGAATTTCTCACATATAACCTTGATGATACTTGGCACCCAAGGTTTCCAGTTATTACAACTCTTAGACCAATGCTCTGTAAATATATGTGTAATTTCAAATCTTCTCTAACTGTATTTGTATTTTTTTCTTTCAAGTTTCTTTCTTTTTCTTTTCTTTTCTTTTTTTAGTTTGTGATGCTTTTCTTTCCCCAGGCTGACCCTCATTTTGTATCATTTGGTCCAGCCAGAATCTGCACTCATACATTGATTGTAGTAATTGCTTCTTTAGCTCTTTCATCTTATTTCTGAAAAAGTTAAGTATTTTCATAGTTCTTATTTAACTTTATTTACTTGCCTGTATTGGGTCTTTGTTGCGGCCATCCGAATCTTCCTTGCATGATGCTGGATCTTCATAACGGTGCACAGTGTCTCTGGTTGTGGCTCGCAGGCCCCAGAGCTGGCGGGCTTCAGTAGTTGCAGCACTCATGTTTTTAGTTCTTCCATATCATATGGGATCTTCATTTCCTGACCAGGGATCGAACCCATGTCCTGTGCATCGCAAGGCAGAATCTTAACAACAGTGGGCCACCAAGAAAGTCCCTATGCTCATCACTTTTACTGCAGTGACTAGTACTCTTAGACCTAACTAATTCTAGGCATGCTTATTCCTTAATAATATGAAATCTCAAGGAGAAGTACCCTCCTGAAGCTTGAAGAGTCCTTATTGACATCACCAGATTGGGGATTAAAGACAAAAGATGCCACTCATCAATGTTATTGTCTGACTTTTACAGTCTAGTTGACATGAGACGATTTCTCATGTCTGGGATTTCAGTTCACTTCTTGACCTCTGGAAAAAACTTTAGAGGAGACAAGACTGAGTTAGCAACTTTATTTTTAGTTATTATCCAAGTGTTAATATCTGTGCCTCCTGGCCCATGTAAAAAAGAATGCATTTCCCCCAATTTGGCTCCAAATACCAGTAAGATCAATGCATTTTAATGCATGTATGCTACTCATTGAATCATGTATCACTCATATGTCAGAAATAAGCTGATGTTTTTCAGAGGTGGTACCATAGAGTACAGAAAGTCCAGCCATTCAAATCAATCTTTGTTGATATGGTTTTTAACATTGTACTTCAGTTTTTTCATATTTAAGATGGGAAAATGTTCTCCTCCTGTTTGTTGTGCTGAGTGGGATGCTAAATGTCAAGTTCCTAGTGTAGTATTTGGGACAGATAAGTTGTTTACTAAATTGTATTACTATTGGCTTGATGTTGTGGTCTGTTATAATTATCATACGTCATTATCACCTCCATCATCACTCTTGCCTGGGAAAGCACTGCCATTCTTCCCCAAGGGAAAAACTAACACAATAGCAAAACCCAA
Organism: Antilocapra americana; assembly: GCA_007570785.1. Taxonomy (NCBI): domain Eukaryota; kingdom Metazoa; phylum Chordata; class Mammalia; order Artiodactyla; family Antilocapridae; genus Antilocapra; species Antilocapra americana. The sequence continues at coordinate 7,203,590 of ML660770.1, read as the reverse complement.
GTAGTTTATAATGGATCCCCAAAACGGTTTAGGCTCAGATGTGTGCCCATCCTGTAACATGGACTGAGAATGTTAATAGAAGTTGATGTCTTCACTAGAATTGTCTCTCATATTATTTATTCCAAGAACCTTCCCATCAAGAAGCTAGTAGAAGGTATTCATTACACACACACACACCTTTTCTTGGTCTGTCATTTAAAGTTGAACTCATGCCTCCAAGAAGGTCTGCTACAGACAATGCTTAGAAACTGTCCTGAATAATTGGCTCCAATCCTGGAGAAAAAAAATGAAACAACTTTATAGTTCAGAAGAGATGGTCTAAACCATACATCTGTATGTCCTAAATGATAAGCTTATATCTGTTGGATGGTCATGCAAACATTTGAGGAGATTTATTGTTATTAACTATGTTCTCTTTGAATATTGAAACTTTTCCAAACTACTCGACACTAGAAGATTAGATTGGGGTGATGGGTATTTTGGAGAAAGAGGTGATGTACTACTTTCATCACATCACATTCAGGGGTACTTACTATCAACATAACTTATTACTGTTAATGGGGACCTGGATTGCATGTCTAAGATAGGATTTGTCAGGTTTATCCCTGTAAATTGCTCTTTCCTCATCTCCCCCTTCTGTGTGGTACTCTTCAAAGAAAGTCACCATATGCAGCCCACACTTAAGAGGTGGGAAGTTATGCTCTACTGCCTCGAGGGAATTTTTCTACATGGGAGATTTATCTGATTTCCCACATTAATTTGTTTATTCGGTTGTTTATTCATACTGGTATTCGTGTGTATTATAATGAATTTTTACATTATTGGGAAGTAGAAGACCCAGAATAAAGCAGGAAAGAAGAAATTAAGAAATACCTTGTCTCGCTGCAAGGTTATTCTCATTCTAAATACTCATGAGCAGAAGTTCGAACTATTCTTTTTTCCTTTACTAGTCAGGGTGATGTGTATAGGTGATTTCCACAATTTTACAAAAATTAAAATATATGTAAGGAGTTAGGATCTGTGTTGTAAAATAAAATATGTTTGTATCTGAGAACTCATCTCCTTAGACATTCACTGTCATGAAATATTGTGAGCAAAAGACACCAGAATATAGAAAAATATAGTTTGTATCAGAATCTCAGCAAAGACATTAAGAAGTTTGTTCATCACTAGGTACAGTAGATACTTCAAGGCTGAATTCTCATGAAACAAAAATCTAGTAATTGCTTCATAGTTTTTCTTTATAGATAAATCTCTTCTTAAAGGAGGAACTTACAGTTCTGATGTGTATTTTCTATCTCAAATAGGGGACTTATGCTTCTGATTCCATGATGATGACTAAGAATGATGATATCTGTTTCCAAACCTGTTTTTACTGGTTAAACTTATGTTTTAAAATGCCATGCTTTAATTAAGTATTATAAAAATCTGGTAGGGTGTGCATGTTCCATCGTGTCTGACTCTTCCCAACCCTGTGGACTGTAGCCCTCCAGGTTCCTCTGTCCATGGGATTTCCCAGGCAAGAACACTGGAATGGACTGCCATTTCCTTCTCCAGGGGTCTTCCCAACCGAGGGAACTAGCCGCATCTCTTGCTTCTTCTGCACTGGCAGATGGATTCTTTACCACTGTACCACCTGAGAAGTCTCATAAAAATCTACCTGAGTGTATTAAAACAGCAGTGGTTCCTAGGAAAACTGAACTTAATATTGTGGAAAGACTTGCTAAATGCATTTTACTGAATTAGGTAAAAGATTGAACTGTGTAAAAGATGGAGAGGAAAACTGTAAAATGAATTTATAATTCATGAATTGCCAAAAAATTATGTATTGAGATTACTTAAAAAGTACTTAACTTTCTCCTCTGTTTAAAAGAAAAGCTCAAACTGAAAATCATAGATGTCATATTATATATAAGGTGACTGCACATCTTGTCTTGCCTGAAACTGCTTGCTTTATGATAGGTGATCCAGCATCCTATTTAATTTAGCATTTTTACTGAAACTAAGTATTAACATTAATGTTTGCATCTAAGCCTTGGGTGGGTTTGACCTCTATTTTGTATTGGAAGCTTCTGCCATGGCCTTTTTACTGATGTGTGAGATGCATATGCAGTAAACAGAGATGACTTGGACAAGTTTTGTCTTATATAAATATTGATTGAAGAAAGGCACCCTGAAGGAAGGTAAAACAAAGCAATACCCTGAAAGAACTGTGTTGAAACATTTACAGATTTCTAAGTGAAAATTATTGTCTGTAGGGAGTAACAATATTTTTTAATTTAAAAACATTATACCTACACAGAAAATTTCATTGAATGTATCAATATTTTAAAGTTTATTGACTATAAAATACAGTTTTGAATATGATTGTAAGTAATTTTGTGAGATAAAAAACAAAATAAAACAAAGAAACCAGTAAAAGCATATTAGAAAACATTACATCAGTTAGAAAGATACCAGTGACCAATATTAAACAGATATGGCTAAGAAACCACCTGAAGCATGTGAATGCAAGCCAAGACCATTTAGTTGTTCTGTTTACTGTTTTAAAATATTAGACAATTAAATTGAAGGTTTTTAAACATTTGTTTTAATATTTGTACACACATTACTTTTTAGCAAGAAGTCTGTCAATAGTGACCTCTTTCACTTTCAAAAGTCCTAGTCTGAATGATAAATGACATGGTCACTCACAATATCAATGTGGACTCCAGTAAATGATTCCATAATCAAAAAAGTCCTTTGGTTCTCATTTTTCAGATTGCAGAAAAATTATACAATTCTATTTCTAAACAAATATATAATGTTTAACATATCTATGAAGGTGCCTCGTTAGCGCAGTAGGTAGCGCGTCAGTCTCATAACATATCTATGCATTCTTTTTTTTTTTTTGCTTGTAATTGTCAGTTTCATTGATTAACGGACTCAGTTGGAATTAGTTTCAGTGTAGAGAACAAAACCAGTTAGAAACTGGGTAGAAATTAACCTCAATATAAAAAGTGGTATGTGGTAGGGCTAGGATTTGATTTAAAATCTGTGCTATTACTCACAAATCTGTGTGGTGTATAGCAGTTATAATGCATTCTTCTGTAGTAACTGTATGGCATGTTATCAGACATGTAAAATGACTCTTCTATGGGGATATATGCAATTCTGTTTGAACCTCTTTTCTTTTAAAAATAGCTTCAATTCTCTTTGATAAATTAGATACATGGTCTACTTCTATAGTCTAAGAAGACTCTTGTGAGTCCCTTTGACTGTAAGGAGATCCAACCTGTCCATCTTAAAGGAAATCAGTCCTGAATGTTCATTGGAAGGACTGATGATGAAGCTGAAACTCCAATACTTTGGCCACTTGATGCAAAGAACTGACTTCATTTGAAAGGACCTTGATCCTGGGAAACGTTGAAGGTGGGAGAAGGAGACGACAGAGGATGAGATAGTTAGATGGCATTACCAACTCAGTGGACATGAGTTTGAGTAAACTCCAGGAGTTGGTGATGAACAGGGAGGCCTGGAGTGCTGCGGTTCATAGGGTTGCAAAGAGTCAGACACGACTGAGCAACTGAAATGAACTGAACTTCTAAAGTGTCAATTTGAATAAGTTTTATCCAATAACCTAATATATGAAAAGTAATCCATGAATTTTAGTGGAATTGTTGTTCAGTCACTAAGGCATGGTCAACTCTTTGAGACTCCATGGACTGTAACATGCTAGACTCCTCTGTCCTCTACAATCTCCCAGAGTTTACGCAAATTTATGCCCATTGAGTTGGTGATGCTATCTAACCATCTCATCCATTGCTTCCCCCTTCTCCTTTTGCCTTCAACATTTCCCAGCCTCAGGGTCTTTTCCTGTGAGACTGGCTCTTCACACAGCTTTGATTCCATCTCTTAATTCTTTCTGGAGTTATTTCTCTACTGATCTCCAGTAGCATATTGGGCACCTACTGACCTGGGGAGTTCATCTTTTAGTGTCCTATCTTTTTTCCTTTTCATACTGTTCTTGTGGTTCTCAAGGCAAGAATACTGAAGTGGTTTGCCATTTGCTTCTCCAGCAGACCACGTTTTGTCAGAACTCTCCACCATGACCCATCCGTTTTGGGTGGCCCTACATAGTATGGCTCATAATTTCATTGAGTTAGACAAGGCTGTGGTCCATGTGATCAATTTGGTTAGTTTTCTGTGATTGTGGTTTTCATTCTGTCTGCCCTCTGATGGATAAGGATAAGAGGCTTATGGAAGCTTCCTGATGGGAGAGATTGACAGAGGCTGACTGAGGGAGGAACTGGGTCTTGTTCTCACGGGCGGGGCCATGCTCAGTAAATCTTTAATCCAGTTCTCTGTTGATGGGTGGAGCTGTGTTTCTTTCCTGCTGTTTGACCTGAGGCCAAACTATGGTGGATGTAATGAAGATAATGGTGACCTCTTTCAAAAGGTCCCATGCACACACTGCTGCACTCAGTGCCCCTGACCTTGCAGCAGGCCACTGCTGACCCACGCCTCCACCAGAGACTCCTGACACTCATGGACAAGTCTGGATCAATCTCTTGTGGGGTCACTCTGCCTTTCTCCTGGGTCCTGGTGTGCACGCAGTTTTGTTTGTGCCCTCCAAGAGTCTGTTTTCCCAGTTCTGTGTAAGTTCTGGTGGCTCTATGGTGGGGATCATGGTGACCTCCTCCAAGAGGGCTTATGCTCTACCCAGGCTGCTGCACCCAAGAGCCCCTGCCCCTGTGGCAGGCCACTGCTGATCTGTACCTCTGCAGGAGACACTCAAACACAGTTCTGGCTCAGTCTCTTTGGGGGTCTCTGGGTCCTGGTGTGCACAGGGTTTGTTTGAGTCCTCTGAGCATCTCTGGTGGGTATGGGGTTTGATTCTAAACATGATTTCGCCCCTCCTACCATCTTGATGGTGTTTATCCTTTGCCCTTGGATGTGGTGTATCTTTTTTTGGTGGGCGCCAACATTCCCCTGTTGACGGTTGTTCAGCAGTGAGTTGTAATATTGGAGTTCTAGCAGGAGAAGATGTGCATACATCCTTCTACTCTGCCATCTTAAAACTTGAACAACACCCAGTTGTGGATGTGACTGGTGATGGAAGTGAAGTCCGATGCTGTAAAGAACAATATTGCTTAGGAACCTGGAATGTTAGGTCCATGAATCAAGGTAAATTGGAAGTGGTCAAACAGGCAATGGCAAGAGTGTACCTCAACATTTTAGGAATCAGTGAACTAAAATGGACTGGGATGGGCGAATTTAAGTCAGACGACCATTGTATCTACTACTGTGGGCAAGAATCCCATAGAAGAAATGGAGTAGCCTTCATAGTCAACAAAAGAGTTCAAAAAGCAGTATTTGGATGCAGTCTCAAAAATGACAGAATGATCTCTGTTCATTTCCAAGGCAAAGAATTCAATATCACAGTGATCCAAGTCTATGCCCCAACCAGTAATGCTGAAAAAGCTGAAGCTGAATGGGTCTGTGAAGACCTACAAGTCCTTCTAGAACTAACACCATCAAAAAATGTCCTTTTCATTATAGGGGACTGGAATGCAAAAGTAGGAAGTCAAGAGATACCTAGAGTAACAGGCAAATTTGGTCTTGGAATACAAAACAAAGCAGGGCAAAGGCTAACAGAGTTTTACCAAGAAAACTCACTGGTCATAGCAAAGACCCTCTTCCAATAACAAAAGAGAAGACTCTACACATGGACATCACCAGATGGTCAATACTGAAATCAGATTGATTATATTCTTTGCAGCCAAATTTGGAGAAGCACTATATAGTCAGCAAAAACAAAACTGGGAGCTGACTGTGGCTTAGATCAAGAACTCTTTATTGCCAAACTCAGACTTAAATTGAAGAAAGTAGGGAAAACCTCCAGACCAATCAGGTATGACCTAAATCATATCCCTTGTGATTATATGGTAGAAGTGACAAATAGATTCGAGGACTAGATCTGATAGACAGAGTGCTTGAAGAACTATGGACAGAGGTTCGTGACATTGTACAGAAGGCAGTTATCAAGACCATCTCCAAGAAAAAGAAATGCAAAAAGGCAAAATGGTATTCTGAGGAGGCCTTACAAATAGCTGGGAAAAGAAGAGAAGCAAAAGGCAAAGGAGAAAAGGAAAGATACACCCATTTGAATGAAGAGTTCCAAAGAATAGCAAGGAGAGATAAGAAAGCCTTCCTTTGTGATCAGTGTAAAGAAAGAGAGAAAAACAATAGAATGGGAAAGACTAGAGATCTCTTCAAGAAAATCGGAGATACCAAGGAACATTTCATGCAAAGATGGGCACAACAAAGGACAGAAATACTATAGACCTAACAGAAACAGATGATATTAAGAAGAGGTAGCAAGAATATACAAAAAAAAAAAAACTATCCAAAAAAGATCCTCATGACACAGATAACCATGATGGTATGATCACTCACCTAGAGCCAGATATCCTGGAATGAGAAGTCAAGTGGGCCTTAGGAAACATCACTATGAACAAAGTTAGTGGAGGTGATGAAAGTCCAGTTGAGCTATTTCAAATCCTAAAAGATGATGCTGTGAAAGTGCTGTACTCAATATGGCAGCAAATTTGGAAAACTCAGCAGTGGCCATAGGACTGGAAAAGGTCAGTTTTCATTCCAGTCCCTAAGAAAGGCAATGCCAAAAAATGTTCAAACTACTGCACAATTGTGCTCATTTCACACGCTAGTAAAGTAATGCTCAAAATTCTCCTTGCCAGCCTTCAACAGTACGTGAACCATGAACTTCCAGATATTCAAGCTGGATTTAGAAAAGGCAGAAGAACCAGAGATCAAATTGCCAACATCTGTTGGATCATCAAAAAAGCAAGCGAGTTTCAGAGTTTCAGAAAAACATCTACTTCTGCTTTATTGACTATTCCAAAGCCTTTGTGTGGATCACAATAAACTGGAAAATTCTTAAACAGATGGGCATACCAGACCACCTTAGATGCCTCCTGAGAAATCTGTATGCAGGTCAAGAAGCGATAGTTATAACTAGACATGGAGCAACAGACTGGTTCCAAATGGGGAAAAGAGGTGTCAAGGCTGTATATTGTCACTCTGCTTATTTAACTTACATGCAGAGTACATCATCTGAAATGCCAGTCTTGATGTAGCACAAGCTGGAATCAAGATTGCTGGGAGAAATATTAATAATCTTAGATAAGCAGATGACACCACTCATGTCTGAAAGTGAAGAAGAACTAAAGAACCTCTTGATGAATGTGAAAGGAGAGAGTGAAAAAGTTGACTTAAAGCTCAACATTCCAAAAAATAAGATCATGGCATCTGGTCCAATCACTTCATGGCAAATAGATGGTGAAACAATGGAAACAGTATGAGACTTAATTATTTGGTGGGGGGGGACTCCAAAATCAGTGCAGTTGGTGACTGCAGCCATGAAATTAAAAGACGCTTTCTCCTTGGAAGGAAAGATATGATCAACCTAGATAGCATATTAAAAAACAGAGAGATTACTTTGCCAGCAAAAGTCCACCTAGTCAAAGCTATGGTTTTTCCAGTAGTCATGTATGGATGTGAATGTTGGACTATAAGGAAAGCTGAACGCTGAAGATTTGATGCTTTAGAACTGTGGTGTTGGAGAAGACTCTTGATAATCCCTTGTACTGCAAGGAGATCCAACGAGTCTATCCTAAAGGAAATCATTCCTGAAATATTCATTAGGAGGACTGATGCTAAAGCTGAAACTCCAATACTTTGGCCACCTAATGTGAAGAACTGACTAACTAGAAAAGATCCTGATGCTGGGAAAGATTGAAGGAAGGAAGAGAAGGGGCTGACAGAGGATGAGATGGTTGGATGGAATCACTGACTCAATGGACATGAGTTTGAGTAAGCTCCTGGAGTTGGTGATGGACAGGGAAGCCCAACATGCTGCAGTCCATAGGGTTGCAGAGTCTGACACGACTGAGTGACTGAACTAACTTCACGTCTGGTGGCCAGAATATTAGAGCTTCAGTTCCAGCATCAGTCCTTTCAGTGACTATTCAGAGTTGATCTCCTTTAGGATTGACTGGTTTGATCTCTTTCCTGTTCAAGGGACTCTCAATACCCTTTCAGCATCACAGTTCAAATGCATCAATTCTTCAGTGCTCAGCCTTCTTTATGGTCCAACTCTGATAGTCATACATGACTATTGAAAACAATCCTATTTTTGATGATACAGACTTTGTCAACAAAGTGATGTCTCTGCTAATATGCTGTCATAGCTTTTCTTCCAAGGAGCAAGTGTCTTTCAGTTTCATGGCTGCAGTCACTATCTGCAGTGTTTTTGGAACCCAAGGAAATAAAATCTGTCACTGCTTCCACTTTCCCCTTTTATTTGCCATAAAGTTATGAGACCAGTTGCCATGGTCTTTCTTGTTTAAATATTGAGATTTAAGCCAGCTTTTTCAGTCTCCTCTTTCACCCTCATCAAGAGGCTCTTTATTTCACCTTCACTTTCTGCCATTAGAGTGTTATCATCTGAATGTCTGAGTTGTTGATTGTGTTGTATGATTCCTGTCTTTAAGTATCTTAGATTACAATAAGCTTAATGATAATCATCATCTTTTAGGCCTACGACATAATTTTATTTTGTAAGTAGAATACATTTCAAGAAGCACCTAGGTCTATAGGCCTGTATTCCCCTGGGGAGCAAAACATCAATTACATAAAAATTTAAAAAATTACAATAGTGTTATATCCCTTTTTACATTTAATATAAAATCCCATGAGTCTGTTCTCTGTGTCTTTGTCTCTATTAGCTGCCCTGCAAATAGGTTTGTCAGCATTGTCTTTCTAGATTTCATATATATGCGTTAGTATACAACACAGAGAACAGACTTATGGGCATGGGGATGGGGTAGGAACGAGAGGGTGGAACAAATGGAGAGAGTATCATGGAATCATTTGTTGTTGTTGTTCAGTCACCCAGTTGTGTCTGACACTTCACGACTTCATGGACTGCAGCATGTCAGGCCTCCTTGTCCCTCACCGTCTCCCGGAGTTTGCCCAAGTTCATGTTCATTGCATCGGTGATACCATCCAGCCTTCTCACCCTCTGATGCCCTCTTCTCCTTCTACCCTCAGTCTTTCACAGCATCAGGGGCTTTTCTAGAGAGTCGTGTGTTTGCACAGGTGACAAAATATTGGAGCTTCAGCTTCAGCATCAGTCCTTCCAGTGAGTATACAGGGTTGATTTCATTTAAAACCGACTGGTTTGATCTCCTTGCAGTCCAAGGGATACCACTCTAATGGAAACTTATACACTATCATATATGAGATACATAGCCCATGGGGATTTGCTGTATGGCTCAGGAAAGTCAAACTGGGGCTCCATAAGAATCTTGAGGGGTTGGATGGGATGGGAGGTGAGAGGGAGATTTAAGAGGTAGCAGATGTATGTATGTATACCTGTGGCTGATTCATGTTGATGTATGGCAGCAACCAACATAATACTGTAAAGCAATTATCCTGCAATTAAAAATAAATAAATTAAAAAATCCCAGTCCAAGATGCTATCCTAATTGGCAGCCTGTCTGGAAGAAAACAAAAATCTTCCCTGCACAATATGTATTAAAGTAAATTCCAGATAGAGCAAAATTAAAAAATAATATTAAAGAAAATAGGAAACATGGCAGAAATAAGATAGAAAACTTAAGAGCATAAAGAGAAAGGCATATGTAATTCCTCATATAAAAATAAATATAACTTAATATAACCAAAATCACAAAATGATAGCATGAAAAGAGCAGTCATGGAAATCACAGATCATGGGTTATATCCATAATATAAAAATATTCCTATAAATTGTTACATGTGCAAGTTCTCTTCTGCACTATACAACTAACATGTGCAGATTCCTGGAAAGTTTTCAAGTCTTTGTTTAATTAGTTCAGTTTGTGGAGGAGGTGTCTATCTCTCATACAGAGCAGGTTAGCTTCCTGTCTAGGCAAAATGCCAGGCAGGCTGGTACATTTTTTACAACATAATGAACAACTTACTTCCATTTTCTCTGATACCTAAAGCATATATTTTTGAACCTTAACCAAAATTACAGTCTAGATACCACACAGATGCAGTTAGAGAAAACCTTTTATGCTGACCAGAAAGCTGTTTTGAGTAAAGTTCTTTTAAGACGTCTGATGTTTGAGAAAGAGTTCATTCCATTCTCTGGTGGAATTGTCAGGGAATAGCATTCGTAGGCTACAGTGTCTCATTCTCATATTCTTTTATGTCTTTCTCTGTCTTTATTGAGGGGGTTATACTTGAAACCTACATGGGAGCATCATTTCTGTGTCATTTATAAAGCTGTAGTTGATTAAATGACACATTTGTACAATTTCAGCCAGACTCTCTATTATAGAAAGGAATTAATTGCTATTCCTATTTATTTCCAGAAATAAGGCTGTTTTTGCTGGTGAATTTGTTTCTCTTTAAAAATGTATTCTCACCAGGAAACGTTTTTTTACCAAACACGGTTCCCAATCTGGAAATCAATTTCGTTCAGAAATCCTGTAACAGCTAATCCCATTTATCTTTTTACATGGTCCATCTTTGGGCTTTGAATTTTTTAAACTTGAAAAATCAAGTTTTATAATGTTTTTAATTTATAAAGTCATGCAAGTTATTTTGGAAGCAGAAAACACACATCCCTCATATTATATGCAACAAAACTGATGCTCAGAATGATCATTGGCAGGTCTGTTGCACTGTTGATTTAAAGTGAACCAGGGCCAGAGACCTAGTCCTTTGACTATGAATATAGAACTCATCCCAGATTGCCTTCTAACTATCTGGCCAAGCTTTCATGAGCTATTATTCTTCCAGAATCAGGCCAATTGGAGACTAAGGTTTGACAGCAAATCTCAGTTTCTAAGTGGGTCTTAAAAGGCACTTTTAATTTTTAAAAGTCACTTCCTAATGTGTTTTGATGTTTTTTTAGAGGTATATAATAAGGACACATATAAGTACATTTAGATTTCTAATTGTATTTTTATGATTTTGACTTTGAAAAACCCAAATTAAATATATGCTTATAAATTATAATATATAGAATGTCATATAACATTTCTCTTAAAGTAACTCTAGAATCCTATTTTGTAAAGTGTTCCTAAAAAAATAAACACTACTCGACATATAATCAGTAGGATATGTTTTAGGTTTTTCCTCTGTAACCTTTTCAGCTTCATCTCCATTTGATTCTCAGACTAAGAGTTCTTAAATGTGGCAGATGTTCTCCAGATTTTCATTGTTCTCTGTTGAAAACAACCAGTTTTCCCTGATTTCCTTTTTAATGGTACTGTATATCATATTGATATAACCACTGATATCTGGGTTACTAGTCTCCCAAAGGCTGTTTGCAGCTGTAGACAGCATTAGGCTGTAGACAGCCTTCAAAGATTTGCCAAGTCGAAAGAATATTTCCATCTGAGGATTGCACAAAAGGAAGCTCTGCTTATCCATAGCTGCCAAATTGGCTGACCACTTCTCCCCAATACTTCCTACTGCAGCTGAAGAATGTGAACAGGTGCACTATGGCCTTTCCCTAAAGAAAAAAAGAAAAGACTTTTCAACTAACATACATCACCAGTTATGCTAAAATAAACATTCTTGGAAAAACAAAGGCCAGCTTATTGAGGTATATCTTTTTCTTTGTCTTGATCCCTTTGAAACTACTGGAAACTATGTGTGGGAGAGCTGAATGAGGGCATGTTAGTGAAACACTGCCGAGTTTGTAGTGATTCATCATAACCCCCACCAACAACTGTTTCTAGAGCTTCCCACAAGCCTGATTGGCACCAGGTGGTTGCTATGGATACAGTGTTTTAGTTTCATACTGTGGTTCAGAGTTATGGGTGACAGGAGGTCACAGGTTTGTGGCAGGAATAGTGGCTACCTTTCCACTGCCAACCTCAGCTCAAGTGGCAGGTTTTCAGCTGTGAGATACATAAGAAAGATGACATAAAGTCTTGCCTTTTTGTTCACTTTTTTTGTTCCAAGAGGTAGAAGGTGTCTGTGCTTCTGCTCAATATTTCAAGAAGGTCATGTAGGTGAGAGGATGTGTAGTTAATAGATCTGAGGGGAAAAAGTGAAAGTGAAAGTCACTCAGTTGTGTCCATCTCTTTGCGACCCCATGGACTATAGAGTCCATGGAATTCTCCAGGCCAGAATACTGGAGTGGGTTGCCTTTATCTTCTCCAGGGATCTTCCCAACCCAGAAATTGAACCCAGGTCTCCTGCATTGCAGGAAGATTCTTTACCAGTTGAGCCACAAGGGAAGCCCCTTGTGAAAGAGAGAAAGAAAGGTGACTGCCAAAAATCATTAGGGCTGAAGATTGGTCGGTAAGATTATAGAAGTAGGCAAATAGCGGGAGGAAGAAAAACATGTAAGCAATCTTGACTTTGGTTGAATTTTTTAAAATTAATTTTTATTGGAGTATAGTTGCTTTACAGTGTTGTGTTAGTTTCTGCTGTACAGCAAAGTGATGAGTCATCCATACACATGTATCCCCTCCCTTTTGGACTTCCTTCTGGTTCAGTCCTCATAGGGCATTAAGTAAGTTCCCTTTGCTCTACAGTATGTGCTCATTAGTTATCTATATTATACACAGTATCAGTAGTGTATGGGGCTTCCCTGGTGGCTCAGTGGTAAAGAATCCGCCTGCCAGTATAGGAGACACAGCAGATGGGGGTTCAGTCTGTGGGTCGGGAAGATCCCTTGAGGAAGGAAATGGCAACCCACTCCAGTATTCTTGCATGGGAAATCCCATGGACGCAGACATCTGGTGGGCTACAGTCCGTGGGGTCACAAAGGACTTAGTGACCAGACAACAGCAACAGCAACAACCATCAATAGTGTACGTGTGTCAGTCCCAGTCCCCCAGTTCATTCCAGCCCACCTTTCCCCCTTGGCATCTATACATTTGTTCTCTCTGTCTGTGTCTCTATTTCAGCTTTGCAAATAGAGTCATTTATACCTTTTTCCAGATTCACATATGTGCATTAATATACAGTGTGTTTGTTTTTGCCTTTCTGACTTACTTTGCTCTGTACCACACTCATCCATCCATGTCTCTACAAATGACTTGGTTTTGTATAATGGCTGAATAAGATTCCATTGCATATATGTGGGAAGCCCATACCACAAATTTATCCATTCCTCTGTTGATAGACATTTAGATTGCTTACATTTAGATTCAGTGTCCGAGCTATTGTAGGTAGTGGGTAGGACTCTTGAGAGTCCCTTGGACTGCAAGGAGATCCAACCAGTCCATCCTAAAGGAGATGGGTCCTGGGTGTTCATTGGAAGGTCTGATGTTGAAGCTGAAACTCCAATACTTTGGCCACCTGATGCGAAGAGCTGACTCATTGGAAAAGACCCTGATGCTGGGTAAGATTGAGGGCAGGAGGAGAAGGGGACAACAGAGGATGAGATGGTTGGATGGCATCACTGATTCAATGGACATGAGTTTGGATGGGCTCTGGGAGTTGGTGTTGGACAGGGAGGACTGTCATGCTGCAGCTCATGAGGTTGCAAAGAGTCAGACACGACTGAGTGACTGACCTGAGCTGAAATGAACTGAACAGAGATGAACAGTGTTTAGGCAGGTTAGGTAGGTCTAGCACTGATCATCCAAATGTGGCAATGTGGCCCAAGACACAGATTCTTCCACACAGATATTCCAAATATTCTTGCCAAAGGGAGACCAGTATGATAGCTAAGAGGTGGTGGTATATGTAAGATGGAGATCAAAGTGAGACTTAACGAATGAACAGGAACAAGATTTTCACGAGGACGAGAATCAGCCAGTGTATCTGAGATAAGAGGAACTTTAATAGTGGTATAAGAACATTACTCCAGGAAGAAATCTGTTGTGCTGTTCCAGTCATGCTGTGCACGAGCTTAAGTCTGGATTTCTAGGGATGGGGACATAGCTGGTTATTGCAGTGCTACACCTCACTCTTCACAATGCCTTGAAAATTCCTTGTATGTTACTGAGATGCCAAGTTCTTTATAAGCTTTATTAGGTAATCTCTTTTTACCATCATTGTGGAAAACTTAAAATAAAAACAGAAGAGAGAATAGCACAAAGAACCATCAACCACCTTCAACAGTTACCAACATTTGGCCAATTTTATTTCAACTGTAGTCTTTATATTCTCCAACCTGCCCCCTCCCCATGGAGTATGTTGAAGTAAACCTCAACATAATAGCCTATTATTTTATCTGATAAAATTCAGTATGTATTGTAAAAAAAAAAAAGAACTACTTATAACATCACATCCCTCAATATTAACAACGGTTTCCTAACATCACTAAATATCCATTCAGTATTCAAATTTCTCTGATTATCTTATACATTTCTGTTTGTAGTTGGTTATTATTTGAATCAGGTCCCATACAAAGTCCACATTGAGAGCACATATAAAACACATAAAGAACACATTAAGACTCTTTAATAACAGTTCTTCCAACCTGTTTACTTTCCCCCCCTTGTCATTTACTCATTGAAGAAAACAGGTCACTTGTGTTTAGAATTTCCTACATCCTAGTTTTAGCTGACAGCATTCCTGTATGTACTTATCATGTACTTCTCACCCCTTGGCTTTTTCGTGAAAGAATGAGTGAGTCTAGAAGCTTGATCAGATTCACATTTGTTTCTGTAACAAGAATATTTCATTACTGGTACTATGTATTTCTTGTTGAACCACAGCCGAACATTCATAATGTCTCCTTTCTTGTTGTGATAACATTGATAAGTGGTTTCAGATGACCTCTGATCTACCATTTTAAATTCCCAAATAACTTTTCATCTAATTGTTTCAGTAGCCACTGATGGTTGTTGCATAGATTCGTTGTTTTATTAGGATTGCAAAGGGGTTATAGTCTCATCCTATCATCCCATCTGTATTTATATTACCTAGAATTTATCCACAACAACATTCTAAAATATAAAAAACCATTTGTATGGGTAAGGCAACTATTTGACTTTTTATCTTCTTTCTGTTTTCATTTATTTGTTGGTTTAGTCGCTAGTTGTGTCCAACTCTTTGTGATCCCATGGCCTAGAGTCCACCAGGCTCCTCTGTCCATGGGATTTCCCAGGCAAGAATACTGGAGTGGGTTGCCAGTTCATTTTATTTACCTTGTTATAATTTTGAGGAAATTATTAAGCCCTCATCCTAATATATCATACGCTGCTGCTGCTGCTGCTAAGTCACTTCAGTCGTGTCTGACTCTGTGTGACCCCATAGACAGCAGTCCACCAGGCTCCCCCGTTCCTGGGATTCTCCAGGCAAGAACATGGGAGTGGGTTGCGATTTCCTTCCCCAGTGCATGAAAGTGAAAGGTGAAACTGAAGTCGCTCAGTTGTGTCCAATTCTTAGCGACCCCATGGACTGCAGCCTACCAGGCTCCTCCATCCATGGGATTTTCCAGGCAAGAGTACTGGAGTGGATTGCCATTGCCTTCTCCAAATATATCATAAGACATACATGCAAACCAGAGAAGGGACATAATACAATAGGAAAATCAGGGGTCTAGACACATGAGGACCAAGGACCCTCATCTTGCCATCGTATGGTGTATTGTGGTTGGTTTGTATCTGTGACATTTCTGATGTGATACATACGCTTCCTGTCTAGGCTAAAGAAACATCTTTAATTATGAAGTTCATGTTTCTACAGAGAAATTTAGCTCTTTTATTCCCGTCACTTCTGGCATTATCAGATCCTCTGTCTGCTGCTTTTATTGATACATGCATTCTTCATTCTGATAAATATATTTGTAATTCCTTTTGCTGCTCATTCTATTACCTGTCATCTTCTGTTGTTTATTACAGAAAAATCCACTGAATGTCTGGCTCCATTTTATAGAAATACATTTCCTATTTTGTGTCCTGTATCTCACCCTTTAACTCAGGCAATCCAGTGATACCTCCTTTCACTGAGTGATCAAGTGCTTACTTCTGAAAGAATACTTTATGTATTTACCTACTCTCTTTTTTTCATTTTGATTCTGCTCTTACTAGTTATAAGAATGGGAAGCTCATCCCTCCAGACTGTTTCCTCTTTAATAAAATTGAGATCAATAAGCTCAACTCTAGTGGTATTCTGAACATGAAGAAAGATAATTTATGAGAAATCATCAGTCAAAGGAATATTTTTATTGACACATTCTGATCTGATGAGTACTTAGTGAGCTCTTTTGACAGTAACCACTGTGCTAAGTTCTAAGAATATGCCAACTAAAATAGATATGGGCTTTGCTCTTGCAGAAATCCAGTCTAGTGGTGAATACCAACAGTCAAAATATAATTGCATTTATTCCATAGATTTTCTGCAAAAGTGCTGAATTTGACTATTTTGTCTATTCTGTTGGGCTTCCCTTGTAGCTCAGTTGATAAAAAATCTGCCTGCAACCTAGGAGACCTGGGTTCAATTCTTGGGTTGGGAAAATCCCCTGGAGAAGGAAATGACAACCTACTCCAGTATTCTTGCCTGGAGATTCTATTGGTGATTTATTTTTTTATGTCTTCCCACTTATTAGAGGTTGATGTTTAGTTCTAGTTCACTGCTAATTTCATTGTGTGGGTATCATCTTGGTTTTCTTTACTGGGTTCCAAAAGTTAATATAATGCAGAGTCTTTCCTATAGAGCTTCCTAAGTATTAAATATGTAAGTATTATGTAGGGAAGCGGGGAATTTCCATTGCATTCATGCATTCATCCAGCATTCAATGAGACTAAAATAGGCAAAATGATTTCAGAGAAGATAGAAATGCCCAACCAATTTGTTTTTAAAAGGCCACAGAAGTGAGTTAATTAGAATTAGGCAATGCTTCTTCTCTGACTGGCTATTATTGCCTGAAAATTGAATCAAATATTTGAGATGAAGGGTTTCGATTAGTATGTCTGATTTAATATACTGATAAGACATTAATAACTTAAGATAGACTGACAACACTTTTTTAAAAACAGGGAATAGAGTGACTGTATTTTTATTTATTTATTTATTTTATTTTATTTTTTTATTTATTATTTTTTTTAGAGTGACCATATTTTTAAAAATAATTTCCTTAAAAATATGAGATAAGGAAATGAATAGGGAATGTACTTGTAAGAACTGAACCATGACTTTCTGTTTGTGCCTTTATAAGCAGAGTTGTGCAGTATTTTTTCTCACTATCCCCACCATTACTCCTATTTCCACTTGGAAGTGTTTATTAATTGACAGATATTTTAACTTGCTTGTTTTGTGCACTCAGAACATATTCTTCATGTTAACATGAATTATTCTATAATCTATAGTTTAAGAAGTCTAAATGTGTGGATGTATATATATGTGCATGTGTGTTTAAGACAGTCATTGAGTTGCTTCAGAAATCTGATTGCTGTTCTTGTGAGCTAGTTGGATTCAAGTCATATCTTTTCATTGAATTCTTAGCTTTATTGCATTTTTTGGTGGTGATCAAGGAGAGTATGTAATCTCACTGATATTTTGCTTCTTTTACTCTTCTTTCATGATTTGTCAACAATCCTTGGTAGCTCAGTCTGTAAAGAATCCACCTGCAATGCAAGAGACCCTGGTTCAATTCCTGGGTTGGGAAGATCAGCTGGAGAAGGGATAGGCTACCCACTCCAGTATTCTTGGGCTTCCCTGGTGGCTCAGCTGGTAAAGAATCTGCCTACAATGTGGGATTTCTGGGTTTGATCTCTGGGTTGGGAAGATCCCCTGGAGAAGGAAAAGGCTACCCACTCCACTGTTCTGGGCTGGAGAATTCCATGGACTGTATAGTCCACAGGGTCTCAAAGAGTTGCTTTTTCACTTTATTTCCTTTTAACTTTATCATAACTTTGTCATAATATTCTCTTAGTATTTAGCTTCCAAGAGTGAGGTAGTCAAATATATAATTTTTTTTCTCAATTATTTTTTCCCTTTCTGTATGAGGGCCATACCTCTTGACCCCACTGATATTGGATTTGGTCAACTGACTTGTTGAGCCGATAGAATGCAAGTGGAGGTAACACTTCAGAGCCATCATGTAGTTCTCCATTATAGGCATACCTCTGTTTATTGTACTTTATTGTGCTTCTCACAAATTGAAGATTATAGCAGCACTGTGTTGAACAAGGATTTCAGCACCATTTTTCCAACAGTGTTTGCTCATTTTGTATCTCTCTGTTACATTTTGGTAATTGTCGAAATATTTCAAACTTTTTCATTGTTATTACATTTCTTTTGGTGAGCTGTGATCAGTGATCTTTGATGTTACTGCTATCACTCTGAAGTCTCAGATGATGGTTAGCATTTTTCAGTAATAAAGCATTTTTATTTTATTTATTTTTAGTAATAAAGCATTTTAAAATTAAGATATGTACAGTGGGTTTTAGACACAATGCTATTTCACAGTTGATAGGCTTTGTGATATCATAAACATAACTTTTATATGCACTAAAAAACCAAAAAAATGGTGTGACTCACTTTATTGCTGTATTTGCTTGATCATGGTGGTCTGGAACTGAATCCACAATGTCTCCAAGGTCTTCCTGTATTCTTTTTCTTCTGCTATGACATCAAAATAAGGGCTCTTCCCTCAGCCTGGGTCCCAGGGTGAAGAAGGCATTCATCAGGAGGCAAGGCAGACACAGACATAAATGATGTTATTATTTCAAAAAGCTCAGATTTTCAGCTTCATTTGTTACTGCAATACATAACTAAACTGATTATTACAAAGGAACTTAATAGTTTCATTACTATTAAGAAACAGAGGATAAACTTAGTGCAGCATTGAGGACAAATATATGTTTCAGAATTTGAGTTATGGGTTTGACTCAGGTTTGAATTAATTAGTTGTGAATACTTGGCATAGTTATTAAACTATTCAAACTTCAGGTTTTTCCACCCGTAAGATGGGATCAACTCACATAAACTTACAGCTTTGCTGTGAAGGTTAAATAACTGCATTAAGGCAATGCTTACTGCTGTACTAATAATCAGATGCAAAACTGCATAATGACTCAGAGTGTAGACAAGTTTGTTTCTAACTCACTTAAACTGCAAAATGCATGATCCTGATTGTCAGATGTATTTTCTCCAAGTAATGATTCAGGGACGTTTGTTCCATTTTGTGGCTCTGCTGTGTGCAGTACATGGTGTTCACGGTTGCCTGGGAACTGTCTCCATTCCCATCACCCAGAAAGGGCAAAGGACCATAGAGGATCTTAAGAGGGAGGTTTTCATGGGCCAGATGTGGAGATGTTACACATTGCTTCTGCACATTTTCCAGTTGTTAGAACCCAGTTGCATGGTTGAACCCAAGTACAATATAGGCTGGAAATGTATTCTTAAAAAGAATCTCAAAAATATACAAGCAACTCCTGCAGCTCCATTCCAGAAAAATAAACAACCCAATCAAAAAGTGGGCCAAAGAACTAAACACATTTCTCCAAAGAAGACATAAAAATGGCTAACAAACACATGAAAAGATGCTCAACAGCACTCATTATCAGAGAAATGCAAATCAAAACCACAATGAGGTACCACTTTACATCAGTCAGAATGACTGCCATCCAAAAATCTATAAGCATTAAATGCTGGAGAGGATGTGGAGAAAAGCGAACCCTCTTAAACTGTTGGTGGGAATGCAAACTAGTACAGCCACTATGGAGAACAGTGTGGAGATTCCTTAAAAAACTGAAAATAGACCTGCCATATGACCCAGGAATCCCACTGCTGGGCATACACACCGAGGAAACCAGAATTGAAAGAGACACGTGTACCCCAGTGTTCATCGCCACATTGTTTACAATAGCCAGGACATGGAAGCAACCTAGAGGCCCATCAGCTGACAAATGGATAAGAAAGCTGTGGTACATATACACAATGGAATATTACTCAGCCATTAAAAAAATTCATTTGAATCAGTTCTACTCAGGTGGACTGAACTGGAGCCTATTTTCCAGAGTGAAGTAAGCCAGAAGGAAAAACAGCAATACAGTATACTAATGCATATATATGGAATTTAGAAAGATGGTAACGAGAACCCTGCATGCGAGACAGCAAAAGGAACGCAGATGTATAGAATAAACTCATGGACTCTGTGGAAGAGGGCAAGGGTGGGATGATATGGGAGAATGGCATTGAAACATGTTAATTATCATATGGAATCAATTGCCAGCCCAGGTTTGATGCTCGGGGCTGGTGCACTGGGATGACCCAGGGAGAGGGAATCGGGAGGGGGGAGGGAGGGGGGCCCTGGAGGGGGAACATATGTATACCCATGGCGGATTCATGTCAATATATGGCAAAACCAACACAATAAAGTAAAGAAAATTAAAAAAAAAGAATAAACAGGTTTGATGAACTGTTATCAGTCTCTGCCACAGTGATATATGAGAAGGGAAAGGCTACCTACAAGGGACTTCCCTGGTGATCCATTGGTTAAGACTCTACCTGCCAATGCAGGGGACACAGGTTCAATCCCTGGCCCAGGAAGATTCCACATGCCCTGGGGCAACTAAGCCTGTGTGCCATAACTACTGAATCTTCATGCTCTAGAGCCTATGTTCTGCCATAAGAAGCCATTGCAATGAGAAAGCCACATGCCGCAACTAGAGCAGCCCCAACTCACAGCAACTAGAGAAAGCCTGCATGTAACAAGGCAGATTCAGTGCAGCCAAAAAAAAAAAAAAAAAAAAAACCAGACTACCTATGAGAATCTAGCAGATTCTTAATAAACATTCTTTATAGTTTGCTTTCTCTGGGTTTCTTCAAGTCTTATGTAAATATCAAGAACGTTTTATCTACTAGGAATCAAATGCATAGCTTTAAGATGGAATATGTAAGTCCTGCAGCCATGAAAAAATGATTAGTTCAGGAGTCTTTCTTGCCTAATAATTCTTGGTATTCATACAGCAACTTGCTTAGTGAAAATATCTTGGTTCATTACTTGTCAGAACTAAAGGGAAAGCTAGAGGCATTCAATAAATGTTTGTTGGATGCCTAATTGAGCAGATATGCCTCTTTTGATTTAATAAACTATCAGGATTGAACAAGTGTACCCTTTTGTAAAGCATGTGGTAAAATATGAGAACTAAACTGATTTCTAGAGATTTGCCATCCAAGAACTGGTACTTGATTTTTATTTACTGTAGAAAATGGCTGCATTTCTAACATAATATTAACAGACTTTACACAAATTTTCAGTTTTTTATTATGTTGTTGAATAATTCCTTTGGGTTTTACTCTCATGATTCCAGATACATGTGAAAGCTACTGGTAATTTCTGCTTGTCAAAATCAGGTTTGGAAGAATCTTTGCAAACATGTAAATATGAGTTTGAATTTTGGTTTTTCTTTACCTTTTCTTAGGTACTTGACTTTGGGCAGCTTACATTACATATGTGGGTATTTTTGTTCATCACACAGGATGAGGATAAACCTATGTTATGTATATATAGTGAATTTTAAATGAGATAATAATGCAAAACAATGCATTTTTGCATTATTTACTGTATTCCAGAATGCATTTTCCAATATAGTAAAGTGAAACTTTTTATTAATGTTAGTAGCAATGATGATATTAGTAATATCAAAGAATAATAAAGTATTACCAGGGAAAGGTATATTTTTCTCAGAGGTGCACTATATATATGAAATAGGAATAATGTTTAAACATATTTTCCTTTAAAAGTCATATTCCTAGAGAAAACATGGAATGAATTTCGCATATGCATCCTATAAAGCTCTGAGCAAGCTTTTGTTCTCACCTGTTTTGACATTGCATAATTGGATAGTAAACAAATTATGTCACAGGCTTGGCATGTACTTAGTAATTTTGAAAAGCCACTAGAGGGTGCTACTTTGTTAGGAAAATAAAAGCACCTCCCAACAGTAGCATTCAGTCTGCAGCGGCGACGTCTGATGTTAGGGGCCAGAACTGAGCTCTCTGCTGTGAGTATCTGGATAGAATTTATTCATTTATCGTTTATGTCGGAAGTAAATGGCAATAGTGTAGGCAAGCCACAAAAGTTGATACAAATAAAATCTTAGTCTTTTCTTTCAGTAAATATTTATTTATACCAATTTTGTTATGCAAAAGCTGTATTTCTTACCAAACAAAATTCTGAGGCTATATGAGTTTCTTATGAGAGATATAAGCTGGCTTTACTATGTGTGCTATGTTTTGACGAGATATCTGTTGCTCTAAGTTTGGCATAATGATTTTCTTCCACCTTTGGTAGTGTTTATTATAAGGATGGGTGAAAATGAAGAGCCTGTATTATTTTTGCCCTCTGAGAAATCACATTTCAATGATCCAAAGATCACAGGTGTGTTCAAGTGGGAGAGCTGCAGATAAACTAAGTATGTGACCTTCATTTTCATTTCTCTGGGTTTAAAGTGAATGCTGTGCTGGTGAGAGGTTGCATGAAGTGTCAGCCTCAATTATGAATAACAATCTTCAGTCTGTAGTTCATATTTAGTGGCAAGAGCATCTTTGTGAAGCCAGTTATCTAAGGATGAAACACAGTTGGCCTGGGTTTAGTCAAAAGATTTCTGCAGATTAACTCTTGTCTTTTCAGCCAACCATGAGGTAATAACAGAGATGGAGGAAGATTGTCAGTAGTGGACAAGAGGAAGAAATGAATGCGGAAATCTAAAAGAATCCTAATTCTCCAATAGTAGTAAACTACGCAAAAACTAGGTGTTCTCAGGGGGTGCATTTTTGATCCCTGATAGAGGAGTTAGCTTCTTGAGGATTGTTTTTTCCCCACTCCATATTACTTCTGAAGTATTAGTGGGAGGAAAGTTTTTATTTGACTTATGTTAGTAAAAGGAACAGCTGAGAAGTTTCAGACTAAACTGTCTGGAAGAGTCTAGCTCCTCAAGTCTTTTGAGCTCTTCAGAGCCAAAGTAACTCATTACAAGTCTGGATTGGACTTGATGATTACACACAATATAGTCAGTTTACTGGCTCTTGGTATGTGTGTGTGTCTTTGGGGGGGTGTGTCTTCTCCATACAGTCACATACACTTGATCACAACTTTTAAGAGGTCATGACAGTCAAGGGCTTAGTGTTACCCTACCCTAATTTTTAATGTTAATCCAGCTTCTTTAGCTTGTTTATCTTTCGGAATAGCTTTAGTGAGTTAGGTAGTTATTGGTGGTGGGATTGGGGATGAATCAGGGGCTTGGATTATTATTCACTGTTGAGATGTTTTGAACTCCATCTTCCAATCTTTTGCAGAGAATTTGAGACTGGCAACATTTGGGTAGCACTAGAATATGAGAAAAAAAATTTTAGCCATTTTTCATGAATGTAGATCACGTTTATCTTTTTTATTAATTCACTTGAGAAAAGTAAAGAAATGAATGGGGTTATCTCATTGTTCATGTTAGGGAAGTAAGGCAACTCTAATTCACCCTTCTCTGGTCAGGAAGGGCTGAATTTTTACTGAGAAAAATACCTCTAACTTACCAGCTGTGTAAAAGCTTGGATTACAGAAAATAATATTGTATTAGAAGGAAGATGAGGGTTTTAAGCTCTCTGCTTCTGATCTGCCATTCTTAGTTGTGGCAAATGGGTTTACCTTAAACCATGAACATCACTAAGCTTTAGATTATTAATTTTTTTTAAATGAAAAAAAAATTTTGTAAGAAGTAACTCAAGAGAATTGCTGGGAGTGACATATAAAAAAGTTCTCTCAAGAGTCTAAAAGGCCAAATAGATGTGTTGTCATGGTCTGTGACAATATGGTCAAATTGAGCCTTACTAGGTGAATTGAACACTACTAAGAAAAAACCAGGGAAGCCTGGGTTGCTGCAGTCCACGGGGTCGCAAAGAGTTGGACACAACTGAACAACTGAACTAAATAAAATACCCTATTTGTTTTCCCATTCCTTGATTTTCTATAGCATTCCAATTTCTCATTCTATACATTGCTGTCTTGCAAATACCATATTGCATGTTTCAGCCTGACAGCAGATGCTAAAGGTATGATGACGGGGGAAGTAAAAGCAGGTAGTTTATCTTCTTGTGTAATACACAGTGTCACTGCCAATAGCTGTGCTTTTGCTCTTGATTTCATCATAAATTTTCTATGACCCTACCCCTGCTTTAAGGCACATTATAATCTTGCCCTCTTAAGCTTAGATGCTCAAACAATTCCAAGAAATCCCCTTTACTGACTTAAAACCTGAATGGATATGAAATTTAAAATATTGTACTTGGAAAAAAATAAAATATTGTACTTGGAACTTTGCTCAACTTTCTCATTTGGAAACTTGAGGGGACAAGTTTTCTCAGTAGCTTTCTTTGGTATAGCTTCATGGTTCTCAAACCCTAAATCAAGGCTTTTCTGTATTACCTCACTGGACTGAATTTTGTGTGGGAGTCCTCTTCTCTCACTTTGTATGTCCTTAAACCTTGTTTAAGTAAAAAGAAAGTTAGTCTTGTTTTCCCTGCTTGAGTTAATAACACACACACACACACCTATATGTATGGAGTAAGACAGATGGAGATCATATAAATCAAAATATTACCTTTGTCCTTTATGATCGATAGAACTAATATTGGAGACTGTGACTTGGGGAAATGATGATAATCTTAATACCAAACTCCAAGCTCAGCCAGAGGCAGGCACTTGGCTCTTGTTCTGCTTAAAGACAGGTGGAGTGTGTATACCATCTCAGATTAACTGGTTCCCTCCAGGATGTAGGCAATAGGGACCAAATTGCATCTACCTAGTTCCTTTCTCAAACTCATCAGTCAGCCCACTGACTTTCTGGGATGAGAAACTTTGGAAATGCCTCATTACAGAAACCCAAGGGGAGGAAAGAATGTCCCAAGACCATTACCACTCAAAATATTCTCCAGGGGTTTGTGTGTGTGTGTGTGTGTGTGTGTGTGTGTGTGTGTGTTTTAACTTCATGGAGCTTAACCACTAAGGCTGTGAAAAGTAAGATGGCTGCTATTGTCTTAGTTTAGAAACTGTAGTCTATCAAGACCTCCTGCCCCCACTGCCATGAGGCTGTTGTCCTACCGCTGACCTCTGACTTGTTGAGGACCTGCCTGGGAAACCAGTGAGAGAGAGAGAGAGACCCTATTCCCTCAGAAGTGTCCAAAAGGACAGTCTGTACTGCAGCTGAAAACTCTCTTCTTTCTATTCCCAACTCAAACTCCTATCTAGCTACATTGTCCAAGTTTTTTAGAAGTTTTGCAATAATATCAAATGACCGAATGGAGCTATTCCAATAGTAACACGCCAAAAAACTAGATGTCCTAAATATAAATCTCTGCCCACTACTGAATTCCTCAACAAAAATTAAAGTACAAATGTAAACTCCTTTGAATTTTACTGGTCAAATGAATTAGAGCTCAGAATCAAATTATGTGGCCTTTTTGATCTTAGAGAATTAGTAAAAAAAAATTGTCCTTGCCAATTTCTCATTCTGACTCGCCTCAACAGAGATGTCTTACTGGCTGGAGAGGGTAAGTTTCCTTCAACAGCTGCAGCCTGATTTGTTTCTCATGGAATGGGTGTAACTCCTTCACACCTTCAGAAATAACATTAATTTATTGCCAAGTTTTTGATGTACCTAATTTTTTCTTAGAAAAGGGGGTCACAAGATTATTATAGCACTGGCCCCATTCTCACCAAATTTAGAAAAAAGTTAACAATACTTAGCTCCTAGAATAGTTTTTTCCAGAGAAAATTGTGTTTCCCAAACCCAGTTTTTAGTGATATGAAAGATTCTAGAAGAGATTCATTGAGTTCTGAGAACAGCATACACAGTCTTGATTTTGGTCTGACTAGGATACCAGATTTTCAGAATCGATGATTTGGGGACTTGAATTCAGCTGGGAGAAATCACCTCTAAATATATTACCTTTGGCCCTACACAATTACCAGGTCTTGAGGGAAAATGAATTTATGGACACAATCTCTTTTCCAAGGAAAGGATGCTTGAGATGTGCTGAGCAAGTTTAGGACTTTGCTGCAGTCTTTCCATTATTATTTGGCATTCTCTTGGGCCTTTTTTGTGGGGTGGTGCATTCTGATGGTGATTTAATGTGCATTTTGTTTACTGATAAGTCCGCCACTCTCTGTTTTTCCATGGCGGTTGATTCCACTGCTCTGGCTATGAAATTGCTAGAAATGAAATGAAATCTCCTAGAGAAAGTTTCTCCTCTTTATCCTTCCTCCAGCTGGAGAAACAGGTCCAGCAGATTTCCTAAACTCACACTGTCGTTGATATTTTTTAAGGCTTGTAGTCTTAAAAGGGTTCAGTGAGAAAAGATATCTCCCTGTGTTCTTCAAGAACATGTTACTTGACACAAAAATTTTCAGTTACGACCTCACCTATGTGCACTCCAAAAGTGCCCATAGAATTTAGGTATGTGATTAAAGGCAATGGCTGTACAAAGGGTTGTTGTTGTAGTCGTTAAGTTGTGTTTGACTCTTTTGTGACCTCTTGGACTGTAGCCCTCCAGGCTCCTCTGCCTATGAGATTCTTCAGGTAAGAATACGGCAGTGGGTTGCCATTTCCTTCTCCAGGGAATCTTCCCGACCAAGGATCGAGCCTGCGTCTCCTGCATTGGCAGGCGGATTCTTTAGCGTGGAGCCGCCGGAGTTCCACTGACGTGGTTGAGAAACATAGTAACGTAAACAAAAACGATTTCCCCTGTTGTCCACAACGATAGATAGTTCAAGGTCATGCTATAGCAATCAGCTTCTAAAGGGCATGATTTAAGATGTGGAAAGCCCCGCTTGTGTCAAAACAACTTCTCACTCTATAAAACACAGTCGCACAGCTGTGGACAAGCCATGGTAAGCTGCAGTCCTCCACCAAATGTAAAACCGCATTGTGACCTGTTCCTTTAAAATACAAGACCTAAAGCTGCCACCAAGGCTGCACTGATTATAAGCACACCCCACAACTGTGAAAGTCAGTTGCCTGGTGCAGTATAAAGCTCCCACGAACCACCAAGAGTCAACCACAGACAGAGCCTGACTTCACCCAGTGCCTCATGATTCAATATTGTTTTTGCTTGCCAGATTCCACTCCATGTCTATTTCTCAATATTCCTGGCTCAAGGCACCATATACTAACACTCCCTTGACCTCAACTCCCAGATCTTGGGTAGAGGCAGAGTCTGCTGTGTAAAACATGGGACTTGGAATAACAGAACTGAATGCCTACACTCTGTAGTTAGCTGCGTCACGGGGTGGGGAGCGGGCAGAAGGAGCTCGGCTAGTCATGTCCAGTTCTTCTCTGAAATTCACCAGTCAGGTAACTCACCCCATCTCTGTGCACAAAAAGCTGGTGGTAGTTAGGACATTTAGGACCTTTCTCCTCATGGGAAACAGAAGAGTGAGAAGTTCTTTCTCCCTTAACAGAACTTGATTGGATCTTTCCCCCATGGCCTCCTTTGATAGCTTGTTCTTGAAACTAGTTTTGCCATCCAGAATGCAAAACCGAAACCAACCAAACAAACACAAAAGACTTATGTGTTCTAAGCAGTTGAGGAGCTCAACAGTTGAGTGGCTCAACTGATGCATCATCAATTTCAACTCTGCTGCAGGTTTCACCAGGTGCTTTACATATGTTAGCTGTAACTGATTTCTTCAGACATTTTATGTAACATATTTCTGGAAATGCTTGGTGAAGTTTTGTATTCCATAAGTAGGTTGGAAAGATTTCAAATAACACAGATGAGAAAGAAAAATGGAATGGATAGGGAAAGGATTCAAAGTGTGCAGTTGATACAGGGAGAGGTAGTTACATTAAGTTAAATGAGGTAATAGTTTTGTGAAAGCACTTGGCGAACCTGCAACACCATATGAAGGCAAAATTTTAGCTTTTATAATCTTTGCAAGTGGATTGCAATTTGAAGTCTGTAGTTCCTGTGGTAATAATTTTGGGAGGAACTCTAAAATCGAGTTTTGAACTTTCTCTTAAAGAAATGCCTTGAAATGATCTCTGTAAGCCTTAGAGTCTTTGGTCATGTTCACCCACTTAATGGCCAGATGGAATCAGAAGACCACATGGTTCTCTTAATGATTGGTGCAAAAGCTGGTGTCTGCCTAGATGGGTATGAAATGCACGGCTGCCAGGGCATGAGATGCTGACAGAGATAAAAACTTGACCATAAAAATGTTAGTAACGTCAACTCTAAATATGAAGGGAAAAATAAATATGAAAGAAAAACGATGCGTATATTTTAGAATCTAGCAAATTAATTACCTCTTTGCTTTCTTATTTTATAATGTCAGGAAATGATTTGATCAGTAATGGCTTCTTTAAAAAATAGCAAACCAGTATTCGAAAGACCCCAATCTATGTTCTACTTTCCTATAAGTTTAGTGTTATATAGATTTTATCCAGGGGACTAATTAACAACTTGTTATTTTGCACTTAAATGATTAGTTCAAAGATATATTATGTCTTAATGAAATACCTCCTTTCAATGAAAAAAAATTCTTATGGTCTTACAACATATGGTAAGTTCTGCTATAATCCATTTGAAAACATGAAATTGTTCCAACACAATCGATGTTTCAGAAAACTTTGAGCACAACACAGATTTTGTCTGTGCTTCTGAACAGTTTTGTTTGTAAGAAAATACAGGTGGAAGTAATGAGCTGCAGTCAGCTGAATCCAGTTTTATAGGAATTCACACAACACGCATGCTCGCATCTCAAGTTCTCCCAGGTGTGTATTAGAAGCCACAGCTACTCCCATTTGATGTTAGAACTTTCAGATCCACTTCAGGTAACCCTCCTTCCATCATTTTACATTGACTCATAGGTGCAACCCTTCTGTAATCTTCATGTCTTTTTCAAGGTAAAGTGCCATGTCTGTTGTAGTATTATGCATTTGGAACTATTTCGCATGTTTAAAATTGTGCTACCATTTTTATTGGGTTTCTATCTTTTAAAAAAAATTGTCACTGGTGTGGTTTCTGAGTGTTGTATCCCAGACCCATTTTCTCATAAGCCCTGTGGCTTTTATTGTGTGATTTTGCAAAGCAAGGTAGTTTTAAGGAGTGCATATGTCATGTTCCAGCAGAACTGACTGCATTTTAAATGTAGTTTTTCATTTTTATATTTTGGATAAACAAGTAATATTGTCTCTATTTCTCTTCTTCCTTTACCCTAACTGTTGATAGTGCTGTTGGTTTATTGCAAGATCCCTTCATGGTGTCTGTTGGCTAGCTTCTGGGGGAAGCAAATTTGTGTTCATTTGCATGGACGATAAACAATTTTGTGAAGAGATATACCTTTGAAACAGGCAGAAGCCTGTAAGAATCTGACTTTAGGCTCAGAGATATTGACAACATACATTCTTATATTTTTTTTATGCTCCGATTTTGAGAGAAACGTTGGCAGTCAACAAGTTCCATATTTAGTAAATATGTATATAAAATATGTATAAGGAAAAACACTTTCGGAGGGTTTTATTTTTATTTTGTGCATATGTCTCAGTCTGTGTGAATACTATCACATGTATGGTGTATGCATCTACTCTGATATTTATTGTATTTGTATTCAGAAACCTCCTTTTTCAAACTTTACTGAAGTATAATTGACAAGTAAAATTTTAAGATATTTTAATAAAGCATACCTCATGATTATTTGATATTTGTATATTTTATAAAGGGATTCCCACATGGCTCAGTGGTAAAGAATCCACCTCCCAATGCAGGAGACTCAGGAGATGCAGGTTCCATCCCTGGGTCAGGAACATCTCCTGGAGGAAGAAAATGGCAAGCTACTCCAGTATTCTTGCCTGGAGAATCCCATGGATAGAAGAGCCTGGCGGGCTACAGTCCATGGAGTCACAAAGAGTCAGACATGAGTGAATGACTTAGCATACATGCATACGTTATAAAAGGTTTCCGCCCATGTAGTTAATTAACACATCTATCACACCACATGTTTATCTTTTTTTAAAGAAACTCCTTTGCTTTTCCATAGTCCCTCTCCCATTCATTAGGTCCTGTATCCCACGCACAGTCACAGTACATAAAACGTAAGTTATAGACCAAAAGTTCAATGATGTGAAGGAAATGTGTGTGGCTGTAAAAGCTGAAAAGAAATATTAGTATTTATTAACTTCCTTCTGTGTTCTAGGAAGTTGGCTACCTTGTTCACTGATAATATATATCATTTATTGACACTGATGTTTTCTTCTCTGCTGTCTGTCTTTAGCCCTCAATCTGGTTTGAGGCATTTCGATTTAACGTAGTAGTTGAGTGGTTGGAGTTGCAGAGTCTTGAAAGCCAACTAGCCTGGTTGTCTCTAGGTTCTTGAAGGATAAAAGTGGAGCGTTAAAATGTGTGTATACATATATATCATTCAATCTTCATAGAATCCCTTATAGTTTTCACTCTCCATTTTATTTTTTTTAATTTATTTATTTTCTTTATATTATCTTGTTGGTTTTGCCATACATTGACATGAATCCACCATGGGTATACACATGTTCCTCTTCCAGAACTCCCTGCCACCTCCCTCCCAATTCCATCTCTCTGGGTCATCCCGGTGCACTAGCCCTGAGCACCCTGTATCTAGCATCAAACCTGGGCTGGCAATTGATTTCACATATGATAATTTACATGTTTCAGTGTTGTTCTCCCATATCATCCCACCCTTGCCCTCTCCCATAGAGTCCATAAGACTGTTCTATACATCTGCATCTCTTTTGCTGTCTCTCATACAGGGTCATCTTTCTAAATCCCATATATATGCGTTAGTATACTGTATTGTTGTCTTTCCTTCGGGCTTACTTCACTCTGTATAATAGGCTCCAGTTTCATTCACCTCAGTAGAACTGATTCAAATGTATTCTTTTTAATGGCTGAGTAATATTCCATTGTGTATATGTACCACAGCTTTCTTATCCATTTGTCAGCTGATGGGCATCTAGGTTGCTTCCATGTCCTGGCTATTGTAAACAATGTGGTGATGAACATTGGGGTACACGTGTCTCTTTCAATTCTGGTTTCCTCGGTGTGTATGCCCAGCAGTGGGATTGCTGGGTCATATGGCAGGTCTATTTTCAGTTTTTTAAGGAATCTCCACACTGTTCTCCATAGTGGCTGTACTAGTTTGCATTCCCACCAACAGTTTAAGAGGGTTCCCTTTTCTTCACGTCCTCTCCAGCATTTATTGCTTGTAGACTTTTGGATGGCAGCCATTCTGACTGATGTAAAGTGGTACCTCATCATGGTTTTGATTTGCATTTCTCTGATAATGAGTGCTGTTGAGCATCTTTTCATGTGTTTGTTAGCCATTTTTATGTCTTCTTTGGAGAGATGTCTGTTTAGTTCTTTGGCCCACATTTTGATTGGGTCGTTTATTTTTCTGGAATGGAGCTGCAGGAGTTGCTTGTATATTCTTGAGATTAATTGTTTGTCCGTTGCTTTATTTGCTATTATTTTCTCCTATTCTGAAGGCTGCCTTTTCACCTTGCTTATAGTTTCCTTTGTTGTGCAGAAGCTTTTAATTTTAATTAGGTCCCATTTGTTTATTTTTGCTTTTATTTCCAATATTCTGGGAAGCGGGTCATAGAGGATCCCTCTTTGGTTTATGTCGGAGTCTCTCCATTTTAACAGATGAAGAAACTAAAGCTCATGGAAGATTATTAGCTATCAAGTGGTGTTAGAGTCATAAGTCCATTTGTGTCCTCTGATAAGTGAACACAAAGATGAAATTCGATTTGTAAGAGATTTATTGAGGGAAATGCCTGTGGAAGACAGGGAGCAGGAGAGTCTTCAGACAATGACGCAGGTCTGACACCCAGGAAAGAAGAGGAAAAGAAGGAAAAGTCACAGACAGAATGGAAACCTGGGGAAGTCTCAGCCAGGCCAGTGCCTCAGGGAATCCCTGAACAAAAGATGCCCATTAAAGGAGTCCCACACTGGGGAGAAACAGCCAGGATCTAGTTCTCCTGCCACTTAGTCTTGGGTTGGGAGCAGCCCAAGGGAAGCATGGACTCTCTGAGCCCCGAAATGGACCTAAAGTTGTAGACAGCAGGGGGCTGCCAGTCAACTGTGATCCCATGAGCAGATTCTACCGAAAGGAGATTTGAGCAGTGCATCTCTAAGACCACCCACAGTCATAAGCTGAGATCTGCCCAGTACAAAGTTCTTCCCCACACGGATAATGCACAGGCTCAGGGGCAGGGGTCATTTCCCATCAATCCAAATAGCATCTTCTAACTTTTATAAGATGGTAATGATGATTTCTTAAAATAGATCAAAGTATTATTTTAAATGAATTCAAATTGAATTCAAGAAAAAGCAAAATGCCTTCTGATTCTACTGCTTTTGATTGACTTTACCTTTAAATAAAATGTTATTAAAATAAAAAATAATACCCTCACTCACCTCTAAATAATATAATCTAAGTAAAATTTGTGGGTTTGATGTACAGAAACAGCTTCAAGGTATCTTTCTAAGTCTCCTCGCTTTCAACAGCTTGCTTCATCTGAGACCCTCCTAAAACTGCAGCTGCTGCTGAAGAGCCAAAAACAGAGAAACAATTTTCTAGAGCAAAAGTTCTAATGTTGGCATCATATTAGAATCAGGGTGAAGGGATAGTTAACACTTCCTATGGCAATTCTGAACCTCCAGCCAATTATTTCAGAATCTCTCAGGTGGAGTCTAGCCATCAATATTTATCAAAGGTTTGTGGATGATTTCAATGTATATTCAGGGTTGAGAGTTACTGTTTAAAGGATATTTGCCTGAAGTAAAAGAAAAGGTATATATTTGAACATTCTTCTAAATACTCAGTCCCTCTACCATTTTCACTCATAACTACTTCAGACTCAGAAAGTTACCTGATTATTTCAAGAATGTCCCTAGAGGCCACCAA
Organism: Antilocapra americana; assembly: GCA_007570785.1. NCBI lineage: Eukaryota > Metazoa > Chordata > Mammalia > Artiodactyla > Antilocapridae > Antilocapra > Antilocapra americana. The sequence goes on along the minus strand of ML660770.1, from coordinate 7,170,679 downwards.
GCTTAAATTTGTTTTGGTGTCTATGACAGTAATCCTGCAAAAAATTTTCCTATCCATGCAAATAGAAGTGCAATTTACACTTGCATTCGCATTTCTTTTTTTCTTTTCTACCATAACTTGAGCACATCTGTATACTTTTATACCAAGTCATGATACAAATCATAGTAAGAAGGAATCCTGGTTTTCTGGCTACAGTCAGCAATATGGCTTTCAGAAGTGCCCAGAATTCTAAAAAATGCTGGAGGTAGTGGTAAAGAGGAGACTTTCTGTCTTTACATGGCAAAGCATATTGCCACATTTTCTCAAAATTTGAAAGAAAAACAGGAAGAGAGGTAAGAGTATGGACTGAACTGAATGGAGAGTTCAGATTAAGTGTGCTTTATTTATAATATTATTTTTCTCTTAAATGAATATCAGGGAAAGCAATATATCCATCATAAAACTCTGGCAAAAGACATCGTACACAGATGAAAATAATACATTTAATATTAATATTAGTTATTTATTCAGAAATTTAACTTGGTCAATATATTTGCCTTCAGTGAGCTCACCTTGTTAGATTAGGATGAACTGATCAAGGTGCAACTGTTGGTACCTAACCTCCATTGTGGTATTGATATTTCTCTATTATCAAGAAAAAAGCCCCACCAGCATATCTACCCATCTGAAAGTCAAGAGTGGAGATGGAACGCTGAAAGCTACCAGGAACAGGCAATAAGGGCATGCATGGTCTGTAGAAAGAGTTAAAAACAATAATAAAACTAACTAAAATTTAATTTTTGAAATATCATCATGCATTGGCAATTCTAAAATGACGTCAGTGATGAAAACACTCCTCCCTAAAAAAAATACATTTTCTTGGTCTAATTTCTAAATTTTGACTCATTTCTTTTTTAAAACTTCCTTTAAAATGAATGTCGTATTCTGGTTCTTCATTGTATTCTCCGTGGACTATTCCCATTTATATAATTGACCTCTGACATGTGGAATCAGTTACATACCATATTTCCAGAGCTTGTTTGTAAAGGTTTGGTTTCCCTCTAGCTTGCTTAGGGCATAACTTGTCTCTAACCTCTGTCACAGTGTATAGTCCTGTTTAACCTTAAACAACAGGTTAAAAAGAACAACAGTGCCACAGAGAAAGTGTAAAGATTAACCAGAACTCGAGTTACTTCAATTTTGTCTTTCTTTGTGACTATTTGGAGCTTTCATTTGTGCTTTCATGGTGAAATAATGCAGACTGAGAGATGTAATTTTTTTTGGTAAGTGCAAATTTTAGTTCTTACATGAAATATTTTACTGAATTAAGTAATGTCTTTAAAATTGAAATTTACTGTTCTTTTTATATATGTTAATTGCTTTAAAACTAAAGGACTGCAAGGGAATAAAACATCAGTTCAGTTCAGTTGCTCAGTCGTGTCTGACTCTTTGCGACCCCATGAATTGCAGCACACCAGGCCTCCCCGTCCATCACCAACTTCCTGAGTCCACCCAAACCCATGTCCATTGAGTTGGTGATGCCATCCAGCCATCTCATCTTCTGTCGTCCCCTTCTCCTCTTGCCCGCAATCTTTCCCAGCATCAGGGTCTTTTCCAATGAGTCAGCTCTTTGCATCAGGTGGCCAGAGTATTGGAGTTTCAACTTCAACATCTGTCCTTCCCATGAACATTCAGGACTGATTTCCTTTAGGATTGACTGGTTTGATGTCCTTGCAGTCCAAGGGACTCTCAAGAATCTTCTCCAAACCACAGTTCAAAAGCATCAATTCTTCGGCGCTCAGCTTTCTTTATAGTCCAGCTCCCACAATTATATATGACTACTGGAAATACCATAGCCTTGACTATACCATGTCAGTATGATTTAGTAGGTTTAGACATTTTGGTATTATTAAACTTCACTTTAAAAACTGGCATGATTACATATACACAGAATTTAATAAAAGGAAAAATTCACTGTCTTCATATCTTTTCTGGCTATTACTCATTCTATGTCATGATTATTATTGAAAATAATTTTGTTGTATAGTAGGATAGTAATGAGAAATGCTCTGCTCTCAGGGCCAAATAGTCCAGGGACAACACTGCTCAACTGCTTATACAAAGAGCTTAAAGTCACTTAACAGACCTTGTATTTTTTCATTCATTGTGTCAGTTTTCCCCTTTTCTCCATTCCTACCTCCTCCTTTGCCTACTCCTAACATCTAATCTCCCAGGGCAGGAAATGTCTCCTAGAAAAGTAGAAGGAAGTCATTAATTAAAGTTACAGTTCTGGTTTTCTTGTGTTGTCAAAGGGGCTTACCATAATCTTACGCAGACCTGGTCAAAGATTAGCTGAGAAAGCCTGAAGAAATCAGTGAGATTGATTTGTCCAACTCTAAGGGAAGTGTGATGAGTATTCTATTGAGAAAGGTAATCTGATTTGGGCCATCCAAAGGAGACTGGTCAGATTAGATGGTCACTATACAGTCAAATTCTGTTCAGCAGAAATGTTCACACATTTAATTGTTGTTTAGTGGGTAAGCAAAGCTGACAACTTCTCTTTGAGGTGTATTTGAAGGGTGAAAGGAAAAAATGGCTCTCCATAGATTTAGGCTATAAAAGTTTGGAATTTGAAGAAGTGTGAGATTGGAAGAATCATTGCCCTTGTACTCCTGTTTATGAATAGAATGACATCAAAGCACTCTTGAAGAAATAAAGGCAGTGTCTATGAATGAAAAAATTTGGAGTTGATGTTCATTTCTACACTAAATAACTTCATGAACAGACTGAGTTACATACAATCTAGGTGAAAATGGAGAGACTGAGTAACAGAATCTGTTTAAGCCACCCTTTTGGATTAGCTTTAACAGTGTCTTTAAGATTGATTAGAGCTAGAAATGGAGAAGGCAATGGCACCCCACTCCAGTACTCTTGCCTGGAAAATCCCAAGGATGGGGGGAGCCTGGTGGGCTGCTGTCTATGGGGTTGCACAGCGTTGGACACAACTGAAGCGACTTAGCAACAGCAGCAGCAGACCTAGAAATGTGCCAAAAATAAGTATCCTGTTTTCTTTGGTATTTGTCAACAAGAAATAATTCTTGAAATCATATCAGACTTTTATAAAAATAAACTAGAGGAAAATATCTTCAACTAAAACATATGACTTGAGGACTCAAATACCTATGATGCATTCTTATATCATTAATATGATTAGTATCACTTTGATGACCATAGATGTTTTAATTTCTTGGATTTTATTTATTTAGCTATTCTTCAAACATATAAAAAGTTAAGAGAGTAATATAGCAAATACCCAGGTACTTAATACTCTGTTTTACATAAGGGTAATATTTTGCCATTTTCCTCTCAGAACTCTTCGGAAGAAATAAAAATGATGGTTACAGTTGCATCTGTTTACTTCTTCCTGATATACTTTCCTCTCCTTTCCCTAGGAGTAAACGCTAGCCTGGATTTTGTGATTATCAGTGTCATATGTGATGGAAGTCACTGTCTGCTTCCAAATTGAAGCCCAGTAGAAAGTGGGTTTAGCTCTGCTCACTGGTCTGCATCTCAAGTCCATAGAAGTCACATCAGATACCTGTTAGGCATTTCAAACAGTTCAGATCCTCTCATCCTAACTTGTCTCTGACAGCTTTGGTGACTCATTTTAGCCACACACACTGCTGCACTGACCAGTTATCATTGGAGAAGATAAAGATCTTCACATATGTACAAGTAAATAGCACTTACTGTGTACACTTTTACCTGCTCCTCATTGATAACAGACAGGGGATGCTGTGGTCCAAGCATGTACCACCTGGAGGTGTATGTATGTGAGAGGGGTGGATGGGAAAGAGTTAAACACTTATGTAGTTAAGCCTTGACCAATGGGAGATGGTAGCCTGCAAATAAATTCTTCCTTTCTTCCATGGATTGGGAAGTGGTTTATATAGCCTCTCAGGAGATGGTTTGATGAGATGGTCTATCAGTCATGCTTAATACCTTGAACTGGCTTTTTCTTCTTCCATTACTCATTCATCTTTCCCTTAATTGTTGCTCCATAGGACTGTAGTATCTAATAAAGTAGTTAGCCTTTTCCCAAGGCTATGCATTCTTGGGGAGCCAGGGCCAAATAGAGATGCTTATCTTATTCCAGTTCTGTCTCTTTGGCTTTATCTGTTTATATTTTATCCACCACTGCTATGTGTTTGGAGCAGAGGTAGTTTATCTTACTGTTGAATCTTGACTTGAAGTCACCAATTCTATCTTTGCAATTTTTCTGTTTTGCTTTTCTAATCAAAGTGTTACAATATTGTCTTAGTTTCAGATATATAACATAGGGATTAAATATTTTTTATATATTACAAAATGACCATTATAATTCTAGTTACCATCTGTTATGCAGACACTTTACCATCTGAGCTACCTGGGAAGCCCCATCCTACAAAGTTATTACAATATTATTGACTATATTTCCTATACTGTACATTATATCCCTGTGACTTTATTTTGTCACTGGAAGATTATATTCCCTAATCCCTCATACTTATTTCATGCATACCCCAACTCTCTGGCAGTCTCCAGTTTGTTCACTGTATCTATGATTCTGTTTCAGCCGTTTTTAAAAAAAATTTATTATTTATGTATCTATGGCTGTGTTAGGTCTTTGTTGCTTTGCATGGACTTTCTCTCATTGTGGTGAGCGGGGGCTATTCTTTGTTGCAGTGCTCAGGCTTGTCATTGAGGTGGCTTCTCTTGCTGTGGAGCGCAGGCTCAGCAGTTGTGGTGTGTGGGCTTAGTTGCTCCACAGCATGAGGAATCTTCCTGGACCAAGCGTTGAGCTCGTTGAACGGCTAATGCTGTCCTCTGCATTGGCAGGTGGATTCTTACCCACTGTGGCACCAGGGAAGTCCCTGTTTCTGTTTTTTTTTTTTTTTCCTGTGTTTGATTTGTGTTTTTTTTCTTTTACATTACACATATAAGTGAAATCATAGAGTTTTTGTCTTTCTCTAAATTACTCACTTATACCCTCTAACTCCATCCATGTGGTTGCAAATGGTGAGATTTTCTTCCTTTTTATGGTTGAGCAATGTGTCATTGTGTATATTTGCCACATCTTCTTTATCTACTCATCTATCATTGAACACATAGAATGCTTCTATATCTTGACTGTTGTAAATAATGCTGCAATGAACATAGGAGTGCATGTATCTTTTTGCGTTAGTTTCCCGGGAGTAGAATTTCAGGATCATGGAGTAGTTCTACTAATTTTTTGAGGAACCTCCATCCTGTTTTCCATAGTGGCTGTGCCAATTCACTTTCCCACCAACAGTGTATGAGGGTTCGGTTCTATCTATATCCTGATCAACACTTGTTTCTTTTTTGTTGTTAACAGTTATGCTGACAGGCGTGAGGTGATAGCTCATTCTGGTTTGATTTGTATTTCCCTGATGACTGTGACAATCTGTTCATGTGTCCTTTGGCCGTCTGTGTTTTCTTTGTAAAAATACCTATTGAGTTTCTCTATCATTTTTAATTGTTCTTTTAATGGTGAGCTGTGTAAGTTCTTTGTATGTTTTGGATATTAACTCCTTGCCAGGTATATCCTTTGTAAATATCTTCTCTCATTCAGTAGGTGGCTTTTCATTTTGTTGATCATTTCCTTCACCGGAGAAAAACGTTTTAGTGTGATGTAGTCCCGTTTGTTCATTTTTGCTTCTGTTGTTCTTGCCTGAGGAGATAGATGGGGAAAAAAAAATTGTTAGACCGATGTCAAAGAGTGTTCTACAAAAAAAGAAAAAAGGAGTGTACTGCCTATATTTTTTTCCAGGAGTTTTACAGTTTCAGAGCTCGTGTTTGTCATCAATCCATTTTGAGTTCATTTTTGTATATTATGTGAGAAATAGGCCAGTTTGATTATTTTTCATGCAGCTGTCCTGTTTTTCCAGCATCATTGACTAAAGAGGCTGTCTCTTCCCCATTGTATATTCTTGCCTCCTTTGTCATTGACTAACTGATTGCGTATGTAAGTGTGAGTTTTTCTTCTGGGTTCTCTATTCGGTTCCATGGATATATGTGTTTTTGTGCCAGCACCATGCTCTTTGGATTACTATCATTTCATAGTATAGTTTGAAATCAAGTAACAGAATACCACCAGCTTTGTTCTTCTTTCTCAAGTTTGCTTTGACTGTTTGGGCTTTTTTGGGTTTCTATACAAGTTTTAGGATTGTTTATTCTAGTTCTATGTAGAATGTCCTGGGTATTTTGATAGCGATTGCTTTGACTCTGGAGATTGTCTTGTGTAGTTTGGTCATTTTAACAGTATTAAATTTTCTAATCCATGAATATGGAATATCATTTCACTTATTTATGTTTTCTTCAATTTTTATTTATTTAAAATTGTAGTATAGTTGAATTACAATGTCTTTCAGATTTCTGCTGTGTTGTCTTCTATTGCTTTCCTCATTGTCTTACAGTTTTCTGAGTAGAGGTCTTTTACCTCCATGGTTAAGTTTATCCCTAGGTATTTTTATTCTTTTTGATATAATTATAAATTGAATTGTTTTCTTAATTTCTCTCCCTGCTATTTCATTGTTAGTGTATAGAAATGTAACAGAGCACTAACAATGAACTAATAGGAAGAGAAATTAAGAAAACAGTTCAATTTACAGTTACATCAAAAAGAAAATCTGTATATTAATTTTGTATTCTGAAGCTACTAATTTCATTTATTCTAATTGTTTTTGGTGGCATCTGTAAGATTTTCTATATATAATACTATGTCATCTGCAAACAGTGACAGTTTTATTTTTTCTTTTCCAGTTTCAATTCCTTTTCTTTCTCTTTATGGCTTGATTACTGTGATTGGGACTTCCAACACTATGTTGAATAAAAGTGGCAAGAGTGAGCATCCTTGTCTTGTTCCTGATCTTAGAAGAAAATTTTTTAGGTTTTCACAATTGAGTATAATATTGGCTGTAGGTTTGTCATATATAGCCTTTATTATGTTGGAGTATGTTCTCTCTACACTCACTTTGTTGAAAATTTTCTTTGTTGTTGTTATCATAAATGGATGTTGAATTTTGTTAAATGCTTTTTCTACATACATCTGTTGAAACAATCATAAGACATTTATTATTCAGTTTATTAATGTAGGGAATTCCCTGGTAGTTGAGAGCTGGTACTTTCACTGCTGGAGCTCTGGGTTCAATTTCTGGTTGGGGAACTAAGATCCCAAAAGCCATGTGACATGGTCACAAATTATTTATTATTGTGCTGTATTACAATGATTAGTTTGTGGTTAGGACTGATTGTGGATGTTGAATTAATTGATTTGATGTCCCCAGGGTACATAATCACAGACAGCTTCTCTTAAATTACTTGGCCAGTGTTGTAAATATAAACTATTGGCTAAAGGAGAGTCCAGCTGAAAGTGTGCAGATAACTGTACACAAATTTGCTACCACTGTCAGAAAAAGAACTGAAAATGCATAAGTTATATGCAAATGTAGTGCCACATCTCATAAAACACATAATTATCTTCTATGTTCCCCAAATCAATGCTTAGCTTTATTTACCCCGAAGTCACATTGTAGGGAGAGAGAGATGTGTCTGGATAGTGTGAATTTATTTTACTAAATTAACAATAGTATAAGTTCATTTATAGTCCTTGTAGACCTTATAGTATAAGGTCATTTTTAATAACACAAGTGGAAAAATGGAATACTTAAAGATGAAGTTAATATTACTCAGTCATAAGAAAGAATGAAATAATGCATATGCAGCCAGATGGATGAATCTAGAGATTACCACACCAAGTGAAGTTAGAGAAAGATAAATATCATAGGATATCACTTATATCTAAAAGTGAAATATAAAAAATAATACAAGTGAACTTATTTACAAAATAGAAACAGACTCACAGACATAGAAAACAGACTTATGGTTACCAATGGGGAAGTGAGGAAGGGGTAACGGGACTTTGGGATTAGCAGACACACACTGCCGTATAAAACAGATGGACAACAAGGGCTTACTGCACAGCACAGGGGACTACATTCAGTGTCTTGTGATATACAGTACTGGCAAAGGATAAAAGGAATATAGATATGTGCATATACGTGTATAATGGGATCGTTTTGCTGTATGCTTGATATTAGCACAACATTGTAAAGCAACTATACTTCAGTTTAAAAAAAGATGAAGTTAGTTTGGTTTTAAATTTCTTATATCAACATGGCTATTTTTCTGCTCAGGTTTTGCAGTTGATGGAAGGGTGCTTGGGTTTTTAAAAACGCAATATAAGTGAATCAACATAACGATTCATTTTGTGCTTTACATATAAGGCCTTTAATAGAAAGATGCATACATTTTTATTGCGTGCTTACCTTGAGTTAAAAACAGTTCTTATTGGTGGTGGAAAGAGGGAGTTGTGTGTTAGAGCTGACCTCCGTGGGGAGCCATGTGTGGGAGAGCAGAAACTGTGATTTTTAACGGTTTGTTTTTAGTTATGTCTTAATGTATTATCTCTTGGTCACCTGGACGTTTGGTTTCCTGGTGTGCCCAAGCTCTGGGTGGTTTCACATCTTGCACCCACACTCTCATCATCAAAAGCTATCTGTCCCATGCCCTGTTTTAACTGATTGCTTTCCTCAGTATCCAAAGTAGTGGCTAACAACTGTGATCAAAGTGGGTGTGTACACAAGCCTTCCTATGCTTCCTTTGTATTTTATATATTGTACAAGTCACCTTGGGGAAGCAAAACTTAAACCCCAGGAGTAATGGCAAAATAAGAATTTCAGGCATTGTGCAAGATATGTAGGTTGGTGATTGCATGTGGCTTTCTTGACGTTATGCTCTGTGAATAGCTGCCTACATTTTCATTGGGTTCAATCTATACCTTATAGATGAACATGTTATGTTATACTACCTTTTCACTACAATAATTAAGGTCATAATTCTGAAGTTAAAAAATAATGAAAAGTGTTAAATTGATGACTTTTTCACTTAATTCTTTTTTTTAAGTTCTAATGTAAGTGTGGTAAATATATTACAAGTAGAAATGCATTTAAGATAGATTATACTTTACAATTAGACCCTCAGTTTTGTGGAATATTCATTAGTACACTGAAAATTTTTAAATAATTGAAGTCATTTAAATATTTTGAATAGGTCAGTTAATATTTGTACATGTTTTTGAACATTCATTTATTTATAAATTCAGGAACATTCCTTGAATTCCTATTGTGTTGCAAATTTGGAGTTAGTCTAGGGAACATGGACATTTTCATTAAGAGAAAAAAAATAGATCATTTGCGATTGATGAGTGATAACTAAACATTATCAAATCTTACACAACTTATTTGTTATTAAAATGAAGAAGTGGGAAAAAACAGGCACGCACACACAAACAACAAAAACAAAAGAAGCATCAGCAGATATTTAATTCAGAGTGTATAGTCATCAGCTTTCCAAACTCCAAATCCCAAGCCAGTCCTCTTTCAGATAACCCACCTTTGCCACTTTACTTTCTCATTTACAAGATCACCTTATGTACCTTTTTGAACAAGATTTTCTCAATGTGTTTAACCTATATCTCACCAACTCTGCAAGGCAGATGTTGAATTTGCATTTAGCCACACTCTGGAAAGCAATTTTTTTTTTTTTATTTTGGTCCCAAGACAATGTTTTCATTTTAGTACTGAAACAGAATGGAGAACCTCTTAATTACAATGAAGTGATCATGCATGTTCAGTCATTAAAGTCATGTTCATCTCTTTTGTGACCCCATGGTCTGTAGCCCACTGGTCTCCTCTGTCCATGGAATTTCCTAGGCAAGAATACTTGAGTGGGTTCCATTTCCTACTCCAACAATGATGTGATAACCCTGTTTTAGTTTTAATTATTTCTCCTTTTGAAGTAGATTTCATAATTGTAACATGCAGCATTGTGAAAGATTTCAACTTACTGGGTGCCTGCAACTGCAGCATATACATTTCCTAATTTCCATACAATGTTGTATAAAATATAAATCTCCAAGGAATGCCAGGCTTTAGATGAGCCAAATTTGTTTTTTTCTCTGTCTAATTAAAAATCAAAGTCCATGAAAATGCAGATATCCAGACATATATGTTATCTAATTTAGAATAAAATTAGGCTAAAAAAATATAAAAACATTGCTGAGTCCACAAAATTTTCACCACCTTCCAACATTTACTAACAATATATTTTTAACATTTGTTTTCCTTGTGGTATGAATTCTGATCCTTTACTTATAGTCAGTTTTGAACTTTCTTAGGTATGAACAGAGCTGTGTTCCAGGGCAAATTGTTTTAGTTCTGCTCACCATCAACACATAGTATTTATTAATAGTGGTCTACAGTCATTTTTGAAGTGAAAGCGTTAGTCACTCAGTCGTGTCCAACTCTTTGTGACCTCATGTTCTACGTGTTGTTGGTCACTGTAAAGCTTTAGTCATAAATTGGTGTCCCTTGGACAGCAGATCGTTTTATTTTGACAACCCAGTGCTTTCATTTTTTATTTTTTGTTCAGTTTGTATGGGCTTCCCTGGTGGCTCAGATGGTAATGCTTTTAGGTGAACAAGCACTTTTCATTTTGCTGTAAACCCCAGAAAACCCTTTTATATGTAGCCTATTAATTTTAAATGCCCATAACTTAGCTGGCATTTAATGGCATTTAAGTTTGTCACATTGGCTGTGTATATGCTCTCAAGAAGAGAGATGAGGGGTAAAAATTGAAAGTGGCAAAAATAAAAAGTAAATGTTGCATGTAAATATAGCATGTAGGATGAATTATTTCACAGCAGAAATAGTTAGGAAGAACAAGAAGTGTTCATGTATTTTTGAGAAAAGTACTGAGTGGGCCTGTGCAGTTGATAATAGGAATACTGATGGACAAAATCGAAAATCTTTGAGAAGCTAAAGGATCAAAGTTGAATGTTTACTAGCTTAATGTACATTCAGAAGATGTCTAGGAGTTTGCTGGAAGAACTAAAATTCAAGCATGGTGAAAGTGAGGTTGATGAGATTATTGCTGCAAGCTATGGCTGGTTCCAGAGGTTCCAGTCCTATTTGAATCTGCGCAACATCAAAGTGAAGAGAGAAGCTGCAACTGCTGATAATGTGATTTTTTTTAGACGAAGGAGAATCCTTCATCCAATGAAGATGAAACTGTTCTATTTCGGGGAAAAGATGCCAATAGAATATATATAGTGAGGTGGCTAGTAGTATGCAGGATTTTAAAACTAAAGGATCAATGCAAACTGCCTTTAGGAGAATACATCCTGGGATTACAAACTTAAGCCTCGTTTTCTTCAAACAACTTTTCTGATTAAGACTATTTCATAGTTCACAGTCTTATCTGGTGGCTCAGTTGGTAAAATAACCCACCTGCAATGCAGGAGACATGGGTTTGATCCCTGGGTCGGGAAGATCCCCTGGAGAAGGAAATGAGTATTTCCTTTTCCAGGAATTCTTGAGAAGGGGCAAAGAAACCAAAAACCCACTTCAGTATTCTTGCCTGGAGAATTTCATGGACAGAGAAGCCTGGCAGGCTACAGTTCATGGGATCTCAGAGTCAGATAGGACTGAGGGACTGACGCTTTCTTTCACTTTCATAGTTTGCAGAGTTCAAGTGCAGAGGGATGGAGGAATAGATTTGTTAGCCTTGACTATGCGGACCTCTGTCAGCAAAGTAATGTCTCTGCTTTTTAATACGCTGTCTGTATTTGTCATTGGTATAGTTTGAATGCCATCTCATATGAAAGCCAAAATGAACATCTATGACTTACATCTTAAGAATGATTCAGTTGTGTTTTCGGTATAGGTTAAGATTTATTTTTTACTTTAAAAATTGTAATTCAATAAAAGTAACATGAGGTTTACCATTTTAACCACGTCTAAGTGTACAATTCTATGGCATTAAGTACTGATGCATTCACACAGTTATGCGACAGTGGTCACCATCCATTTCCAGAATTTTACATCTTTCCCAAATGAAAGGCAGTTATACCTGCCTAATTCCCTATTCCTGCCTCCCCTCAGTCCCTGGCAACCACCATGTTACTTTCTGTCTTTATGAATTTGCCTGTTCTCGGTACCTTATAACAGGAATCATATAATATTTGTTATTTTATGAATGGCTTATTTAATTTAGCCTAATGGCCTCTATATTATAGCATGTGTCAGAATTTTCTTCCTTTTTAAGCCTTATTAATATTCAATTGTATACATATATTGTATTTTGTTTATTAATCTTTCTGTGAACACTAGCATTGCTTCCATATTTTGGCTATTGTGAATAATTCTGCTGTGAACATAGGTGTACAAATATCTATTTCAGTCTCTCCTTTCAGTTCTTCTATATAGACCCAGAAGTGAATTGCTGCATCATATGATAATTCTATTTTCAATTTTTTGAGGAATAACCATATCATTTCCCATAATGGCTGTACCACTTTATATTCCTATTATAAATGCAAGTTTCCAATTTCTGCACATCCTTGCCAATCACTTCTTATTCCTTCTTTCTTTTTTTGAGAGTTGCTATCCAAATTGGTATGATATCTTATTTTCATTTTGATTTGCCTTTCCCTACTAATTAGTAATGTTAAGCTAATTTTTATTTTTCATGTATTTATTCTCTATTTGTATATCTTCTTGGGAAAACATTTAGGTCCTCTGCCTATTTTTGAATTGTCTGTCTTTTATTGTTGAGTTTTAGAAATTCTTTGTATATTCTGAATACTAATTCTTTATCAGATAACTGATTTTCAACTGTTTCCTCCAATTCTGTGGGCTGCTAGTTCATTCTGTAGATAATGTCTTTTGGTGCACAAAAGTTTATAATTTTGATGTAGTCAATTTGTCTAGTTTTTGTTTTGTTACTTATGCCTTTGGTGTAATCTGTAAGAAAGTATTATTATATCTAATGCTATGAAGATTTCCCCCTTGATTTAAACTTTTGTAATTTTATTTATTACTTTTAGATCTTTGATTCATTCTGAGTTAATCTTTGTATAGGGTGTAATGTCATCATTCAGCTTCATTTCTTTTATCTTTGTATGTGGATATCTACTTTTCCCAATAATATCTACAGAATAATTTTCATTTTTAATGGAAAATTCTGATTTTTACCATGCTTTTTGGTCTACAATTAATCTTCGCTTATGTTCATCACTTTTATTTATTAATTTAAAGTGAAAAGAGCTTAGCACATTTACTGCAGGAATGTCTGGGTAAATGCACACACAGATATACACAGAGACACATGCACATCATAAATTATAAACTACATGAGCTGTGTTTGCATGAGACCCCACTAGGCTGCTTGGGAAAATTATAGCAAAATATATAGGCACAACTGAATTTTAGAGAAAGCGTTTTACAACATTTTGTAGGAAATTAAGATGAATTTTTGCCATATGGCTTAATTTCTACTGTATATTTTTGTGATTATCAATGAAAATGATTACTTAATCACAACATTCTTCAGATTTTTAAGAACAATGGTGGTGGAACATGTAATAGCATAAGTCTAACCACTGCCAACTCTGATGCACACATTTTATGACTAATATATAATTTATTTGAAGTAAATTCATGATAATCATACCTTTGATAGTTTTTCTTTAGTAATTTCACATATGTGTGCATGCATACTAAGTTGCTTCAGTCGTGTCCAATTCTGTGTGATCCTATGGACTATAGCCCACCAGGCCCCTCTGTCCATGGGATTCTCCAGGCAAGAATACTGGAGTGAGTTGCCATGCCCTTCTTCAGGGAATCTTCCCAACCCAGGGATCTAACCCATGTCTCTTATTGTCTCCTGTGTTGGCAGGTGGGTTCTTTAATACTAGTGCCAATACTCTTGATTAAAATTATTTTTAAAAATAAATTAAATTCATAGTTTAGTTATGAATAAATATTTTGATAGATTAAGTATTCTGTAAATACAAATATAAACTTCTAGTGAGAAACTTCGGGTCAAATCTAATCAGATTTACTACTGTTGTTTTGATTTCCTGTGGAAGATGAAATTTCTAGACAATCATTCATTAAAATTTTTTATTTGTGAGGATTCTTATCAGTAAGTATACTTAAAACTTTTAAATAATCTAGTAGAAAAATACCAGAGTCATATAATAGGAGATTTCCTCTTCTGACTTTACAGAATTATAAGTAATTTATTTCTCTTTCAAGAGAGATGGACTATGAATTTTGAATGTGAATGGCTAAAAAAGGTTATAAATGAAGAAAGTGTACTTATTAACCTCTATTTGGAGTCAAATTTTAGGAAAAATAGAACAAGCCTATACAATTTCACAGGCTGGGTTTCAGATTTTGTATCATATCCTTCCCACTTACATGACATATAAAATGAGTTATAAATAATAAAATATTTGGAAGAGTATCAGTCAGTCAAGAGAATTAAGCCATTCAAATATAATATTTACCTTGAGTTAAACCATTCAAAGATAATATTTAACATTTGGATTGCAAAGTCATACCAAATTATGAGTTCAGGAAAATAAATGAATGAAAATATTTTGAAGATTTTTCACTGGTATCTGCCTGAAGCCATTAGATTCCCTTTATTTTCAGACAATTAATACTTCATTTAAATATTAAATTGTTGACTATTTCTAGAAGAATGAAATATTCAGTTGCTTTTAATAGGAATAGCACTTCATATTTGCCAAGCTTCCACCAGATTTCTTTATTATTTCTCAATACATTAAACATATCTACTTAATGTATGGTTATTTTGGTTGTTCCTACAAAGGCTTGTTGGATTATAACAGTTTGTTATAATCAGCAGGTAAAGAATCTACCTGCAAGCCAGGAGACACAGGAGAAATGGGTTTGATACCTGGGTTGGGGAGATCCCCTGGAGGAGGAAAGGGCAAACCACTCCTGTATTCTTGCCTGAAATATCCCATGGACAGAGGAACCTGGTGGGCTACAGTCCAAAGAGTTACAAAAAGAGTAAGATATGACTGAGCGACTAAGCACAGCACACCACAGCACAGACTATGACTAGCACAAGTAATTAATTTGTTAAACATCTATATGCCAGACACTCTAAGTCTTTGATATGTAATGGTGAGAAACTTGGAACTTGAGAGGCGAAGACAAGAAAGCAGGTATTAAAATATAAATAATATAAAATCACATCCATGCTAATATGTGTATAGATGGCAAAGAAAAAAATTTTGCTGTAAGAAATTAAAGTCAGAGTTTGTAAGGAAAATTTATAGAATTACATGTCTGTCTTTGATTAAATGAATTCTGCTCAATATTTGTATTTGGCTACTTGTAAAGTGATCAGAGCAAGGACATTTATTTTATAATGTGGTAGAAGGTTTTTGTATTTTTTTAGGATAGTGGTTTCACTTAGTTTATTTACTAGTTTTCCTTTTGTGCCTTTCAGAAATATAAAGAAAATTAAAATAGACTGCTGAAAACTTCATATACTTTCTAGTAATTACATAGCCAATCTAGGTCCACAATTGTAAGGACGAAAATAATAGAAGAATAAGTCAAGGATCATTATTTTGTTTTCTGTAAAGTAGGTAAAGTTTATTATAGGTAACTCTAAGATTCCATGTGTAAAGATAAGCTGGATAACCTAACAGCAAAAACAAGTGTATAACAAAAAATTTTATAATCCTAGAAAATAATTACTTAAAATAGAAGAAATATTTTAATTTTTAAAATTTGGAGCCATGAAAGAATAAACCAGTGTTTTAGGATTTTAGGATCTCATAACTGAGGTAATGAGATAGAAATCTGAATTATAAATTTAAAGATTATCAAATCTGACTTAGAAGTTATGAAATTTCTGGTTGTGCTGTAGTAAAACAGTGTGATCTTGCTTTCTCTCAGTTGAGTCATTTATAAAATAAAAGTCATACCTGCTATGGCTGCTAAGAAATGAAAATAAGTAGTCCAGTCCATTCTTGATCTAAGTAAAGTGAAAAGTGAAGGTGTTAGTCATTCAGTCTGACCCTTTGAGATCCCATGGATTGTAGCCCACCAGTCTCCTCTGTCCGTAGGATTCACCAGGCAAGAGTACTGGAGTGGGTTGCCATTCTCTTCTCCAGGGGCTCTTCCACACCTGGGGACTGAATCTTCATTTCTCATGCTCCTGCATCGGCAGGCAGATACTTAACCACCAGCGCCACCTGGGGAGCCCTCATTTTTCACTTAATTTGTACTTAGTATCTTCTATTTTTCCATTTGCTCTTGATTATATTAAAGTGAAAGTGAAAATGAAAGTGTTAGTCGCTCAGTCTCTTTGAGACCCTATGGACTGTAGCCCACCAGGCTCCTCTGTCCAAGAAATTCTCCAGGCAAGAATAGTGGAGTGGGTAGCCATTCCCTTTTCCAGGAGATCATCCTGACTCAGGGATCAAATCCGGTTTCCCGCACAGAAGGCAGATTCTTTACTGTCTGAGCCACCAGGGATTAAGATGGTCATTAACAAAGAGAAATAATACCTAAAATATTTTTTCTCATTTTATCTTTATCTGTTTTTGTGTGGATTATCAAAAAGCATACGATTTGAGGCTGTTGGCTGAATCAGCAGGTTAGGGCTGTTACTTGGGGCTGTACAATGGTCGATGTCAGAGGGCACTAGCCCAGGTTAGTTGCAGAACCTGGGTTAGATGTTACCTACATTTTCTACAGATGAAATCTTCTTCCTGACTTACTGGTTTAGAAATTTATACATTCAGCTTATTGTATTTCTGTGATTATTATTACTTTATAACATTTACATGAAACAAATTAAAACTGTGTCAAGAGTTCTACCCTCTTCCAAGCAATATAAAGAAATTGCTTTTTAACTCTAAACTTCTATCTTTCAACTTCAGTGCTATTGCTGTTGTGAATTTTAGTTCCATCTTGTTCTCTGACCTCCTATAATCAGTGATAATTTTTATTATTTTAATAACTGGTATTTATTTAAGTTTCCATCATATTAAGCAATTTCTTTATTTAGTTTTGATTCTTGCATCTGAAACTTGCCTTCTTGGTTCAGTATATATTGTGAGTGAGTAAAGTCTCTCAGTCGTGTCTGACTCTTTGTGACCCCATGGACTGTAGCCTACCAGGCTCCTCCGTCCATGGGATTTTCCAGACAAGAATAGTGGAGTGGGTTGCTTCTCTAGGAGATCTTTCCAACCCAGAGATTGAACCAAGGACTCCTGCATTGTAGGCAGATGCTTTACCATCTGAGCCACCGAAGAAGTCCCAGTATATATTAATCCTATTTAAAAATTCAATTCTACTGTCCTTCCATGTTTTATTTTATATAGAAGTATCCCTATCTAATTTTATATCTGTAATTTACTTACTTATTGTCTTTATGCTCCCTGTCTCCACAAGTGTAGAGCTTGATTGTAGACTAACTAAGCATACATCATATGTGTGTACTTAGTCATGTCCAACTCTTTTACAACCCCATGGACTGTACCCTGCCAGGCTCCTCTGTCTGTGGGATTTTTCCAGGCAAGAATAATGGAGTGGGTTGCCATTTCCTCCTCCAGGGGATCTTCCTGACCCAGGGATCAAACCTGCATCTCTTTCACCTCTTACATAGACAGGCGGATTTTTTAACATGAGAACTGTATGTTTTTATATTCTGATGATTGAAGAAATTTCATACAAATTAACTTCTGGCTTCATACATTTTAAACCTTGATTTATTCCATAACACATGTTCACATCATTGGGTCACCCCTGGCCCTCCACCTTTGTGTCATGATGCTAGGTGAGTTGGCACAGTGAATGATGGGGGAAGCCTGGAAGCTATCCCTGCCCTGGGTAGCTGGCAATCACTCATACACAGATCAAAACGCCTTTGACCATTCCAGTGCCTCACAGTATCAGGGGAAATTAGACTGGAAAGAGGCAGTGGCCTTAGCTAATTGTGTTTGCTTGGGTTTTGCTCTTGAAAATTTTACAAAACTTATAAGAAAGATCTGTGCAAGTGAGGGTCCTTGAAACTTAGCTTCATTCTGTTCAAGACAAGCATGCTACTGAAAGCAAAGCTGCTCGAGTTGAAGTAGGGACATGGGTGGGATTGGGGGCTGGAGCCAGACCCAGTGCAGTCCACTAATTCTTCCTTTCCCATTGCTGCATAGACCCTAGGAACCCCCAAAGGTATTTTGACCACATATAAAAACTGCCTGTACCATGTTACTTTCCAATGTCAATTCCTTGAATACATGGCTTAAGAACCACACTTGCAGTAAGAAACATGAATTTTTCAAACACAGGGAGAAAGCACAATTCCTTTCAGCAGAAAAGTTCTTTCTTGTTGTTAAGACTGGCCCTGTCATTTACTATCAAAAGGATAATTCAAATCTCTACTCCTGATCAAAATAGTCAGACTTTGAAGACTGTATCAAAACAAAGCAGCAAAGACCCTCTTTTGAAAAGGAAATGATGAATCAGAGCAGAGTGCTGCCGTGAAGGCAGCGAGGGGTGGTACAATCAGGCTGTGATTATAGGTGTATTACCTCTGTCAGCCGGGCCATCAAACCAGCAGTGGTGATTAGGCTGCACAATATGAATGCCTACCCACATGAACGCAATTTGGTAAGTAGTACATGAAGGTTTCCAGCCATAACCAAGTCATGTTATTCACGAAGAGATGATTTCAAGACTCTCCATGCATGCTATAGGCCCCTTAACATGGAAAATGTTTTCAGATTCAGTGATATTCAGCTTCCTGCTGAACATCTCAGGCACACAGACAAAGAATTCAGAATGCAGCTATCATCCAAGAATGAAGATTCTTTTATAACCAAACTGTGGCAGGTGGTATGCAGTTTAATCCTTGAAAAGACAATCCCTACCTTTTTTTTTTAAGAATAAAATGGAAACTTTAGTCTAATATTTGTGAAGGTTGATAGAGATGATGACAGAGTAAAGTGCAAATATACAGTTAATTTATAGAGTGCCGGGTAGTGAACTTTATTTCTGGTGCCAGGATGCGGGAATCCAGTGAAGTATCTTCCAGGAACTTGAAGGTGTAGATTGTCTTCTGGGAGTTAAACCAATCAATCCAAATGCCAAGAGATGTGAGTATCTGTAAGAGCAAGTATGTTGTCAAATTTGTGGCAATTATGTATTTTAGTCGACCAACAACTAAAATACCAACAAAAGTGAACTGGACAGAGTCATTTGTGGGAGAAAGCAGGGAAATGAGATTGAAGTTGGGGAGAAGAAACCTCAGCTGTGATTTCATGCCCAGTTTGGAGGGCATGTGACAGTGATAGGCCTTGGAGACCCTGACGTAGGACAGGCAGAAGAGCCAGTGTTGGCAGTGCCCATCTAAGCACTATTCTGTGGTGAGAATGGCTTGACCAAGTAGGTATGCATCTCTCAAGATGAACTCCAAGAGCAGGAACTCTGCACTGACATATTGAATGAAGTTGTGAAGAAATAATGGTAGCAAGTCTGCCCTTAATGGACATTGAGTGCTATATCTTATCAACTTGTTCCCATTGTTCTGAATCTATGCAAATTTATGGTAATTTGCATTCTTCTGTAGCTTGTTTATTGGGAAAAAGCCTCTGACATAGTCAAATTGTCCTTCTAGTCTCTGAGAGCTTAGTGAATGTGGTCTGCCCCTGAGAACCTTTGTTATTCTCATTTGCATTCACAAATTCAGTTATCTGGCCCACATAGCGTGTGCCAGCAATGAACTTATGATGGATAAACAACCACTTTGGGAGTCTTTTTGAGGGGTTGCTGGTCTTCCTAGTTGACAGTCCATTTCACTGATATTGTTTGAAAATGTACAATACTTTCTATTGGTATTAGCTTTTTGAAGACCTTTGTGATTTTTAAAGATGTAGGGTTTGTGATTACAAGAAGTATTTTCATTTTGTGTTCATCAGACATAAAGCATTTCCTGTTGTTGTTTAGTCGCTAAATCATACCTGACTCTTCGTGACCCCATGAGACCGTAGCCCGCAGGCTCCTCTGTCCAGGAGATTTTCCAGGTAAGACTACTGGAGTTGCCATTTCCTTCTCCAGGGAATCTTCCTGACCTAGGGATTGAATCCGTGGCTCCTGCCATGTCTTCTGCACTGCAGGCAGATTCTTTACCACTGAGCCCCTGCGAAGCCCAAGCATTTCCTAAGTAGAATCAATTATGCTATTGCAGCAGAACCATGCCAGGGTGGTTTGAAGCTTGTTTCTACAACATAAATAGCTTAAGGATTAAAAAAGCTATAGATCTTATTTGTTATTCCTCTGTTTATTAAAAAGCCATGTTTCCTCATTATTTTATGTTAAGAATGTGATACAAATATCAACAAGCCAGAAAAAAATAAATGGACTAGCAAGATGTCCAAGCCTGGAAAGTATCACTGTTACAAGGAAACCCTGGCTTCTGATCATGATTGTACTATCAAAGTATAAAGATTTTATTTATTTATTATTTTGGCTGTGCCGGGTCCTTGTTGTGCCATGTGGGCTTTCTCTAATTGTGGAGATTGGGCTTCTCGTGTGGTGGAGCAAGGATTTTAGAGCACAAGGGCTCAGGAGTTGCAGCCTGTGGGCTTAGTTTTATAATGAGAGAATATGCAAGGTAACACATTATCTTGGTGAACATCAGAGGTTATTATTGCGTCATTGCTCAAGTGTAAAAACATTGTTAAGACTGCTGTCATGATTTTACTTTTTGGCATGGCAAATTAAATAAATAATGGCTGAGATGCTTAATTGCCTCAAAGGAATTCAGGATTGAGTATTATTTTTATTTTCAGTGGACTGTGAAGGCCGCTTTTCTAGGTTACTCTTCAGCTCATGTTCAGTTACATAGATTCTCATGCTGTAGTTTTTAATGTAGTTACAAATTGACTTGAGTTTGACCATGTTTGAATCCATTCAAATAATTCAGAACAAAGATACTGCTTAGCAGTTTGGATTGGAAAAAGTGAATATAGTTGAACTCCGGGATACATGAAGAATCTTCAAAAAAAATGGAATTATAGTCATTTAATAAATATTTTTCATTTTGGAGTTTAGCATGACTCACTTACTTCCAAGTAGGAAGAATAAATGTACTAAATTTTTAAAGTTATTATTCTTTTAATCAGTTAATATTTTTAGTTTTTAAGGGAAAATGTGAGTTAACTTTCATTGAAATGCACATTGTAAGTTCAGTGCATTTGATAAATGCACTCCACTGTAGTCACACTTTTATCAGGAAAGTGGAAGTCATTCAGGCGTGTCTGACTCTTTGTGACCCCGCAGGAATAGTCCATGGAATTCTTCAGGCCAGAATACTGGAGTGGGTAGCTTTTCCCTTCTCCAGGGGATCTTCCCAACCTAGGGATCAAACCCAAGTCTCCTGCACTGCAGACAAATTCTTTACCAGCTGAGCCACAAGGAAGTCCAAGAATACTGGAGTGGTTAGCCTATCCCTTCTCCAGTGGATCTTCCTGACCCAGGAATTGAACCAGAGTTTCCTACATTGCAAGCAGATTCTTTACCATCTGAGCTATCAGGGAAGCCCTTTTGTGAAGCACCCAGAACTTTAATAATATATTGCCTGTGGATATATAAATATAAAATGGACAATAATCTAACATAGAGTGGGAATATATTTAACTTTACTAGAAATTGCTAAGCAGTTTTCCAAGATTATTGTCCACTTTATACTTATATGTCCACAGACAATGTATGAAAGTTCTGGGTGCTTCACATCCTGGGCAACATTTGGCACTGTCTGTCCGTAATTTTTCCCCCCATTATGTGAGTGTGTGGAGATGTCTTACTGTGCTTTTAATTTTCATTTCCGTATAATTATCACAGCTGCATATACTCATATGTCTATTGTCAATTAATATAACTTCTTTTTAAATTTTTTACTTAATTTTTAAAGTTTTATTGGAATATAATTGCTCTAAAATTGTGTTAGTTTCTGCAGTACAATGAAATGAATCAGTTATATGTGTACATACAGCTCCTACCCCTTGAGCCTCTCTCCCACCCCTACAACACACCCCTCTAGGTCATCACACAGCACTGAGCTCCCTGTGCTATACAACAGCTTCCCACTAGCTACCTACTTTACACATGGTAGTATTTGTATGTGAATGCTACTCTCTCAATTCACCCCGTCCTCCTCCCCTCCCCCCATGTCCACATGTCCGTTCTCTATGTCTGTGTCTCTAATCCTGTCCTGCAAATAGATTAATCTGTACCATTTTTCTAGATTCCATGTATGTGTTAACATATGATATTTATTTTTCTCTTTCTGACTTGCTTCATTCTAAATGACAGTCTCTAGGTCCAGCCACATCTCTGCAAATGGCACAATTTAGTTCCTTTTTGTGACTGAGTAATATTCCATTGTATATATATGTGCCACATTTTCTTTATTCCTCTGTTGATGTACATTTAGGTTGCTTCCATGTCCTGGATATTGTAAATAGGACCACAATGAGCACTGGGATACATGCATCTTTTGGAATTGTGGTTTCCTCTAGGTATACGTCCAGGCGTGGGATTGCTGAGTCATATGGTAACTCTGTTTTAAGGAACCTCCATACTCTTCTCCAAAGAGTCTGGATCAATTTACATTCCCACCACCAGCATAAGAAAGTTCCCTTTTCTCCACACCCTCTCCAGCATTTATTATTTATAGATTTTTTGCTGATGGCCATTCTGACCAGTGTGAGGTAATAGTTCCCTGTAGTTTTGACTTGCATTTCTCTAATAAGTAGTGGTGGTGAGCATTTTTTCATGTGACTCTTGGCCATCTGTACATCTTCCTTAGAGAAATGTCTATTTAGGTCTCCTGCCCATTTTTTGATAGAGTTTTTGTTTTTTAAGCTGTACGTACTGGTTGTATATTTTGGAGATTAATTCCTTGTGGTTGTTCTCTCTCTAAGAGGGTTGTCTTTTCAACTCATTTATGGTTTCCTTTGCTGTACAAAAGGTTTGAAGTTTAATTACGTCTCATTTGCTTATTTTTGTTTTTATTTTCATTACTTTAGGAGGTGGGTCAAAAAGATCTTGCTGCATAAATTGTCAAAGACTGTTTCGCCTATGTTTTCCTCTAAGAGTTTTATAGTGTCTAGCCTTACATTTAGATCTGTAAAATATTCTGAGTTTACTCACACAATCTTTCTTTCATGAGAATTTCCTTTTTAGCATTTAATTATTCCATGTGTTTTAGTGTCTGTTCCAAAGTTCTAGCTGATGTGATTTCTCCTATAGTATGTATCTTGACAAATGATTCCTCCAAAATGAGTACTATACACCAATCATTATTTCTGGGGCAAGATTCCATCTCCTGAACAGAGTTATCACTTATGGTCTTGCCAGTTTTGCTTCTTTTTCCTTATTTCATCCATCTGGCAGCATACTCCCAAGCTTTTACAATTCATGAATCACTGAAAATATTCACACCCATTTGTCTATGAGTCACTAGGAATCTTTGCCAGATTTCTCAGCATTTAAAGGATATTTTCTTATTTTATGCTCTCTTGTTTTAACAGGGACAGTTGGCACAGATGCTTCTTTATACTGTAATTTCAAAAATGGATGCCAGGTTGAAAATGGTTTCCATGTTTAAATCATTTACACATGTAGCCTCTTATTCTAAAAACTCACAAATGAAGACCTGTTTGGGGGCTCCTTTAAACAGGTATTGATGTCAATTTGAACAGCGTGAACTTCTCTAGGTGAGATGTTAGATTGAATAAGAAATTATTCCAGTCCTTAGTGAGATTGGGAATGTTCATTCTCTTTGATAAATTATAATTTCCAAGGATTTCTCCCTTGTTTCAAGTAATGATAAAAGCATAGACTATTACTCACTAGCTATGTGATTTCAACAAGATATTAGTAGCTTTATGCATGTTTCCTCATTTATAAATATTTGTATCTATTAGATAATCTCTATCTATTAAATAATCTCTTCATCACTTTAAGGAAGTCTTCACATGGGATTTGTTCCTTGGGAAATATTTTTGTTGATTAGAAGTAGTATAGAAATATTTGCATAAAAGATGAAAATATGAGAGGAAGAATTCAATATATAATTTTTTAGACATGGATATACCCAGCCATAATCATCTCACGTTGATATTTTTGTGGGGGAGGTGAACAAATCATTATTATCTTAAATATATGAAGATAGTATATAACAATAGAGAATCATACCATATTACTATTAAAGTGCTAAAAATGAGTGAATAATTCATGTATGGACAAATACAAAAATTACAATTTGATTAAAAAACAAGAAAAATGTTCAGTTCCCTTAGTGATCAAAGAAATGCCAAGTATGGTTTTAGAATATGGACATTCTTTTTTTAAAAAATTTAATTGAAGAAAGAATAGCTCAAAACTTGTAATTTATTTCAGTAGTTCTGCTATAAGCAAATGGACATTCTTATACATGGGTACAACTGTAATTATATTATTTCTAGAAGTGAATTTGGCATCATGTCTCAAAGCCTTAATATATTTCTAATGCACTGGTGAACCTACAGTTTCTTTTCTAGAAATTTATTCTATATAACCAGAAAAACCCCTACACTTATGTATAATACATACACTTAACTAATTGAGTATTGTCCTTAACAGTGGGAAATCACAATAATATAAATTCCCATCAATATATTTCTTCTGTCACCAACAAAACCTCCTTCCTTGACTTTTCCCATTTCAGACAGGGAAATTACTCAGATGAAAAAAAACTATTCTTGTTTCTTCTCCTTTGCTCACTTTCCAAACAGGGTCAGTCTCAAGTCCGCTTCTTGATAGCAAAGGGACATAATTTATAAGCTCATTTAAAATAATATGTGTCTTTAGTTAACAGAATCCGGAGAGTAAAAAGGAGTATATACATCTGTACATGTATGTTAGCTCAGAGAGAAGAAATACAGACCAGAGAGGCTGGATATAATTTATTTTTAGATGCTTGACTGGTGTAAATAATTCTTTTTTCAGGGCTACACTTTTTTTTAATACCAAGTTTGGATTTTGCATGATAGCCTTATTCCTTGAGAGTAGCTTAGCAGAGACTTTTTAATAAGGCACAAAAACAAGGAAGATGAAGCTCTTTCTAATACACTTATTTACTATCTGAAATAGAATAAGTGAAAGTGAAAAGTGAAAGTCCCTCAGTCATGTATGACTTTTTTGTGACCCCCATGGACTATGCAGTCCATGGAATTCTCCAGGCCAGAGTAAATACTGGAGTAAATAGCCTTTCTCTTCTACAGGAGATCTTCCCAGCCCAGGGATCGAACCCAGATCTCCTGCATTGCAGACAGATTCTTTACCAGCTAATCACCTCTCAAAAACAACTTTGTTGTTGTTTTTTAATTATACTTGGATTTGAATACATTTTGAGCTATCATATAAAACCTGTTCTAAAACAGCAACTGCCTTTAATAGCAATTGGAAGACGTGACTTTTTACTTTCTACTATAAATGCTGTATTTATAAAAACTCCTTCTAGATGTTTTGGGTTTTTTAAACAAAATTTTTAATTCTTGTGAAAAATCACATACTGGCAGTAATTATCTACACTTTTAAAATTGGAAAAATGTAGCCCAACGTGGTTAAGTGAGTGGCCTGGCTAAATTTAGTTAGCCAGAATATCAACATATAAAAAACGAAAGCAGATATACTGAGTATTTTTCAATAATAAACAAATGTTACTTTTCCAACTGATTTTCCTCTAACTTTATATCTTCCTTCAGCTTACATAAAAAGGAGACTGCAAGCAAAACTCTGTGCTGTCTAAATGTAGTTGTCATTGTGGCCTAACAAGTTTGAGTAGCTCCATTAGCAGGAATGCCCTGCAGGGAACTTTAGGTAAAAAAAAAACGTTAAAAACTTGGATTGTCAACAAATGCCTAATTCTAGCTAAGTCTGGTAGCCAATTTAGAAATTGTTTATCTCAAGCAATTAGATTTACATATCTAAACTCTGCTTCTTTGTTTTTATTTTTTAAAATGTACTTTTTTCCCCCCTTTCTTTTTGGATATATGTAATAGACCTTCTACTGTCTTCCTTCTTATTCCATTTCCATGGGATAAGCTGGGTTCCCATTGAAAGTGTAGTTTGGCAGTGTGAAAAAGCATCCCTTATAAGGTGCAGGATATAGCCAAAAGGAGTCCTTTTAATTTTTATTATTAGTTAAATTCATGAAAACTTCTCAAGGAAAAGGGAATAAAATATTTCTGCTCATGGTCAGTATCATATTCTGATTCTTATATTAGTTTTTTTTTAAGTTTATGCTTTATATGTTAATGTACTTTATATAGAAGTCAAAAAGAATCAGATTGAATTTGGAGAAGTAATGTTGCTTCCTTTGTACCATTCTCTGGTAAAAGCATTCCAGAGATTTTTATAGGCCATAATTTCAGATGTACACATGATTTTTAAAAACTGCTTTCCCATAAAATTTTTATTTGATTTAAAATGTGATTCTACCCAGATTCAATCAGAGTTTTTTTTCCTTGTCTTCAGCATTCAGATTTCTCATCACACTAGTGGCAGATAATGACATTTCTTCCATGGAGTTCTTGAATGGACTAAATTAAATGAATGTACGTTAATCATCTGGAACAGAATACATGCTCAATACTTTAAAGAAGAGAGAGAGAGGCCCATTTATTACCATGTCTTTCCCCCGACATTGAACCAATTCTCCATTTATCACAAAGTATCTTTTGCACCACAAGTAGACACTGAATTAAACTGTCAAAGCAGTCTTCATTAAGTAATGCTGTCAAAGACTTCTAAATAATCCAAATAAACTATAGATTATTTTCTTTTTCACATGCTTATTTATTCACTTGTTTGCTTATTTCTTCCTCCCTCCTTTCCTTACTTCTTTCCCTCTTTCCTAATGGCAGATTAGTTGGGCATGAATTTTCCCTAAAACCTTGTAGCCTTCCCTAATTAGTAGGTCACACTCTTGCTTAAATGTGCACTTATGTCTTCTCTGTAGTAGACTTCATCACTTTCCATGTAGGAAATAGAGACTTATTTTAAGGGGAGGGTAAGGCAAAATGTATTGAACCTACTGTATTGTATATATATTGATTTCATAACCCAGAGGAGAGAAGTTAGATTCTTTATTGCTTTCCCTTAGAGTTTTGTGTATTCTGAGTATGTCTGCTCTGAAAAGCCTGCCCTGAGCTAATTTCCACTAGTTTGCTAAGTAGCAAGCACAGTCTCCCAATCTGTGTGGCAGCAGTTCCACAACATGTGAACTGGTTTCTATGACAGCTCATTTTGTTCCCATACCTTTAATATTCTCATCTGTCCTCTCGGCTGTTTACCTCTTTCCTGATTTTAGAGGTCCCAGACAAATCTCTGTTCCTACCAAGGACTTTTCTACCCATGCAAGACCGGGGCAGTCTACCTTTGCTCTGAACTTCTATGGCACTGGGGACTGTGTCATTTCTTTGCCACATGTCATTTACTACCTCACATTGCAATGTTCGTCTCATAGTTTGAATGTATCATGTTTCACACCAAATCTGTTCCTCTGCCAGGATTTCTATCATGGAGAGGGATAGAACTCTACCGAAACAGGTGTTCAAGCACAAACCGGCCATCATCTGTGACTCTCCCATCCCTCTCCTCAACAGTAAATATGAAGTCCTGTGCCGTCTCAATATCTCTGTCCCCTGTTGCTTCTTGACAGCTTTCCTTAGCTCAAGGTTTGATCACCTCTTTCCTAGATTACTGCTACAACTTTCCATAACTGGTCAAAGTCCAGCACGGTTCACACTGAATCCATTCTCCCTCATGCAGCCAGATGATATTTGCTAAAATGCAAGTAGGACCTTTTTACTTTTCTGCTTAAAACTTTTCAGTTGTTCTGAAATATTTAAAAAATAATGTCTAAATTTCTTAGTATAGCATACGAAACATTTTATTAGGTTTGTGCAAAAGTTGTTGAGGTTTTGCATTGTAGAACTTTGTGGTTTGATAATGGAATACATTCTTGAATAAATGATTCTATGTTATACATCATTTTAATGCATATGTTTCTCATGTTTTCTCACTCTATTTATTTTGCTAATTATTACTTCTGTTTGTATGAGTGCTAAGTTGCTTCAGTTGTGTTTGACTCTTTATGACTCTATGGACCTCAGTCTCCTATGCTCTTCTGTGCATGGGCTTCTCCAGGCAAGAATACTGGAATGGGTTGCCATGCCCTCTTCCAAGGGATCTTCCCCACCCAGGCATCGAACCCATGTCTGTCATATCTCTTGCATTGATTGGCAGGTGGTTTATTTACCACTAGCGCCTCCTGGGAAGCCTTTACTTGCTGTTCATTTTATACTTATTTTAAACTAGGGAAATGATGTTAGACAAAAAGCAAATTTGAGCAGTTTTCTTATTTACATTCAAAATGGGTCATAAAGCAGTGGAGGGAGATAGCTTACAACATCAGTGATGAATTTGGCGCAGGAACTGCTAGCTAATATACAATACAGTGGTGGCTCAAGAAGTTTTGCAAAGGAGATGAGAACCTTGAAGATGAGAAGCACAGTGGCTGGCCATCAGAAGGTGACAGCAATCAAATGAGGGGATCATTGAATCTGATCTTATTACAACTACATGAAAAGTTGCTGAAGAACTCAGTGTCGACCATTCTATGTTTGTTCAGAGTTTGAGCAAACTCTGAAGCAAATTGGAATCATGAAAAAACTCAATTAGTGGGTGCCTCCTGCGCTGACAAAAAATTTAAAAGAATTGTCATTTAAAAATGTGGTCTTCTCTTATTCTACGCACAACAAGTAAACCATTTCTTGATCGGATTGTGATATGTGATGAGAAGTGGATTTGGTATGACAGCCAACGACGACCAACTCAGTGGTTGGACTGAGAAGTTCCAAAACACTTCCCAAAGCCAAACTTGCACCAAAAAAAAGGTCACGATCACTGTTTGGTGGTCTGCTGCCTGTCCAATCCACTCCAGCTTTCTGAATCCCTGGAAAACCATTACATCTGTGAAGTATGCTCAGCAAACTGATGGGATGCACTGAAAACTGCAGCGCCTGCAGCCAGCAGTGGTCAACAGAAAGGGCCCAATTCTCCTCCATGACAATACCCAACCACATGTTACACAACCAGTGCATCAAGCAGAAGTTGAACGAATTGGGCTATGAAGTTTTGCCTCATCCACTGTATTCACCTGACCTTTCTCCAGTGACTACCATGTCTTAAGCATTTTGACAACTTTTTGCAGCGAAAGTGCTTCCACTACTGGCAGGAGGCAGAAGAGTTAGTTGAATCCCAAATTGTATATTTTTATGCTACAGGAATAAACTTATTTCTCAAAATATGTTGATTGTAATTGTTCCTATTTTGATTAATAAAGATGTGGTTAAGCCTAGTTATGATTTAAAATTCATGGTTCAAACCTGCAATCATGTTTGCACCAACTTAATATGATCTAACCCCTACATAGCTATCCAGCTTTGTATCTGGAGCTCTTTCCACTGACCACACAAAGCTCCTTGCATATGAGGTGAACACAGATATTGCCTATGTTGGGAGAGTTTCTCTATCTCTCTCTGATCTCTGCATACAGAACCACCAAGGGGATGGGTGGTGGTGGTATGGTCACTAAGTTGTGTCCAACTCTGGTGACCCCATGGTCTGTAGCCTGCCAGGTTCCTTTGTCCATGGAATTTTCCAGGCAAGAATACTGGAGTGGGTTGCCATTTCCTTCTCCAAGGGGTCTTCTGACCCAGGGATCGAACTCTGGTCTTCTGCATTACAGGTGGTCTCCTGCATTGCAGGCAGATTCTTTATCGACTGAGCCAAGCTTTTTGAAGATGACAAAAAGGTTTGTTGAGAATGACTGAACCAGTGTTCTTAAATACTAGCTGCATTAACTTATGTTATGTCTAAATTATGATGCCTCTGAATTCTATACGTAAGTATTTCTCACTGACAACAATATATATCCAAGTTAACATCTTTTTTCTGATCTGTGCTCTTCTTTTCCTCTAGTATTTCCAATGGTGCTCACTTCTGGCATTACTGTAATACAGGTTCTGTGCTGGGATTGTTGTGATATGGTTAAGAATTAGGTGTAGCTCAGTAGTGCATTGGAGAAGGCAATGGCAACCCACTCCAGTCCTCTTGCCTGGAAAATCCCACGGACGGAGGAGCCTGGTGGGCTGCCGTCCATGGGGTCGCACAGAGTCGGACACGACTGAGCGACTGAGCAGCAGCAGCAACCATAGTGCATGCAGGCAAACTAAGTTGCTTCTTCATGTCCAACTCTGGTGACCCTGTGGACCGTAGCCCAACAGGCTCCTATGCCCACAGGATTCTTCAGGCATGAATACTGGAGTGGGTTGCCATGTGCTCCTTCAGGAATCTTCCCAACCCAGGGATCAAATTCACGTCTCTTATGTCTCCTGCATTGGCAGCCAGGTTCTTGACTACTAGTATCACCTGGGAAGCTCTAGCTCAATAGTATAGAACACCTAAAATAACAGTTACTTAAATGACATAGTTGTTCATATTTTAGCATCAAATGAATCCAGAGGTATTTAGCACAGAGTGGAATTGGTGTCCCCATAGTCTCTAGGGACTCAGGCTTTCCCCCAGCCCCCGCACTCAGTTTCTGCTTCTCTATATGTCTAGCATGTGCTTCCAACTTCAAGGTCAACTCATAGTCTAAGAAGGTTGTTGATGCACCAGTCATGGTGTCCAGTGGAAACAAGAATACAGGAAAAAAGGGATAATGGCAGGAAATTTCCTTTCAGAAGAGGCAGCTAGTTTTACTCAGCCTTTCCAGAAGTCCCACTCAACATTTCCATTTACATCTATTTCCCTGGAATAGTCACAAGACAACTTTGCTCTGACATAGGCAAGGAAATGCTGTCTTTTAGCTAAAACCGGGGTTCTGTTCTTTACAAAATGGGATTTGGTGGCAACCGGAGAATGCAGTCTCTGCCATGGCCATGTTCTTGTATCGGGTTTACTGTTTACTTCTTTGACCCTTGTTTTACTTCATGTCCCCTTATATATAAAATCTTTACTTGTCAATTTCCACAAAATGCCACATTTCTCTCCAACCTGCTTGGAAAGATCTTGGCTGACTGCTTTGTTTGTTCGCAGGGGAGTAGCTTCCTTTGGCCTGCCCGGCCCCGCTGCTCTCTTTCTGTCAGTGCTCTGTCCTGCAGCTGTGTTCTCAGACCAGCTGCGTTCTTCTTGGAGAGCAAGGACAAACAGCAGGACTTTATTTTGCCCCCTTTCCGTTCCAATCATTTCTTTCTTGTCAGAATCTAAGCTGAAAATTGCACCTTGGCTTTGCAGTATTTTAATACTTCCTGTGGCCAAAGGGAGCTCCCTGGTGACTCAGATGGTAAAGAGTCTGCCTATAATGCAGGAGACCTAGGTTTGATCCCTGGGTCAGAATGATCCCCTGGAGAAGGGAATGGCTACCCACTCTAGCATTCTTGCCTGAATAATCCCATGGACAGAGGAGCCTGGTGGGCTGCAGTTCATGGGGTAGCAAAGAGTCAGATATAACTGAGCAAGTAACACTTTCACACGGCCAAAGGATTAGTGAGTAGAGAGTCTCACTGTGACCTGAAGTGGCAGCAGCCTGTTCCTCAGTGGTGTCAGGTACCCTTCCTAGCTGCTTCCAATTCCTAGGTAGGCACTAGATGTGTCAGAAGGGGACCAGCAGGGAAGGAAGAGGTGGCCCACCTTGGAGTGGAGAAAGAAACCTGGCTTAAACTGTCACAGACATTTTTCATGAGTGTTTTCCTTGGGTAGAGAGTGGTTTGCAAAGTCTAAGAATTTTGCCAGGTGTGACTTATGCATTATATTCTTTCTTTCAAGAATTCATTCACCAGCTCTGTATGGAAGAATAAGGTTTCCAAGTACTGTTTTAGGCACTGGAAATATAAATGAGGCAGGCATGCTTGAGGCCTGAAGGAGCTTACAGTCTAATGGGGGAGATAGATTTGTGAGTCAGCTGCGGGCATATGTTGAAGATATTGCAAGTTTTGTTCCAGACCTCTTCAGTGAACAGCAAGAAGATCAAACCAGTCAATCCTAAAGGAAATCAACCCCGAATATTCACTGGAAGGACTGATGCTGAAGCTAAAACTCCAATACTTTGGCCACCTGATGCAAAGAGCCGACTCATTGGAAAAGACCCTGATTCTGGGAAGACTGAGACTAAGGGCAGAAGGAAAAGGGAGTGACAGAGGATGAGATAGTTTGATGGTATCACTGACTCAATGGACATGCGTTTGAGCAAACTCTGGGAGACAGTGGAAGACAGAGGAACCTGGCGTCCATGAGGTCACAAAGAGTTGGATACGACTCAGTGACTGAGCAACAACAATTGCCGTAAGGTGAGCCACACAAATATTTCAGCTTCCCAGTGCCTATAAAAGTTATGTTCACACTATATTATAGTCTATCGAATGTGAAATAGTAGTATGTCTAAAAAGCAATGAACATATCTAAAAAATACTTTATTAATAAAACATTCTAGCCATCATCTGCACCCTCAACACATCATAATCCTTTGCTGATGAAAGTTCTCACCTCAGGGTTGATGCTGCTGACTGATCAGGGTGGTGGCTACTGATGTGTAGGCTATATGTGTGTGTACTAAGTCGCTCAGTCGTGTCTGGCTCTCTGCTACACCATGGACTATAGCCACCAGGCTCCTCTGTCCACAGGATTTCCTCCTCCAGGGGATCTTCCCAACCCAGGGATCAAACCCTCATCTCTCACATCTCCTGCATTGACAGGCAGATTCTTTACCACTGAGCCACATGGGAAGCCCACAGGTTGGGATGGCTGTGGAAATTTCTTAATGACATTGGAACATGTAAATTATCATATGTGAAATGAATCGCCAGCTGAGGTTTGATGCATGATACAGGGTACTCGGGGCTGGTGCACTGGGATGACCCAGAGGGATAAAATTGGGAGGGAGGTGGGAAGCGGGTTCTGGAAGGGGAACACATGTATACCCATGGTGGATTCATGTCAATGTATGGCAAAACCAGCACAATAATGTAAAAAAAATTAATGTAGCAAAACAAAAAACAAAATGTCAGTGGCAATATGGAGAGTTAGAAAAAGAAAGCAATAAAGTCTGCTGCATTCATTGACTCTTCTTTCGTAAATGATTTCTCTGTAGCACACAGTGCTGTTTGATAGCAATTTACCCACAGTAGATCTTCTTTCAGAATTGGAGTCTATCCTCTCAAACCCTAACACTGCTTAACCAACTAAGTTTATGTAATAGTTTAATTCCTTTGTTGTAATTTTAACAATGTTCACAGCATCTTCACCAGAAGTAGATTTCATCTCAAGAAACCACTTTCTTTGCTTATCCATAAGAGGGAACTTCTCATCCATGAGTCTTATAATGATATTGTAGCAATTCAGTCCCATCTTCAGACTCTACTAATTCTAGTTCTCTTTCTGTTTCTACCACATCTTCATTTACCTCCTTCACTGGAATCTTGAATGCTTCAAAGTCATCCATGAGGGTTGGAATCGGCTTTTTCCATACTCCTGTTAATCTTGTATTTTGATCTCTCCCTATGAATTATGAATGTTCTTATTGGTACTAGAATCGTGGATCTTTTCCAAAAGGTTTTTAGTTTACTTTGCCCAGAACCATCAGAGAAATGACTATTTATGGCAGCTATAACCTAAATAGCTATAATCTCAGATTATAAAACTTGAAGGTGGCAATTATTCCTTGATTCATGGAGTAAAAAATGGATGTTGTTAGGAGACATGAAAACAACATTAATCTTACTGTACGTCTCTATTGGAGCTCTTGGCTAACCAGGTGCATTGTCAGTAAGCAGTAGTATTTTGAAAAGAATCTTGTTTTCTGAATAGTAGGTCTCAACAGTGGGCTTGAAATATTTAGTAAACCATGTTATAAACAAATTCTCTGCCACCCGGTCTTCGTTGTTCCATTTATAAAGCACAGGTAGATTCAGCATAATTTTTAAGGGCCATAAGATTTTCAGAATGGTAAATGAGCTTTGGCTTCAACTGAAAATCACCAGTTAGTTGAGGCCCTACTGAGAGAGTCAGCCTGTCCTTTGAAACTTGAAGCCGGGCATTGACTTCTCTTCTATTGCTATGAAACTCTAAAATGGCATCTTTCTCCAATAGGAAGCTGTTATGTACGCGTTGAAAGTCTGTTATTTAGTGTAACCAAACATTATCTTAGCTGTATCTTCTGGATAATTTGCTGCAGCTTCTACCTCTGCACGTGCTGCTTCATCTTGCACTTTTATGTTATGGAGGTTCTTTTCTTAAACCTCACAAGCCAGTCTCTACCACCTTCAAACTTTTCTTCTGCATCTTCCCTCTCAGCCTTCCTAGAATGGACGAGAGTTCGGGCTTTGTTCTGGAGTAGGCTTTGACTTAACAGGCATGTTGAGGTTGGTTTGATCTTCTTTCTAGACCAGTAAACCTTTCTTCCTATCAGCAGTAAGCTGTTTTACTTTCTTATCGTTAGTGTGTCTACTAGAGTGGCATTTTTAATTTCTTTCAAGATCATGTCCTTTGAATTCACAGTTTGGCTAACTCATGCCAGAGACCTAGCTTTTGTTTGAACTTGGCTTTGGACATGTTTTCCTCACCAAGGTTAATAATTTTTAACTTTTGATTTAAAGTGTGAGACACATGATTCATCCTTCCAACTGAATACTTATAAGCCATTATAGGGTTATTATCTGGCTGGTTTCAGTATTGTTGAAATAGAAAGGCTTGAGGAGATGAAGAGAAATGGGGCGATAGCCAGTCAGTTGAGCAGTCAGGACACATACAGTATTTATTGATTAAGCTATCCATCTTATATGGGCAGGATTCATGGTTCCCAAAACAATTATAATAGTGACATCAAAGATCACTGCTCACAGATCATCATAATGAATATGATAATAATGAAAAAGCTTAAAATGTTGTGAGAATTACCAAAATGTGACACACAGACAGGAAGTGAACACATGATCTTGGAAAAATGATGCTAATAGACTTGGTTGACGCAGGGTTGCCAGAAACATTCAATTTGTGGGAAAACACGTAATAGCTGCAAAGCTCAATAAAGTGATGAACATTAAAGAAGGTGTGCTTGTGTTATAGTCCTATGGGATAAAGACTGTATGAGAGGCATGCTCAGTGAGAACTCAAATCATATGGGAGCAAGAAGAATTCTGGAAGGATTTCACAAGTATGCTGCCTTTGAGTTGAGTTCTGAAAGGGTAAGTAGGAATTAGCTTGAAAACAGGAATAAAAAAGGCATTTGAATGGGAGAGTCTGTACAGTATATACATTTAAAGTATTTTACATCCATAGATGTGGATTAAGGGAAATAAGTATATGAAGGAGTGTTAGAAGAAGTTACACTAGGTAGGTGCCTGGTCATGAAGAGCTTTGTGTGTAAGTGAAGAAATTTTGACTCTAAGGATAAGATTATGGGGACATATGAAAGGGATTTTAAGCAGAGGAGAGAAATGATATTTATATGTTAGCAGCATCATTCTGGCAGCAGCCAGGAGGAGAAGAGGAAGTAGGCCAGACTGAGGGAAGCCCATCTAATTGTGACTCTACTGCAATATCCAGGAGGAAAGAAATGAGGACTTTAAGGAGTAGAAAAGAAAGATTAAAGAGACATTAAACTAATATCTCTAGTGTATCTTATATATCCCTGGATGAATGCATGAGTTGGTGATGCTAGTCCACAAGATAGGAAATGCAGAAAAAAGAACATGTTTTTCTGGAGAGATGGTGTTTTATATTAAAACAAATTAAATATATGTCTTTGAAGCCAGTAGAGGATTCTGAGCTAAAGATAAGGATTTGGGAGTCATCAGTGTATATGTGGATACTAAAGCTTTGGTGTCAATGAGGAAACAAGACTTCTGGGAAATCTTGATGTTTATGAGGCTTATGAGATGATTTCACATAAAATATTAAAAACAAATAACTCTTAGCCTGTTAGTTTGTGCATCTGCCTTATTTTTGTGCTCTGATTTCATAACTGGTAAGTTTGCAGTAGAGTTTTGAGGGAAAGAGTTGGGGGAAGAGGAGGCAGGATGGAAGGAAGAATGGTTGGGTGTAGACTGGTATCTTTAGGATAGAACACTTTGTTAGGATAGAACACTATGGCACCAAAGAGCATGAGATAACACATGTGATCCTTTTCCTATAAGCCTTGGGGTCCAATCTGATTTACTTTGGGAACATTCAGTGGTATTTCACACTATCTATATTGTATGGTTGGCGGTGGATGGTGTGTGTGCTCAGTCATGTCCAACTCTGCAACCCCAATGGACTGTAGCCTGCCAGGCTCCTCTGTCTATGTGATTCCCCAGGCAGGAATATGGGAGTGGGTTGCCATGCCCTCTTCCAGGGGATCTACCTGACCAGGGATTCAACCTGAGTCTCAGATGGGGAAACAATGGAAACTGTGACAGATTTTATTTTCTTGGGCTCCAAAATCACTGCAGATGGTGACTGCAGTCATGAAATTAAAAGACACTTGCTCCTTGGCAGAAAAACTATGACCAACCTAGACAGCATATTAAAAAGTAGAGACATTACTTTGCCAACAAAGGTCTGTCTAGTCAAAATTATGGTTTTCCCAATAGTCATGAATGAATGTGAGAGTAGCACCATAAAGAAAACTGAGTGCTGAAGAATTGATGCTTTTGAACTGTGGTATTGGAGAAGACTCTTGAGAATTCCTTGAACAGCAAGATCAAACCAGTCAGTCATAAAGGAAATCAGTCAGTCAGTAAGTTCAGTTGCTCAGTCGTGTCTGACTCTGCAACCCCATTAACTGCAGCTGGCCAGGCTTCCTCATCCATCACCAACTCCTGGAGCTTGCTCAAACTCATGTCCATGGAGTCAGTGATGCCATTTAACCATCTCATCCTCTGTCATCCTCTTCTCCTCCTGCCTTCAGTCTTTCCCAGCATCAGGGTCTTTTCCCATGAGTCAGTTCTTCATATCAGGTGGCCAAAGTATTGGAGATTCAGCTTTAGCATCAATCCTTCCAATGAATATTCAGGACTGATTCCAATCCCAAAGAAAGGATTAGGGCAGGGAAGCCTGGGGTGCTGCAGTCCATGGGGTCATAGAGAGTAGGACACGACTGACTGACTGAACTGAACTGAGATGGATTTTTTACCGCTGAGCCACCATGGAAGCCTGGGTATAATCAAGAACCCTTAGAAATACTGTGCAGATGTAGCTATTGCCTTTATTTGGCAGGGTTTATTTTTGGTTGTTAACATTTGTAAATAAACTTGTAAAACCTTCCAGCTCTTCCTCTTAACAAACTTGTGAGAAGGAAGGATGAGCCATGCTCTGCTAAGATGGGTAGTTTTAATAAGAAGAAATAGTAAAGGTTTAAAAAAAAGAGCTAATTAAAGTAATACTCATGTCTTTGGGCAAGACAATTGAGAGCAGATATGCAGGAGGTGGAAATGGTTCAGTGAAAACGAAGGCTCGAGGCTAGTAATTGGAAAGTGGCATTTACTCTTACTTCTGAATTTAATCCCATCAGACAGTCTCCTGGGCAAAACTGTCCAGTAAGTTGTCAGCAGCCAACTTCGCACTTTCTCTTTCACTGGCTTAGGCTTGCTTGCTTGTTTATGAGCAGCAGATAGAATGCTCAATTAGTGGTAAAGCTATTAATACAATCATGGTGGGGCGGGGGGCGGTGGGGGGAAGCTGGCCAAAGACTAAAGAAGTCTCTTGAGCTCTAATAAGGAAGCAATGATGGATGTCCAGGCGTCACACACATCTCATGATTTTTTGGAACAGGATTTATTGATTAAAATTCATGGAGATAGGAATATTAGCAGGAGTGGATACCCCTGCTCTGCTTGCAGTTTGGAGAAACCAGTGGATCTGGCACATCAGACATCAGACTCCAGGACAGGAAGCCTGGTTGTGAGTTTATAAACTGTCTGCTTGGGGAAAATTAGCCCTGCCCTGGCATAATTAGAGGCACAGAAAGGACTATCTTCTATATACTTGGTGTCTAGCCCTGTTATTTTAATATTGACTCCAGGTTGGGAGAGCATCCACCTTTTCCTAGACCTCATCAAGCCCTGAGGCTCCAACCTGGTGGTGGCAGCTCTATGCTTTGGTGGTTCACGGGCCCAATCCACTCACTCAGTATATGGTGGTGATTGCCTTTAGCACCTGTCTCGGATGTTCTTCGGTGCTCTGAAACTTGCTCTCTGAATGGCCAGCCTGTGCCAATGAGTATTGGAGAAATTAACCCTTCCATCTTATGTATCCTTCTGTAATCTCTCTAAGTATTCAAACACAACTGTACAGGAGGGGTCAAGACGAAAGAAATTTGGAGTGTCATTGTCCCTTCCATGTGGTACTGAGAGAAACAATGGGTCTGCCTTACAACACAAGAGAGATGATTCTCAAAGAAATTTCATGCTGATCTAAAAAATGCTTAATGAAGTGTTTGTATTTTTCACTTTGTAGCACTGAATAGCCCTAGTTCTTGGCAATTCATTTGCTAAACAATTTAAAGTGTATATAACTAACATTTAATGGACGCTTGTTACCTGTGAGGGTATAACGGGAACACTGTCATTATATTTATGTTACAGATAAGAAAATGGAGCTTGAAATTAACTAACTAACCCAGGGTAACAGTTAATAAATGGTCAAGTTAGGATTCAAGACCAAGTAGTTGTATCTGGATTCAACGTTTGCTAAAATCATGGCTTGTGAAATTACAAAGCCCCATGTTTCAACTTATGCAGATTTTCAGGGGTCTGATATTGTAGTAACTTTTTACTTCCTCTTGATTCCTAGGACATGTTATCTCAAATTGGCCCACACATGAAATTTGCATCTCTTTGATTTTTACCCACAATCACTCACAGAAAACTGATTAGTAAATAGAATTTGTGGGGGATTTCATGGAGGAATCAGAAAAGGATTTTACATTACTGTGACACAGATAACTTTAATTTTCAGCATTGATGTTTCCATTACAAAACATTCACCCTTGACCTTGCCACTGTGAAGAGGCTCTGCTCATCCCAGCCTCTCCTGTGCTATTACCCTCTTCTTTCATCTCTTAGCTTCTCTCCTTTCTGCAGCTCCCTTTCAGGAGTAAGCAAGCAAGCAAGCACAACAACTCACCAGAGAGAAAGCAAATTTCTTTCTTTCTATTTTTTAAAATTTTAAACAAAGCAACTCTTCTTTTCTCTGATACTTTGGTGTGAGCCAAAGCTCTGAATAGCTTACCTTTTAACTCAAATAATTATGGCTATATGCTCCTCCCTTCATTTCTCCCCATAGAAGCATTCATTCTCTAAGATGACTACAAACTTTCTTTTTCAAAAATTAATTAATTTTTTTGAAAAGAGTTAGCAGGGGCTTCTCTTTGTTGTGATGCATGGGCTTCTTATTGTGGTGGCTTCTCTTGTGGCAGAGCACAGACTCTAGATGCACTGGCTTCAGTAGTTACAGCCCATGGACCATGTGAGATCTTCCTGGGGGATCAAACCCCTGTCTCTTGCATTGGAAGGTTGATTCCTATATGCTGTGCCACCAGGGAAGTCCCAAACTTTTTAATGAATTCACTCTAGAGGTTGAGCTCTGGCAGTCTACATCAAACTTTCCTTTAGTGTGGCTGCCTATATTTCTCTGCCTCATCTCACAGTTTTTCAGACTGAAAAGTTTAGGAAGAGAAGAGAAAGATGGAGGGAACTGGAGGGAAGTGGGTGAGAGGGAAGGAGATTTCATATTTTGAGGGACTTAACTTTTCCTATAGACTTCTGAAATAAAAGCTATTAATACAATTTCTTCTTAAAGATGTTGGTCCCTTTCACCACCTTTAAACTCCATATCTCTACAAGTTTTTCTTTTCTTTAACTAAAATAATGGCCTCAAAAGATCAAAGAGCAAAGATAAGTGGCAAGGGAGGAGACACTGGGGTAAAGGAGCAGTGTTCAGTGCTCTCCTTGCTTCCTTGGTGGTCAGTGGTAAAGAATCTGCTTGCCAGTGCAGGAGATGAGGGTTTGATCTCTGGATCAGGAAGATCCCTTCGAGAAGGAAGTGGCAATGCACTCTAGTATTATTGCCTGGAAAATTCCATAGACAGAAGAACCTGGTGGGCTACAGTCCATGGGGTCTCAAAGAATTGGGCATGACTGAAGATGCATACATGCAAATATATGGTACAATGTTTCCTATCAGTTTAGTGCAGTTCAGTCACTCAGTTGTGTCTGACTCTTTGCAACCCCTTGGAGTGCATTGCACCAGGCTTCCCTGTCCATCACCAACTCCTGAAGCAACTCTTCAGCTCAAACTCATGTCCATCAAGTCGGTGATGCCATCCAATCATCTTATCCTCTGTCTTCCCCTTCTCCTCCCGCCTTCAGTCTTTCCTAGCATCAGGGGCTTTTCCATTGAGTCAATTCTTCGGATCAGGTGGCCAAAGTCTTGGAGCTTTAGCTTCATCATCAGTCCTTTCAATGAATATTCAGGACTGATTTCCTTCAGGATGGACTGGTTGGATCTCCTTGCAGTCCAAGGGACTCTCAAGAGTCTTCTCCAACACCACAGTTCAAAAGTATCAATTCTTCAATGCTCAACTTTCTTTATGGTCCAACTCTCACATCCATTCACAACTATTGGGAAAACCATAATTTTGACTAGATGGACCTTTGTTGGCAAAGTAATATATCTGCTTTTTAATATGCTGTCTAGATTGGTCATAACTTTTCCTCCAAGGAGTAAATGTCTTTTAATTTCATGGCTGCAGTCACCATCTTCAATGATTTTGGAGCCCCCAAAAGTAAAGTCTCTCACTGTTTCCACTGTTTCTCCATCTATTTTCCATGAAGTGATGAGACCAGATGCCATGATCTTAGTTTTCTGAATGTTGAGCTTTAAGCCAACTTTTTCACTCTCCTCTTTCACTTTCATCAAAAGGCTCTTTATTTCTTCTTTGCTTTCTGTCATAAGGGAGGTGTCATCTGCATATCTGAGGTTATTGATATTTCTCCGGGCAATCATGTTTCCAGCTTGTGTTTCATCCAGCCCACCATTTCTCATTATGTACTCTGCATATAAGTTAAATAAGCAGGATGACAGTATACAGCCTTGATGTACTCCTTTCTCTATTTGGAACCAGTCTGTTCTTCCATGTTCAGTTCTAACTGTTGCTTTTTGACTTGCATACAGATTTCTCAGGAGGCAGGTAAGGTGGTCTGGCATTCCCATCTCTTGAAGAATTTTCCACAATTTGTTGTGATCCACACAGTCAAAGGTTTTGGTGTAGTCAGTGAAGCAGAAGTAGATGTATTTCTAGAACTCTCTTACTTTTTCTATGATCCAGCAGGTGTTGGCAATTTGATCTCTGGGTCCTCTGCCTTTTCTAACTCCAGCTTGAACATCTGAAAGTTCATGGTTCACATACTGTTGAAGCCTGACTTGGAGGATTTTGAGCATTACTTTGCTAGCGTGTGAGATAAGTGCAATTGTGTGCTAGTTTGAGCATTCCTTGGCATTGCCTTTCTTTGGGATTGGCATGAAAACTGACCTTTTCCAGTCCTGTGGCCTGTGCTGAGTTTTCCAAACTTGCTGGCATATTGAGTGTAGCACTTTCACAGCCTCATCTTTTAGGATTTGAAATAGCTCAACTGGAATTTCTTCACCTCCACTAGCTTTGTTCATAGTGATGCTTCCTAAGGCCCACTTGACTTCACATTCCAGGATGTCTGACTCTAGGTCACACCATCATGGTTATCTGGGTCATGAAGATCTTTTTTGTATGGTTCTTCTGTGTGTTTCTGCCACCTCTTCTTAATATCTTCTGCTTTTGTTAGGTCCATACCATTTCTGTCCTTTATTGCACTCATCTTTGCATGAGATGTTCCCTTGGCATCTCTAATTTTCTTGAAGAGATCTCTTCTTTCCCATTCTATTGTTTTCCTCTATTTCTTTGCACTGATCACTGAGGAAGGCTTTCTTGTCTCTCTGTGCTATTCTTTGGAACTCTGCATTCAAATGGGTGTATCTTTGCTTTTCTCCTTTGCCTTTCACTTCTCTTCTTTTCTCAGCTATTTGTAAGGTGTCTTCAGGCAGCCATTTTACCTTTTTGCACTTCTTTTTCTTGGGGATGGTCTTGATCACTGCCTCCTATACAATGTCACAAACCTCTGTCCATAGTTCAGTGTTTTCTATAGGGTTAGAAAATAGTTTTCTGAAATCTTTTATGAGAGTAGAGGAGAAAGCATAGCCAAATGATATGGCAGTCATAGATGGCTAGTTTTTTTTTCTCTTTTTTTAAGTCCTAGAAAAGAATAGCTCAGATTATTAATTTATAAAAAGGCATTGTTTTGTAGGGTTGTAAGATTCCTTTCTTATTTATTACTGATATGGACCATGATCCAAGGCTTTTACTATTTATAGATAAATTGGGTGGTAACCGGAAAATTATACATGGTCATCCTTTAGATTCAGTTTGCTTGTCAGTTTATAAATGGATTATATTTGGTCTAATTGGTCTGATATTGTTTTTCTTTTAGAGTAAATTTTAAGCAAATATTCTAAACATCTTTCTGAATGCCCTATACTAGGCTCTGTTATTCACCATAATTATGTAATAGGGAATTTGTAGTTCATCAAATGTTTTAAGTAATTGTTTCCATATATAAAGCATAGATTACTGATTTTCCAAGAGATATAGTAAATTCTTTTAAACTTATGTTATACTTAAATATAAAAGTTAAGTATAAGTTCTTTGGAAAAAATTGAATGCTTACTATGTTGTATTGTAGATGATTACATGAATGTACAGTGTAATAGGTGTGACCCTTGCCTGCAGGCCACTCGTAACCTGAGGGAAACATGCAGTTCATCTCATTTACATGTACACTGGTGCGTGAATATGCTCTGAGAGCACTGAGGACTAGGGGATTCATTTGGCTTGAATGGTTTTGAGGGATGATGACCACAACTTGCAATGTGAGTAGTGTGTGTTTGGCAGACAGAAAAAACAGGCATGGTGGATATATTGGTGAGAAATGTTAAGGGGAATATGGATAGGAAATAGCAAGTAGTCTAATGTATCTGGGGTGTAATTGTGCTGGGGCTGGTGGTGGGAGGTGAAGCTGGGAAGGCAGACCAAGGCCCAGTGGCAAGGTAAGGAGGCTTTAAAGACAGCAAAAGAAACGCAGATGTTTAGAACAGTCTTTTGGACTCTATGGGAGAGGGCAAGGGTGGGATGATATGGGAGAACGGCATTGAAACATGTTAATTATCATATGTGAAATCAATCACCAGCCCGGGTTTGATGCTCAGGGTTGGTGCACTGGGATGACCCAGAGAGAGGGAATCGGGAGGGAGGTGGGAGGGGGGTTCTGGAAGAGGAACATATGTATACCTATGGCAGATTCATGTCAATGTATGGCAAAACCAACATGATAACATAAAAAAAAAAATAAAGACAATGCTAAGCCATTGGCACTTTTTTGTGGAAGCCAGTGCTTCACTGTATATAGGTGTTTAGTAGAGTTTAAAAATTTCCCCCAAAAGACTATAAACAAACAAGTTTTGAAAATCCTGCATATATCCTTCTCTCAGGCATTCATAGTATATAACGACACATTAAAGGTTCAGGAAAATCCTGCAGTAAAGACTTATTTTACCTTGTTTAACATAGTGTTTCCCAAACTTACTTAACCATGAAAACTTTGCTTCTGAAATCTTTATTAATATGTTGAAGGATCCCTATGCTTCATGGAACACACTTGAGCCTTTGCTGATAGCAATGCATTAGAATAAAAAGTGTTTAAGCAGAACAGTGGCATGATCAAGTCTATACTTTAGGAAGTAATAAAATACAAACTTCCTTTGATTCAGATTATTCTTATATTTCAAGATATTATAGCTATTGGTATCTATAATTATCAATGTTTCAGATATAATCAGAAGTATGGAGTAATAAATCTTTCCAGTTAATAGTATGAAGGGCAATAGAATCCAACAACTTAATACATAGGACTTCTCTGGAGGAATTCATCCTATTCATGACAAAATTAAATGCCTGGCTATCATTCCAAACTGGTATATAAAAGTGGCTGACAATCAGATTCTCTGACACATTCATTAACCATAGATAAGGGAATAGCAGAATTTGCTTGAAGAAAGGCAAGTGGATTCTATTGTCCTTAAGAGAGAAGGCAACACATAATAAGGAGGATGTTTTGGTACTTTTAAAACCAATGTTACTTTTCTGTGCAGAAATTTGTCTTTTTCCAGTGAATAATATTGAGGGATCTATTTTGCTTAAATCTTACTTTAGTAGTATATGTGGTTTAATTCCTGCCAAGATGAGGACAGTTTTTAAAGTTTCATTTGAGATATATAAATCTTATTTTTTAAAATGACCTTTTAAAAAAGGCCAATCAGTATATCATGATGTCCTGCATTGTAACAATTATTGTTTTTAAAAAATGAAATTAGGGCAGTGCTACTGAGTAGTCCACTATTATATTAAGTCTTATTAAGATGAATTGTATGTAACATTAGTAAAAAACTATTACCCCAAACA
This sequence comes from Antilocapra americana, assembly GCA_007570785.1. Taxonomy (NCBI): domain Eukaryota; kingdom Metazoa; phylum Chordata; class Mammalia; order Artiodactyla; family Antilocapridae; genus Antilocapra; species Antilocapra americana. Next base: position 7,126,051 of record ML660770.1, on the reverse strand, counting down.
TAAAAACTGCATATAACAAAATCCTGAAATAGCATGTTTATAAGGTAATCATGTCTTTAATACTAATTTGCAGCACTAAAATTTTGAGCAATCTAGTGTATCTTTGTACATGTTCTTCTGGGAAGCCTCTTTTCCCTGCTGTCTTCATCCTGACTTATTCCTCTTCTTTAGATCTTCAAAAGGAGATTATCAACTTCGCTTGGGTAAGAATATTCATGAGCTGAGTCATCAAGGATAAGTAGGAATGTAACAGGGGTGTAAAATGGGAAGGTATGAAACATCCTGTGGTCGGAGTGTAATCTGTATGTATGTTAGTGCAGGTAAGTGACTTAAAGACTGAACCATAAAGCTATACAGGCATTAGTCAGGGAGGACTTTGTGGACAATTCTGCTGTGTATGTCTCGGGCAAATAGTCTGGGGAAAATGATTTGAATTTTAGAAAATGTGGAAGAGCGATGACAGGGGAGAGTGGGTCAAGCAGTGGTAATTGTTAGTATGCTATAGTAATGTTATGAAGGAAAAATTATAGGAAACTATGTTATGGCAATAAAACTGGAGAAAGTGGAGTGTGGTGACAGATGAGAGATACAGTTGACCCTTGAGCAATATGGATTTGAATTATATGAATCCACTTATACATTTCTTTTCCCAATAATAAATACTAGGATACTAGAGGATCTATGGTTGAATTAGTGGATGTGGAACTGCAGATATGAAGCAGTTGAGAATAGGGAGGCCTATTATGGACAGAGGAGCTTGGTGGGCTAACATGGGATTGCAAAGAGTCAGACATAGCTGAGAGATTAACATGATATAATAGTTCATTTTATTGACTTTCCACTTTATGGAAGCAGGCACAAGTAAAACCACAGAGGAAAACTGTTAACCTGTAGATTTATTTAAGGAACAATTCCTTGTTTGTCAGTATATATTATACTGCCTAGGTTGATGGGAATTTGGTTTATAATCTTAGTGGTGGGGACAGAACTTCCATATATGTTACAGAGTAAGACTTTCAGTATGTGTGTTTATATCCAGAGACAATACATGGTAGAACTGAATCCATGGAGTAAAAATTCTCCTTCTGTAAAGACGAAGTTTCACTTTTCCTTATCAATTGGCACTCTATGTTTATTTGCAGAAGTGTGTGTTGTGTGTGTGTCTAAACACACAGTATAATATTATTTGGTAATACTGGTCTTGTTTAGCTATTCTTTTTCCTTTATTTTCCTGTGCTTTCATTCTTAATTCTGTTATCTAATAATTCAGCAAGCTCTATCCTTTCTCCCTTTGCCAAATCTCCCAGACAAATCTTTCATATTTGTATCTCTGCAATATCAATTCAAGCTCTCCTTAATGATCTCTTTCCTGGATGGTTGCAACAAATTTCAGACTCTTCCTTGATTTGTTTTCTTTGATTTCGTTTCTAAGCTGGGGCCTTACTAGGTGGATAACCTGAGGGAAGTTACCAAGTCTCTCTGAGATTCAGTTTGTGCTTTTGGAAATGAGCTCAATCATACAAACTCCCAAATATAATCTCTGCAGAAGCCAGACTCCTCATTATTCCCTAAATATCCCCTGTGTTCACCTGCTGCTGTTTTTCTTCCTGTCTGCGGAAATCTAGCTCAGGGTTTGAAGCCAAGCTCACGTGTCCCCTGAGCCCCTAGCCTTCACTGATCCTAACAGTTGGCAGTAATTCCTGCTTTCTCTGTATTCTCACAGCTTTATCTTTTCCTTAACCTTTCTTTGTCCTTGGAGAAAGAAATGGCAACCCACTCCAGTACTCTTGCCTGGAAAATTCCATGGATGGATGAGCCTGGTAGGCCATAGTCCATGGGATTGCAAAGAGTCAGACATGACTGAGCAACTTCACTGGTTCCCCATCCTACCTATTCTGGATGTCCTGTAGGTTGCCTTCAGCCATCTTTCTCTTCCAACAAATTAGTGGGTAACAGAGGAATACTTTTAGAGTAATCGTCCTGAAGTCGAAATGAAAACAGACCACCCTTTGCTGATGGGTGGAGGGCTATGCACTTCCAAAATGTAATTCTGTGAAGACTGCCTATAGCACCCCATATAGCGCATACTGTACTGTTTAGAGCTTTCCTGATCCACTTCGAATTTCATCTGTTGCTCCCTTGGTGCCCTGATAACTATTCTTTCAGCAGTTCCTTAGGTTCTTCTCTGGTCCTACCTTAACTGAGGCTATCGTTCCCCCCTCGGAATAGAAAGGTCTATTCCCATTTAGATCAAACTACTGGGTCAGTAGTCAGTAATAGCAAGTGCTTTCTATTATGGCACTTCTACTTGACTTCATCAGTTAGAATTTCTGTCTAAGGGAGTAATACACATAACCCCTAGCATTTAGTTGAATCTTTAACACTGTTAGTTGTTTTCTCTTGCCCTTGGGCTACCTAATTATGTCTCAGAGGTTTACCTTTCCTCTCCTCTAATTAATTATTCCTAAATTGAACTAGACTTTCCCTTTCTGCAGACTCTATCTATTCTTTAGTCCCATTATTCTCATTCAAGTAGGAATTCTATACCAAAGATTGGAGAATAAACAATCTTTATACATTTCAGTTTTCATGTACCTGAAATTCATCATAATCAGTCCTTATTTATGGGTAGTAACAGGGACTTTTTTGGCCTTTCCTGGTGGCTCAGATGGTAAAGAATCTGCTTGCAATGCAGGAGACCCAGGTTTGATCTCTGTGTTGGGAAGATCCCTGGAAGAGAATGCAACCCACTCAAATATTTTTGCTTGGATAATTCCATGAACAGAGGACCTTCTGGTCTACAGTCCATGGAGTCACAAAGACTTGGACTTAATTAACTAACACTACATGAATTTTTTATGTAGTGTTAGAGCAGCTAACAGTAATGAATTTTTTAAAATAACTTTAGTTCATTATAAACTCTTTGAAGATAGGGACAGTATATTAAATACCTCTATACTTCCCAAAGTATCTTCCTTAGTGCTTTTCAAATAGTGGGTGTGAATAAATGTCTAATGACTGAAGAGAGATGATTATGATTATGACTTCATGGCAAATAGGGGAAAAGGTGGGAGCGTTGACAGATTTCCTCTTCTTGGGCTCTAAAATCACTGCAGAAGGTGACTGCAGCCATGAAATTAGAAGATGATTGCTTCTTGGTAGGAAAGCTATGATAAACCTAGATAGTGTGTTAAAAAGCAAAGACATCACTTTGCCGACAAATGTCCTATAGTCAAAGCTATGGTCTTACCAGTAGTCATGTTACAGATGTGAGAGCTGGACCGTAAAGAAGACAGAGTGCTGAAGAACTGATGTTTTCAAGCTTTGTGGAAAAGACTCTTGAGAATCCCTTGGACAGAAAGGAGATCAAACCAGTCAATCCCAAAGGAAATCAGCCTTGAACACTCATTGGAAGAACTGATGCTGAAACTGAAGCTTCAATACTTTGGCCACAGTTTGCGAAGAACTGACTCATTGGAAAAGATCCTGATGCTGGGAAAGATTGAAGGCAGGAGGAGAAGAGGGCAACTGAGGATGAGATGCTTGGATGGCATCACCAATTCAGTGGACATGAACTTGGGAAACTCTGGGAGATGGTGAGGGATAGAGGAGCCTGACATGCTGTTGTCCATAGGATTTTGAAGAGTCAGACATGACTTACTGACTGAACAACAACAACTCTTTTGCAACAACTAATTTGCATAAAACAAATTGTTTTATTTGTTACTCTTTTTTTTCCATTTTTTTCCAGTTAATAAATATTTGGTTTTGACCTAGAGGCTTTTAATATAAATACACAGACGTTGAGGGCTGAGAGAAATGGCTCATTTTTCAAGCACCAGGTAGGAAAAATCCATACTTGGGATATAATTTTCTTTCTACTTCTTATATGTTAAGACTAAGGTAGATAGTGTCCCAGCTGTCCTGAAAAGCAGATTGAGGATTATAATACAGTGATATTAGGGAAATGTCAAGTGACTTCTGAAGTCATCTTCAGAGGAATCCCTGGGCAGGTCCACACACATCGCAGATATTGCTTGTCCTTGCTGCTCCTGCAGTCATGCTATACCTGCTCCTTGTAGTGATACTGAGTAGTTCCCTAGAGAGATGGATGGTGTTAATTTGTCAGGCTTCATAATAAAAATGCTTGAAACTCATGCCAATTTTAGCCAGCTTTGTAGCTCAATGATGATATCTACAGTGACAGGTAAATTAAGTGGAATGGAGAGAAGATTATAGCCAAGAGATGATCATAACACTAATGAAAACTATTAAACAGACTAAACAACTTACTGTGTTCATAGCAGCAAGGAAGCCTTTTTGACATTGTTCTAGGTACAATACAAAATAATGGATTAGACTGTATAATTTTTTCATAATTTGTTTTTTACCTCAGTCCCCTTTATGTCCTCTGTGTGTGTGTGCGTGCATGCACATATACACATGTATATTTATTGCTTACCTTACTAGGGGTTTTGAGGATTTAAGGCTTGGCATTCTTTTGAATAGTTGCATAGTATACAAGGTAGAGATTGCATTCTTGGCTGGTGGCTCAGAGGGTAAAGTGTCTGCCTGCAATGCGGGAGACTCTGGTTCGATCCCTGGGTTGGGAAGATCCCCTGGAGAAGGAAATGGCAACCCACTGCAGTACTCTCGCCTGGAGAATCCCATGGACAGAGAAGCCTGGTGGGCTACAGTCCATGGGGTCGTAAAGAATCAGACACAACTGGCAGGTATAAATTAGTGGTAAATGAGATTACAGGATTCCATTATTGACTGTTAAAGCCCTTTTTGTTCTTGGATGTGCAGAGACCAGTTAGGCTCTGTGGGCTTTATATGTATGCTCAAGGAAGGGGAAACCTTTAAAAGAAAAAAGACTTATTTGGGGTCCTAGCAACATAGATACTCTAAATGAAAGGGGACTCATACATGCCAAATATATATGCTTTAGTTTACTATGGTGTGAAGTGGAGAGAAGCAAAGTTTACCCCCCAATAAGACTGCTTTCAAAAGAGATCCAGTTATCTGTCTTGGTAGAGACAGGGTATTAAGTGTTGAAGTTGCTGTCATCAGAGTAAAATCTCTACCTTCACATTTTTGATGAGCCCTCTTCGATATGTCTGCTCCTAAGTTGTAGACCATGGAATGAGTTCTCCAGTTGATAGCCCCAAAATTAGAGGATATAGTCAACTTCCTATTGATGGAAGAAGTAAATTTGGAAAAATAAAATTGTCCAAAGTAGAAGGAAACTATAGTATCTACTTACATCACACCAGTGTAGTCTTTCATTTTAAAATTTGAATGAATACTTAAGTTTTATTAGATACTTAATAAATGCAAGCAACAAAAAAGGGACTGGCCAAGATGAAAAAACTAGAAAAATTAAAGCAGAAAGAAATAGAGATAATTCAAGGAGCTGAAAACCAACTACTCAACCAACTGAATGCTTCATGAATTTTAATTTATATCCTTACAGAAATCTTTGAAGACAGTACACCCATAAAACAAAACTAGCTTTTATGGAAAATGATCATTAGAGATTAGCAGATGTTCTTGGAAATTAAAAATATGATTACCAAAATAAAATCAATAGAATATCTTAGAAATGAAATAAGTGAAAAACTTTAGAAAGGAAAAACAGAAAACTAGATAGGAGATTAAAGGGACCAGAAATATTGCTCTAAAAACTCTAATATACATCTAAAAAAAGACTAATAAAAAGAGGAAATATGAGAACATATCTTGGATCTGAAGAAAGACATATGTCTTCCATTTGAAAGTGTCTACTGAAGTCCATCAGATTGAATATATTTCAAGAAACACAGGCATATTTCTGTGAAACGTTTCAAGAACAAGGATAAGTAAAAATTCCTTATTGCAGAAAATAAAAAAAGAATGTGTGCAAAGTAGTGATAATCAGATTCTTTAAGTCTCTTAACGTATTTCTTTCTCTTTAATAGCTACTGTATGAAGAGTTTTGATGAAATGTGATTTTGCACATAGAATTGCATTCTATAGTCTGCAAGGATTCAGATACTCTTACTACCACTAAAGTTTTCTCAGGAGTGGTAAAGGAGGAACTACTTGAGTGTTTTTTCAGGAGCAGGAAATTAAAAAAACAAAACAAAACAAAAAAACAGGAAAAAAGGAAGAGTATGTGTTGGGGAACAAAAGAACAACTCAAGAGAGTAATAAAAAGAAATCCCAGGAGAACAGATATACAGCAGCTGTAGAAAGCAGTCAGTCTAAATTAGAAGAAGAGGTCAGAAGGCTCTTTTAAGACTATCTTTTAGAAGAATAGGATGCGATTTGTTCTGTGAATAATATGATTAAAAACTGGAAGTTCTAAATAATATTGCCAAGGAGAGGAAGAGCAAATTGAAATTAAAGGAAATAAATATACAAGAAAGTCAAATGTGATACAAATGAAAATTGTGAGTGATTTTGAGTAGTTGGAGGAGTAAAAGGAAAGAGAATTCATTTGATCTTGATGTGTGTAACATTCTAATAACTGGGGGAGAAAACTAACTGGGGTTTATTGCAGTTTCCTTTTCCACGGGTCTATTCAATTAATGGGGCTTTCAATTAATTAGTTTTAGAATTAATAGAAGTTGCATAGTTATGTAGTAAATACTGTTTCTTAGGTTCTAAATTTACAATAAAGCACTGAATTTTAATTATTCTTATAGAATGGGATATATAAAGGTTGTAAACCTTGACAATATGCCTGTGATGATAAAGCTGACAGATGTTAGAAGATGAAGAGAGAGAATTAGTAGAATAGTGCTTTAAAAATGTTAAGAAATAGTACCTAAGGTTAAAAGATCAAGAAAAAATGTTAAGTTTATAAGTTTATAGGGCTAATCAGAGGAAAAAATAAAAATTAAAAATATAACCAATATGCCTAGATCATGAGGAGTATAGGAAAGGTGAGGGAAAAGAACACTGACATATAAGAACTAGTTCCTCAGTTTAGTTCAGTCGCTCAGTTGTGTCTGATTCTTTGTGATGCCATGGACTGCAGCATGCCAGGCCTCCCTGTCCATCACCACTCCCAGAGTTTACTCAAACTCATGTCCATTGAGTCGGTGATGCCATTCAACCATCTCATCCTCTGTTGTCCCCTTCTTCTCCTACCTTCAAAATTTCCTAGCATCAGGATCTTTTCAAATGAGTCAGTTCTTTGCATCAGGTGGCCAAAGTATTGGAGTTTCAGCATTAACATTTGTCCTTCCAGTGAATATTCATGGCTGATTTCCTTTTGGATAGACTGGTTGGATCTCCTTGCTGTCCGAGGGACTCTCAAGAGTCTTCTCCAACATCACAGTTCAAAAGTATCAATTCTTCGGTGTTTAGCTTTCTTTATAGTCCAACTCTCACATCCATATATGACTACTGGAAAAACAATAGCCTGACTAGATGGAATTTCGTTGGCAAAATAACGTCTCTGCTTTTTAATATGCTGTCTAGGTTGGTCATAACTTTGCTTCCAAGGAGTAAGCATCTTTTAATTTCACAGCTGCAGTCACATCTGCAGTGATTTTGAAGCTCCCAGAAATAAAGTCTGCCACTGTTTCCACTGTTTCCCCATCGATTTGCCATGAAGTGACGGGACCAGAGGCCATGATCTTAGTTTTCTGAATGTTGAGCTTGAAGCTAACTTTTTCACTCTTCTCTTTCATCAAGAGGCTCTTTAGTTCTTCTTCGCTTTCTGCCATAAGGGTGGTTTCATCTGCATATCTGAGGTTATTGATACTTCTCCCGGCAATCTTGATTCTAGCTTATGCTCCCTCCAGCCAGCCCTGCGTTTCTTATGATGTACTTTGCATATAAGTTAAATAAGCAGGATGACAATATACAGCCTTGATATACTCCTTTCCCAATTTGGAACCAGTCTGTCATTCCATGTCCAGTTCTAACTGTTGCTTCCTGATCTGCATACACGTTTCTCAAGAGGCAGGTCAGGTGGTCTGGTACTCCCATCTCTTGAAGAATTTTCCACAGTTTATTGTGATCCACATAGTCAAAGGTTTTGTCATAGTCAATAAAGTAGAAATAGATGTTTTTCTGGAACTGTCTTGCTTTTTCAGTGATCCAGCGGATGTTAGCAATTTGATCTCTGGTTTCTCTACATTTTCTAAAACCAGCTTGAACATCTGGAAGTTCATGGTTCACGTACTGTTGAAGCCTGGCTTGGAGAATTTTGAGCATTACTTTGCTAGCGAGTGATTTACTTTGCTAGTGAGTGAGATGAGTGCAGTTGTGCAGTAGTTTGAACATTCTTTGGCATTGCCTGTCTTTGGGATTTGGAATGAAAACTGACCTTTTCCAGTCCTGTTGCCCCTGCTGAGTTTTCCACATTTGCTGGCACATGAGTTAAGCACTTTCACAGCATCATCTTTTAGGATTTGAAATAGCTCAACTGGAATTCCATCACCTCCACTAGCTTTGTTCATAGTGATGCTTCCTAAGGCCCACTTGACTTCACATTCCAGGATGTCTGGCTCTAGGTGAGTGATCACACCATTGTGATTATCTGGGTCATGAAGATCTTTTTTGGTGCAGTCCTTCTATGTATCCTTGCCACATCTTCTTAAGATCTTCTGCTTCTATTAGGTCCACACCCTTTAAAGGACCATACCATAGGTCCTTTATTGAGCCCATTTTTGCATGAAATAAATGTTCCCTTGGTATCTCTTTTCTTGAAGAGATCTCTAGTCTTTGCCATTCTTTTGTTTTCCTCTATTTCTTTGCACTGATCACTGAGGAAGGCTTTCTTATCTTTCCCTGCTATTCTTTGGAACTGTGCATTCAAATGGGTATATCATTCCTTTTCTCCTTTGCTTTTTGCTTCTCTTCTTTTCCCAGCTATTTGTAAGGCCTCCTCAGACAGCCATTTTGCTTTTTTGCATTTGTTTTTCTTGGGGATATTCTTGATCCCTGTCTCCTGTACAATGTCATGAACCTCCATCCGTAGCTCATCAGGCACACTATCAGATCTAACCCTTTGAATCTATTTCTCCCTTCCACTGTATAGTTGAAAGGGATTTGATTTAGGTCATACCTGAATGGTCTCGTGGTTTTCCCTACTTTCTATGGGCACTTGGAATCATATCTAAACTATAGAGAAAGTACATTGATAGAGCTGATATTAATAATTCCAGTGTGATGATTAATTTTATGTGTCAACTTGACTAGCCATGAAGTGCTCAGATATTTGGCTAATCATTATTCTAGGTGTTTCTGTGAGAGTGTTTAGGGATGATGTTAGTAAAGTAAAGAGATTGTCCTCTCTAATGTGGGTGGGCCTCATCCTATCAGGTGAAGGCCTGACTAGAACAAAATGGTGGATCCTTTCTGGATAAAAGAAAATTCCTTCTGATTGAAATAAGACTTTGGCTTTTTTTTTTTTTTTTTTTGTTTTTTTTTTTTTTTTTTTTTGCCTTTGCACTCCAACTGAGACATCAGATGGTCCTGGGTCTTGTGGCTGCCAGCCTTTAGACTGAAGACAAAGCATCACTCGTCAACTCATCCTGCACATCTGGAGATTTGTCAGTATCCATAATTTTATGAGCTAATTCCTTATCATAAAGCTCCATCTAGCTGTCTCTCTATCCATCAAGTCTACTGGTCATGTTTGTCTTGGGAACCAATCACTACAACAAGAAATAGAGGTATTTGCATATCTTTTATGCAATACTAAGGTATACTTAGGGCATACCACCAGAAGATCTACTAACCAGAATGAGAGCTTCTATAGAAAGCGACTTGAAGAAAGGGATTTAAATGTGGAGACTAGATTTGTATGCCATTATAGTTTTACTTTCTCTTGTGAATACATTACTTTATAATAACAAAGAAAATACATTTTGAAATTATGAATTTTATTCCTGAAATTTTTTAAATATTGTTTTCAACATTTTAATGAAAGCATCACATAGACAGCCAGTCACAAGATGTAAAAGAGTATACTGCCTGTATTTTCTTCTAGGAGTTTGTGATTTCATGTATTACATTTAAGTCTTTAATCAATTTTGTATATTTGTATAGGTATAAAAATATAGTATGTTTTCATCTTTTTTGTGTAAGTTGTCCAGTTTTCCCAACACCATTTGTTGAAGAAGTGTGTATCTTTTCTTGTATGTTGATTGACATATAAATATGAGTTTATTTCTGGGCTCTCTATTCTGTTCTGTTGATCTATGTGTCTTTTATTGTGTTGGTACCATACTCTTTGGGTTACTATAACTTTGTAGCATAGTTTAACATGATGTGTATCTCCAGCTTTTTTCTTCTTTCTTAAGATTGCTTTGACTATTCATGGCCTTTTGTGGTTCCATACAAATTTTAAGAGTATTTGATCTTGTTCTGTGAAAAATGCCATGGGTATTTTGATATGAATTTAATTGAATCTGTAGATTGCTTTGGATGGTATAGACGTTTTAACCCTTTGAAGTACTATACAACCCAGCAATTCCACTTCCAGGCATTTATCCAAAGGAATAGAAAACACTAATTAGAAAAGATAGTCACTCTGCTGTTTAATGTAGCATTATTTACAATAGCCAAGATAAGGAAGAAACCTAAGTGTTTATTGCTGGGTAAATGGATAAGGAAAATGTGGTATACAATTCAATATGTATATCGAATATGTATAATTCAAGAGAATTGGACCTGAGGAAATACAGATTTCAGGGTGTTTTTGCTATATCACTAAGTGCTATACGTCACGTTTAGCATAGTAATATGGTTCATGTATGCCCAGAATCTTCAGTTGTGTCCAACTCTTTGCAACCCCGTGAACTGTAGCCTGCCAGGCTCCTCTGCCCATGTAATTCTCCAGGCAAGAATACTGGAATGGGTTGCCATGCCCTCTTCCAAGAGATTGTTCTGACCCAGAAATCGAGCCCATGACTCTTGCTTTTCCTTCATTGCAGGTGGATTCTTTACTCACTGAGCCACCTGGGAAGCCCCCAGTAATATGACAGATTTGAATAAAAAAGTCAATATGAAACTGTTAGAAAAATGTGGGTTAGCAATATACCAGTAAGCATTAGAATAGGGTGCATGAATGGAAACTGAAATGCTACAAAAATGTGCAGTGAGCTGTTAATATGTGTATTTCTGACGTGGTGCTTCTGTACTTAAGTCCAGAATGATTGTTGTCCTAGAGGTCATGGAAAAACTAGGAAAACTAGCTCCTTTGTGAATCTGGAAGTCCTTAAATAATGGATTCCCAGTGCTACCTGAGTAAGCCATAATATCTACTGGAGACATGGGTCTGCAAGTAATCTGGGGACCTCTTAGCCATTTTAGGCACCCAGGAAGCACATAATGGATTTCAATAAGAAGGAACATCCTCAGGAAAACCCCAGTGTCATGCCCACCTTAGGAACTTGAATTTATAAGGAATATATGTGATCAGATCCTCTAATGAGCCTGACCAAGAAACCTACTCTGAAGGAGTTAGTTGTTCATTCTTCCTAATTAAATGGGAAGTTCCATAACAAGGTTTTTATTTTTTTAAATACATTGCTTCTCCTATTAAGCCACATTATATCCAAGTGCTATAAAGCAATGGCTCTGTGGGGCTGGGGAAGTTTTGACAATTGCTATCACTGTGAAGAGATATCTGTTAGGAATGTTTCACCTTAGATCCCAAGATTTGCTGGTCAGAAACATGCCAAGCTCCATGTGAATGGAATTTATTATGATCTTGTCTTGTACCCTTGATTCTGCCTGTCCTGTGCTAGCATTGCTTCATCTTACAGCTCTTAAATAGATGTCTAGTTTTCTTGCATCCAGCTGCCATTCCATTAGCTGTCATCTCAGGGAGTCAAGTATCACAAGTTGTGTTTAAACCATTTTTGAATCCCCTGTAGCAAAAGGCCATGAGATTTGGGGTGAAAATATCATTATAAGTATAAATAATAATATATGACTTTTACTATAAAAGTGTAGCATTGAGTAGCCTTCCTGAACACAGTCAACAATTATATATGCCATATGTTACTGTTCATGATATTAATTTCTCACATCAATCACTTTACTCCCAAATTTCTCCTTAAAATGTTTTCCACTCCTGCAGTTAAATTTATGTGCCCTTTCTTATTTTATGGGACAAGGTGAAATTGAATATGGAAAAGAAGGCTGTTTGGGTAGGCAGGCATGGTAACATTGATTTTCCTTCATGGTGATATATCTGTTGTAGGTAGAATGGTTACATGATCTAATCAAAATTCAAACTGAATGCAAAATCTTTTGAGAATTCAAGAACTATTGTATAGAAAAATACTGCTTGGAAAATATCACCATTTCAGTTCCTTATTGTGTTCATAAGTTGGGAAAATATATTTAAGAAATAGAGTAAATAAGTGTGAAAATTTGCCAGGTGAATCCTATTTGAACAGCCATTTTTTTCCTTGGTGCTAGAATGGTTCTCTAGGACCCCCTTTCCAGCCCCTTCTCATTCCCAGATTAACCATGGCACCTCATCTAGAGATAGGACTCTTTGACTCTTATCCCCAACGTAGGAGCTCAGCTTCTTTGATACACTTGGCATTTTTCTCATCAATCTTTCTCTTTCTCCATCTTTTAATCCTTTTTTCTTTTTTATCCATCCATCATGTGCTCAGTCATGTCCAACTCTTTCTGACTCATGGACAGTAGCTCGCCAGTCTCCTTTGTCCATGGGATTTCCCAGGCAAGAATACTGGAGTAGGTTGACATACCCTCCTTCAGGGGAACTTTCTGACCCAGGGATTGAACCCACATCTCCTTCATTACAGGTGGATTCTTTATGGCCTGAATCATCAGGGAAGCCCCAATCATGTTTCATTAACGGTGCAAGTATCCAGGGGATATAACTCAGAGGTAGAGCATTTGACTGCATAATGCAGGTGACCAGGCCTGAGACTAAAAATATCTAAATGACATAATCAACCGACTCCTATTAATCAAGCAACTACTGGAAGTCTGTTAGTGTCTATCCCTAAAGCACTGATTCTCATGCTTGAGTCTTGGGTCTATGCCTGCATGCTAAGTCACCTCAGTCGTGTCCTACTCTTTGTGACCCTATGAACTGTAGCCCTCCAGGCTCTTCTCCTTGGGATTCTCCAGGTGAGAATACTGGAGTGGGTTGCCATTTCCTCCTTCAGGTGATCTCTGGACCCAGAGATCAAACCCATGTCTCTTTACATCTCCTGCATTGGCAGGAAGGTTCTTTACTACTAGTGCCACCTGGGAAGCCCCTTGGGTCTATAGGTAACCCCAAAAATAACATTGTGCAAAGAATAGCTATTTATAGCTCAAAATGTTTATTTGAAGCCGCACACTTTCCTATAATGAGTGTACAGGCTAACTAAGGCATAATTTATTTTTGGCTGGAGATAAATATATTAATTCCAGTGGCAACACAAATGATCTCATATGAATCACAAGTCCCAATTTACGAATTTGGGGCATATGTTATTTGCATATTTTGTTGATTAGGCCATGTATAATACAATAAAAATGGGAAAATGCATTAATCCTTACTTAATACAAGTTTGCTTAAATGTTATGGAGAATATTGTGAGGCCATAGAAAAGCAGTGTTCTAGAGAGCTTTTGTTTGTCTCAGCTTCCCAGAGGCAGGTAGTAGTGCCTTTGAACATGGGCTATTCTGTGGGTGCTGTCTTCCTCCCTGATTCCCTGGGCAGGTGGTTTTCCAAAAAGTATTTCTTAAAAATCACAATTCCGTATTAAAAATGTAGATGGATCTAAGAAAATGGCATAATGATGATACAACTTATTATTTTGAAGAAAATTCATTCTTTCATAGAAGCCTACTTCAGATGCAGCATAATCTAGGTTCATTAGACACTGAGGAAACTCTTGCCACAGAGTGATGGATGGGCTGCTCTGCTCCCATGTTATTTAAGAACATGAACAGAGATACAGACGTATAAAAGAATAACTTCTGTTCAGGGAACTTTTGCACTTTTATATAGTCTTACACTTCTACTAAGACATTTCTGCTATGCTTCCTTTTCATTAATAAAGAGGGATGGCATATTAGTATAAAACAAACACTTTGGAAAACTGAATTTCTTTGTACAATGTAAAATACTATGGTAAGAATGCCAAAGCTGAGCTTCTTACATGACTGTTTCTTTTCATTAGGGTTCTTTCAAGCAGTGGCCATCTTCCTAAATTTAACTCTAAGCTTAAAATGAGGAAATATTGCTTAAAAAGAGAGGAATAATGGAAACAAAAGTCCTCCCTGAATATATAACACCTGTAATTCCTAAGCACATGATCACTATCTATACATCAGCTAACTTGAAATTTCAAAGCATCCTCTGTCTTCTCTGTGAAAATAAAATTATTGATTGTCTTGTGTTCTTGTTTATAAGCTTTTTATTTTGGGATAGTTTTATATATACAGAGAATTACAAAAGTAAACAGAGTTCCAATATATATCCTTCACCTAGCCTCCTCTAACGTCAATATTTTAGATAACTATGGTACAGTTGTCAAAACTAAGATATTAACATTGTTGTATTACTATAACTAAACTCCAGAGTTTATTTGGATGTTCCAGCCTTTCCACTAATGTTCTTTTTCTTTTCTAGGATCCATTCAAGGATACCCCATTGTACTTACTCATTATGTTTCCTCAGCCTTATTTAGTCTGGAAGAGTTTGTTTTTCATAATCTTGAAGCTCTAATGGAATTTATTATCTGCTATATTTGGTTGGCCTATAAGCTTTTTATTTACCAAATATTCAAAGCAGATTTTTTCTTTGTTTTTGATTTCAAACCTTCCTTTCTCTCTACAGATCCAAATTCCTTTGTACTCATTTAGATCAATATAGTTTATTTGTTTTGTTGTGGTTTTTGGTATATTCATTGTTTCATTCTCAGCCATGGTTGTCCTCCCCTCACCCCCCCTGTAATGTTTAATAATGTGCACCCTATAAAATAGTGGGAAGCTGTCTTCTGTCTAAAGTTGTGGACCAAAAGAATTTCTCTTCAGAGAGAAAAACAGCTGTATCCTGAAAAAAAATAAAGGGACAGTTATTAAAGTCTACCCCAGAATATGGTGAACAATAGTGAATATTGTAAAGAGCTGTCAAAAAGAATTTGAGTGTGGCGATAAATTTCCATTCCAATGAAAAGTTGGTGTAAATCAGTTCGAAATTGTCCAGGAATCTGCTCAGATATTGCCTGACTCCAGTTCGTATAGCATAAGGGGCACATGTGGTGATATTTATACACAAAGCTATAGTATTTTCATAAATGCTTTCAGTAGGCTCCTCTGTATTTTGGCTTGTATTTGGCATATCATAAGCCAGTTATTGCAGACCACATATGAAATGCAAGATGGGGGACTTGCGCCTGTGGCTCTCTTTCTTTCATGAAGTTGGCTTTATTGAGCCTTTAAAGATATCTAAGATTTTAAGAAAATCGTCATTACTATTTCTCAAACTGATTTTTTTTTTTAGAAACTACACAAAAAAAGTTATGTGACTTTTTTCATGAAGTTTAACATCAAGGAATTAGTTTCTTTCCCCCACCCCACCCTATTGCAGCTGGACAATGTTGTTATTAGCATTAAACTAGTCATTGATTCAGAAACACTGCATTGATGATAATATGACATTTTCCCCAGACAAAGGCATCACTGATTTACTTAATGAGACCCAAAACAAATAAAGTCCCGGGTCAGAACCAATCAATAAGACATGTTTTGTTCATATGTGGTCTGAAGCAAGAGTCAGTTGAACTTAATAATAATTTAGCAACAATTGAGTAATAAGAGTGTAATGCCAGCCAGTATTTCATAAGATGTAAACTAGTTTATTTTATCTTTTTTTTTTGCACATTAAATTTTATTCTGTGATGAGTATATCAAAACCTTTTACACAAACAAATTGATACAAAGAAACCTTGGAAACCATGTCTTCAAATACATTGTATTTCAGGACCCTTTTGATTTCAATTCAATGAACACACTTGTCCAATGACTTTGATATTCTCCTTGAAGCAATTTCCCTCTAAGGAGGTATATTTACTCTCCTTTGTGCCGTTCAGTTCAGTTCAGCTCAGTTGCTCAGTCGTGTCTGACTCTTTGCGACCAAATGGACTACAGAAGGTCAGTTTTCCCTGTCCAACACCAACTCCTGGAGCTTGCTCAAACTCATGTCCATCAAGTCAGTGATGCCATCCAATCATCTTATCCTCTGTCAGCCCCTTCTCCTCCTGCCTTCAAACTTCCCCAGCATCAGGGTCTTTTCCAGTGAGTCAGTTATTTGCATGAAGTGGCCAAAGTATTGGAGTTTCAGGTTCAGCATCAGTCCCTTCAATGAACACCCAGTACTGATCTCCTTTAGGATGGACTGGTTGGATCTTCTTGCAGTCCAAGGGACTCTCAAGAGTCTTTTCCAATACCACAGTTCAAAAGCATCAGTTCTTCACCACTGAGCTTTCTTTATAGTGCAACTCTCACATCCATACATCACTACTGGAAAAACTGTAGCCTTGGCTACATGGACCTTTGTTGGCAAACTAATGTCTCTGCTTTTTAATATGCTGTCTAGGTTGGTCATAACTTTCCTTCCAAGGAGTAAGCATCTTTTAATTTCATGTCTGAAGTCACCATCTGCAGTGATTTTGGAGCCCAGAAAAATAAAGTCAGCTGCTGTTTCCACTGTTTCCCCATCTATCTGCCATGAAGTAATGGGACCAGATGTCATGATCTTAGTTTTCTGAATGTTGAGCTTTAAAGCCAACTTTCTCATTCTACTCTTTCGCTCTCATCAAGAGGCTCTTTAGTTCTTCTTCACTTTTTGCTATAAGGGTAGTGTTATCTGCATATCTGAGGTTATTGATATTTCTCCTGGCAATTTTGATTCTAGCTTGTGCTTCCTCCAGCTCAGGGTTTCTCATGATGTACTCTGCATATAAGTTAAATAAGCAAGGTGACAATATACAGCCTTGACGTATTCCTTTTCCTATTTGGAACCAGTCTGTTGTTCCATATCCAGTTCTAACTGTCACTTTCTGACCTGCTTACAGATTTCTTAAGAGGCAGTTCAAGTCGTCTGGCATTCCCATCTCTCAGAATTTTCCACAATTTGTTGTGATCAACACAGTCAAAGGATTTGGCATAGTCAATAAAGCAGAAATAGATGTTTTTCTAGAACCCTCTTGCTTTTTTGATGATCCAGCAGGTGTTGACAGTTTGATCCCTGGTTCCTCTTCCTTTTCTAAAATCAGCTTGAACATCTGGAAGTTAATGGTTCATGTATTGATGAAGCCTGGCTTGGAGAATTTTGAGCATTACTTTACTAACATGTGAGATGAGTGCTATTGTGCAGTAGTTTGAGCATTCTTTGGCACTGCCTTTCTTAAGGATTGGAATGAAAACTGACTTTTTCCAGTCCTGTGGCTACTGCTGAGTTTTCCAAATTTGCTGACGTTTTGAGTGTAGCACTTTCACAGCATTTTCTTTTAAGATTTGAAATAGCTCAACTGGAATTCCATCATCTCCACTAGCTTTGTTGATAGTGATGCTTCCTAAGGCCCACTTGACTTGACATTCCAGGATGTCTGGCTCTAGGTGAGCGATCACACCATCATGATTAGCTAGGTCTTAAAGATCTTTTTTTGTATTGTTATTCTGTGGATTCTTGCCACCTCTTCTTAATATCTTCTGCTTCTGTTAGATCTTTACCATTTCTGTCCTTTATTGAGCCTATCTTTGCATGAAATGTTCCCTTGGTATCTCTAATTTTCTTGAATAAAATTCTATTATTTTTCTGATTCTATTGTTTTCCTCTATTTCTTTGAACTGATCACTGAGGAAGGCTTTCTTATCTCTCCTTGCTATTCTTTGGAACTCTGCATTCAAATGCGTATACCTTTCCTTTTCTTCTTTACTTTTCACTTCTCTTCCCAGCTATTTGTAAGGCCTCCTCAGGCAGCCATTTTTCTTTTTTGCATTTCTTTTTCTTGGAAATGGTCTTGATCCCTGTCTCCTGTACAACGTCATAAATCTCCATCCATAGTTCATCAGGTGCTCTGTCTATCAGATCTAATCCCTTAAATCTATTTCTCACTTCCACTGTATAGTTGAAAGGTATTTGATTTAGGTCATACCTGAATGGTCTAGTGGTTTTCCCTACTTCAATTTAAGTCTGAATTTGGCAATAAAAAGTTCATTATCTGCACCACAGTCAGCTTCCAGTTTTGTTTTTGCTGACTGTATTGAGCTTCTCCATCTTTGGCTGCAAAGAATATAATCAATCCGATTTCAGTGTTGACCATCTGGTGATGTCCATGTGTAGAGTCTTCTCTTGTGTTGTTGGAAGTGGGTGTTTGCTATGACCAGTGTGTTCTCTTGGCAAAACTCTACTAGTGTTTGCCCAGCTTCATTCTGTACTCCAAGGCCATATTTGCCTGTTACTCCAGGTGTTTCTTGACTTCCTACTTTTGCATTCCAGTCCCCTATAATGAAAAGGATATTTTTTGGGGGTGTTAATTCTAGAAGGTCTTATAGGTCTTCATAGAACTGTTCAACTTCAACTTCTTCAATGTTACTGGTCTGAGCATAGACTTGGATTACTGTAATACTGAATGGTTTGTCTTGGAAATGAAGAGAGATCATTCTGTCATTTTTGAGAGTGCATCCAAGTACTGCATTTTGGACTCTTTTGTTGACTATGATGGCTATTCCATTTTTTCTAAGGGATTCTTGCCCACAGTAGTAGATAAATGGTCATCTGAATTAAATTCATTCATTCCAGTCCATTTTAGTTTGCTGATTCCTAAAATGTCTATGTTCACTCTTGCCATCTCCTGTTTGACCACTTTCAGCTTGCCTTGATTCATGGACCTAACATTTCCAGGTTCCTAAGCAATATTACTCTTTACAGCGTCGAACCTTGCTTCCATCACCAGTCAGAGCCACAACTGGGTGTTGTTTTTGCTTTGGCTCTGTCTCTGCATTCTTTTTGGAATTATTTCTCCACTAATCTCCAGTAACATATTGGGCCCCTATTGACCTAGGGAGTTCATCTTTCAGTGTTCTATATTTTTGCCTTTTCATAATATTCATGGAGTTCTCAAGGCAAGAATACTGAAGTAGTTTGCCATTCCCTTCTCCAGTGGACCACATTTTGTCTTGTGTCCCTTCATGGCATGGCTCATAGTTTTATTGAGTTAGACAAGGCTGTGGTCCCAGTGATTAGATTGGTTAGTTTTCTGTGATGGTGGTTTTTGGTCTATCTGCCTTCTAATGGAGAAGGAGAAGAGACTTATGGAAGCTTCTTGATGGGAGAGACTGAACTGAATGAAAGTCTGTACTCAGACATATCAGTATCAGTATCAGTTCAGTCTCTCAGTCATATCTGACTCTTTGCGACCCCATGAACTGCAGCACACCAGGCCTCCCTGTCCATCACCAACTCCTGGAGTCCACCCAAACCCATGTCCATCAAGTCAGTGATGCCATCCAACCATCTTATCCTCTGTCTTCCCCTTATCCTCCTGTCCCCAATCCTTTCAGTGGGGGCATCAGTGTCTTTTCCAATGAGTCAACTCTTCACATGAGGTGGCCAAAGTATTGGAGTTTCCACTTCAACATCAGTCCTTCCAATGAACACCCAGGACTGATCTGCTTTAGGATGGACTTGTTGGATCTCCTTGCAGTCCAAGGGACTCTCAAGAGTCTTCTCCAACACCACAGTTCAAAAGCATCAATTCTTCAGTGCTCAGCCTTTTTCACTATCTAACTCTACCATCCATACATGACTACTGGAAAAACCATAGTTTTGACAAGACAAACCTTTGTTGACAAAGTAATGTCTCTGCTTTTCAATATGCTATCCAGGTTGGCCATAACTTTCCTTCCAAGGAGTAGGCGTCTTTTGATTTCATGGCTGCAGTCATCATCTGCAGTAATTTTGGAGCCCAAAAAATAAAGTCTGACACTTTTCCCACTGTTTCCCCATCTATTTACCACTAAGTGATGGGACCAGATGCCATGATCTTATTTTTATTAATGTTGAGCCTTAAGCCAACTTTTTCACTCTCCTCTTTTACTTTCAGCAAGAGGCTTTTTAGTTCATCTTCACTTTCTGCCATAAGGGTGGTGGTGTTTGCATATCTGAGGTTATTGATATTTCTCCCAGAAATCTTGATTCCAGGTTGTGCTTTTTCTAGCCCAGAGTTTCTCATGATGTACTCTGCATATAAATTAAATAAGCAGGGTGACAATATGCAGCTTTGACGTACTCCTTTTCCTATTTGGAACCAGTCTGTTGTTCCATGTCCAGTTCTAACTGTTTCTTCCTGACCTGCATACAGGTTCCTCAGGAGACAGGTCAGATGGTCTGGTATTTCCATCTCTTTCAGAATTTTCCACAGTTTATTGTAATTCACACAGTCAAAGGCTTTGGCATAGTCAATAAAGCAGAAATAGATGTTTTTCTGGAACTCTCTTGCTTTTTCAATGATGCAGCAGATGTTGGCAATTTGATCTCTGGTTCCTCTGCCTTTTCTAAAACCAACTTGAACATCTGGAAGTTCACGGTTCATGCATTGCTGAAGCCTTGCTTGGAGAATAAAAGCCCTATTATTGTCACATTTTTGGTTATCACCTAAGAGCTCTGAAGGAAAGAATATGATAGAAGTCATGTATGAGAATTGAGGCTTCGGAGGCTATAGATGAGAGGAAATTATGAATTGAGAAAAAGTAGGAATTGATTTTTCACATTTGCAGAGTGTGTGCTAGTTTAGAACCTGTACAAGATACACATCAAGATAAAACTAAAAGTTCAAAAACTTTATCAGAAATGACTGTGTAAGAGAAAGTGCAACAGGGAGCTTCAAAAGCCTGATGTAGACAGTAGATTAGATGCAAATCTGATCCTGAGGCAAAAGGAGAAGAAGTTGGGAAGAAGTGCCTTAAATTGCCATGCATCCTAATAGAGGTTTTACAAGGCTCTTTGAGAATCAAACAGCATCAGCGTCAACAGTAGGAAACCTCATATTTCTCATAAGAGGGAGTCTGCCTCACTATACTGTGCCTACTATGCTCAGTAAGAGCCTGTTGGAGAGCATGGCCCTGGTGCCAGTGTGGCAGTGGATTTTAGAACACTGTCTCTGTAGTTGAAGGACTAAGAAGTATATCCTTATGACCACCTCAGTATGTTTCATCAAAGTGACCTGATGCTCACTCTCAAACCATAAAACTGACTCTGACTTAAATTAGTTTTAGACTCTGGGAATGGAATTGATTCTCTAAGGAGGAATGAAATAATCTACCATGGGAAGGGGAGAATGAATGTGGAGGTTAGGAACCAGTTTGAGTTTGGCAGCTACTTAGGGTTGTCAAGGGTTTCTTAGTTTTAGTTTCTCTGTGTATATAGGCAGATCCTATGTTAAGTGATTTTGCAGCTCATTATCCAGTGTTATTTAAGAAAGGTTAAAAAATTTTGTTCCTCTTTCTTTTTTAACAGTTCTCACCTCAATTACCAAGACATTCTGTACAATATTTTGTATGTGTACCCACCTCTTTTTATGTATCCCCATAAGATGTACATTCCAGGCTTACGTTTTCCTATAAAAACAGACTCAGACTTTCACAATATACAGTGAGGGGAGAACACTATTCTTTATAGCAGACCCATCACAAAGGTTTCATGATCAATGTGTAACTTAATTGTATCAGTCGATTCTCACAAATCATTTAGATGGCTATTATAACAAAATATTTATGCATGTTACTTAAATATTAGTAAATAATCCACAGTATCATAAGAGAAGGTTCTAATAAATTGTACTTTAAAGGTTATCACTTTTTCTTGCTCCATCTCCTTTTATCATCTTACATGGGAAGAATAATAGGAAAAAGCAGTTTCTTAGACACAAGGAATAGCCAAACTGGCACAGTAATACCTGAAATTGCCTTGAGTAATACTGAAAGCAAATGAACTTCTAGTGATTTTTATTTATTGACTCCAATGCTGTAATGTGAAAATGCTTAAACTGTATATGGGATGAAGCCTTGTAAGAACCTGAGGTTAGGAAAATATGTCATTCTTGTGTTAATGTTCCCACTGACACTCACATTGCTCAATTATTTTACTTAATGAATTTTCCTATTCAAAACTTTCTTTCTGGCCTTTTCAATTGGCGTAGCTTATTCTCTATGTGTGTGTTTGTGTGTGTGTTTATGCTAATATAAGTCAGATTCAATTAGCCAGGAATGAAGTTCTAATAGTTACCAGCCTAGTTTTCAAAATGCTTAGGATCAGAGTTTCTTGCTGATGTAGCTGTTGCTGAGGGAGCAAGAAAGAAGAGTTGCTGGGAAACGGTGTTAAAACCAGGGTCGGTAAGTTTTAGTTAACACAGACTCCTTACTGAAGGTTATTCCCTAAGCTGCCATCTAAGGTATAGGTCACCTGTTCATGCTTTTCTCTTTTCTCAGCTCAGAGTTACAAGGAATAAGAATGATAAGAGACAGCACCAGAGCAGAAGATAATAAATGATAAGCATGATTATTAGTGAGTAAAGATCTAGCCTGCCACCCCACCTACTTTTATCCTCCCATCGTGGTGTACCAGAGGTTGTATTCTGTTTCTTTGTTTTTGTTTTCAGTATATTTGGAGAATGAAGGATCAAAAAACAAAGAGCATATTGTATGTTATTTTTAACATAAATAGCATATTGTATGTTATGAAACAATATGTGTTTCATCGTCCTTGAGAGTTCTATCAATCACAAAGTTGGTGCTTTCTGACTTAGAATTCATTAGATGTGGGGCTTTCAGCTTCTACTTATCTTCAGAGAGCTTAGCAACCACCCACATCCTTTCTGACTTTGCCTTTATTAAAGACAACATTTGTGGTAGTACAAACCTTTCTGGTGTTGGCCTTCTTTCCCAAACTGAAAATAAAATCAGGTTTTAGGGAATATTCCATGCCAAATAATTAGTGTTCCTTTCACTTAAGTGAAAGATGTGCATTCCTAAGGCCTTGTGAAATGAACAGCACTCAGTTAAGTGGAGTATGCTCAACTCACTGAAATTCCCCAGGGATTATTACAGTTAGAAATACAGTGAATCACAACTCTCGGCATCCATATATTTTTACATTGTGAATTGGTCGCTCTTCTCAGTGAGGAGTAGAATCTATTTCTATACACTTTAAGTTTAGACTTGCTTTGATGAATTAACTTGCTTTGAGTGTGATGCAAGTGACTGTGCATGTTTTTGAGCTTCTTGTAGCTTGTATTCTTCCTTGTTACAATCATCCTGTAAAGAAATGAGACCAGCCTCTAGAGAATGAGAAGTCACATGAAGGCGAATTAAAGCTTCCCAAGAGACAGACAGCAGTATCTGCCTCACATGAATGAGGCTGCCCTGGGCTCTCCAGCCCCAGTTGGGCCAGCAGATGACAGCAGCTATATGAGAGATCCCAAAGGAGCCTACAAGAGTGGCTCACTTTGACAACCTACGTAATTGTGAGAAGTACATAACAAAATATTGTTATTTTAAACTGCCAAGCCTTAGGGTAGTTTTGATAACTGAAATGATCCAGCACAGAGAACAATCAAGGAGTATGGCTTCCCACCGCCATAGTCTAAGACTGAGAAAAAAACCCAGACTCCTGCTCCATAGTTATAAGATTTCTTTGTTTCATGTTTCCCTAAAAATGTATGTAATTTTGAATTCTGTTCAATGATATGTTTATTTTGACCCAGAAATAAATATAAGAAATGGATGTTCAAGAAAGATATGTTTTATTTACCTTGTGGCAACATAACCCCAGGCATACCTCTTTATCTCAGTTTGAGTAATACAGTATTTCTAACATATATCTATTGTAATGCAAAATATTGGAAAAGAAGAGATCCATCCCTTGTAGTTTAGCTTAAGTGTTGTTTCTCTCATCATTTATGATGTGATAAGCTCTCCCTCAGTTTCTTCTTTGTATCCTAATTATTATCTAGTTATTGTCAATGTTCATAAGAGACCTCAGTGATAATCTCCAGACCGGCTTTGGTCAGTTATCTACAAACCTAAGCCTTTTTTTTTGGCTAAAAAATAAAAGGTGACCTGTTCATTTTTGTTGTTGCTACAAGAAATTAGTTGTTGCCTGGCAACCAGTTAGCTTGTAAGCTTCCTAAAGCAGGAGGGGTTGCTAGGTATTAAAGATTGCTTTACAGTTTTTTTTTTTTTTTTTCCAGAAAAGGTTATGCTTATCCAAACATATTCTAGGTTTGGAAGTTACCCTGGAAGCATCAGAGAAACAGAGAGAAAGCCAGGGGATGACCTGATCTTACAAGAAGCAAGTTGCCCCAGTTCTGCTATTACATTATTAAAATGTACCCATACTGGGTGTTAAATAGCTACTGCCCTGATTGAGATGGGTGTTCCCATCCCCAGTCTACTCACTCCTTCGTCTGAACTAAACTCAACCCTCTGCTTCCAAAGAGTTAAGATCTGTAACCATAAGACTCTCCTTCAGAACTCTTGCTTCAGCCATTCTTATTAAACATTTTTAATATCACCCTGGAAATGACCATATTATATATTTCAGTATGGTTTTTATTTGAGTAATTGGGAAATAGATAAAAGAAAGTATGAAATAATAAAAAGAGCATGAGAATATCAGTAAAGGATCTGGTTATATCGTGACTTTAGATATAAAGTCTTTATAAAGGTTATAAAGATATAACCAACTGAATAACTGCAACCTGCCCTATCATACTCATATCTGGATCAAGAAGGAATTGATCTATATGATCCCTAAAGCCATGATCAGTACAAATATTTTTATGAGTCTTGGTAACAGTCTCTATATTTCAAGCTGAATTACATCCTAATTTAGAAAGCATGTAGTATTTAATTAAAATAAAGCTCAAATTGCAGTGCCAGTGTGTTGCATAAAAGGCAAGAAAATAACCAAAAGGATTTTGCTAGTAGAGTTTAATTATAACCCTTTGAGAGAAAATCAGAAAGCTTTCATAGACAGTAGAATAAAGAGAAAGAAGTGAGTGTTTGTTACTGTATACTGGTTCTGTTTATAGGCATATCGCTCTGAAGTGATTTTATAATTGAATTTATTACAAAACTAATTGTAAAATGACAGGCTTTATTATAAGAGTTTAATCTAGTAATAGCAAACTTTTCCAGAAGAGTGAGGTGATGCATTTAATAGCTACTGCATTCTGACAAAATATTTGGAAATAAAACAGTCTGCCTTGCTTATTATGAATATTTCATTTAGAGAATATCTTTTGATCCATCTACATAAAATAATAATGATAACTAAATGGAATTTTATTTAAAAATGTTTAAGGCTGGATGTCAGTAAAATGGCAGGCTAGGAAACTCGAAGTCCTTGTTCCTCCTTGGAAACATCAGTAAACAACTAGAAATTGGAGAACTAACTTTATAGGAGTGCAAAAAACAAAGGTTTACAGAAGCCAAGTGAATGCCCCATCAAGAAAACCACCCTTTGAAATGGTAGGGATTTCATGGCATTTTTACTCAAACCTGTCTCACCACATTCCATGGTATGGTTTTGTTAGTATTGTTCTTGAGGAGGTGACAGCCGAGTTCCCAGTTCTCCGCTTCATTGATTCGGCCATGACAAAATACCATAGACTAGGTGGCTTAAATAATATAAGTTTATTTTCTCACAGTTGTGGAGGTTAGGAGTGTGAGATCAGAGTGCCAGCATGGCCAGGTTCTGGTCAGGACTCCCTTCTTGGTTTGCAGACAGCTGCCTTCTCTCTGTGTCCTCAGATGGAAGACAGAGAGGGAGCAAGTTCTCTGGTGTCGCTTCTTAGAAAGGCATTAACCCTATTATGAGGGCCCCATCTCCATGATTTCATCTAAATCTAATTACATCCCCAAGTCCCACATTCAAGTGCTATCACTAGTGGTTCTGTTTTTGCCAACTAAATTTGGAAAGAATGCAAACATTTGGTCAATAACACTACCTTGAATTGGAGGGAGTAAAGCAGAACTTATTTGCAACATTCTAACTTGTCTGGGCATTGACTGAAGGACTGGTCTCTCTCTCCTAATTTGGAAAATAGCAGTGAGTACTGCTAGTGAAAGATGCAAAGAGACTATAGATCTGCAGTCTCCAGGGACAAGAGATTTCAGGTAGGGACATAAATAGACTGGCCCTGAAGAAGGGCTGGGAATGAAGACATTCAGAAGCATCTGAGAACACAGGGGACTTGAGATACCACATATAGGCTTAGGTAAGATGCATACTTGGGAAAGACCTGAGCTAATTCCAAGGTTTAGAGCAAGTCCTACCTGAAGGGGTGCCCTGGAACAGAACCACCTTGCAAAGGCTGAGAAAGGTGCATTTTTTTTTCAAATGCCCACTTTTCAACAACAACAAGAACAACAACAAAATCACATGACATAGAAAGGAACAGTAAAATCCGACCCGTTAAAAGGAAACAAAAGCAATTGACAGAAACCACCCCTGAGAAAGAGATATTGATATTTACTAGAACAAGTAGCTAAAGTAAAATATGGATAAAGAACTAAACAAAATCAGTAAAATTCTATATACCCAAAATAGGAAAATCGACAGAGATAGACATTATCAAAAGGAATCAAACAGACATCGTGGAGCTGAAAAATAGTATAATTGAATTTAATTATTCATCACAGAGGTACAACAACAAATTTGAGTAGGCTGAAGAAAGAATTAGTCAACTTGAAAACAGAACAATTGAAATTGTTGAGTCTAAAGAACAGGAAGAAAAGAGATCAAAGAAAAGTAACCAGAGTCTAGGGGATTTCTGAGAGAAATACCTCAGAATCAAGGAAAAGAGACAAAAGGATGGAGAAGCTTATTTGAAAAGCAGTGGCTGAAAATTTCCCAAATTTGAGGAAACACATGAATCTATAATTCCAAAAATTTCAATGAATACAAAGTAGGACAACTTAAAGGGACCCACACTGAGACACATTATAATAAAATTGTCAAAAGCCAAGGACAAAGAGAATGCTGTAAACAGAAAGAAAATATCAATTTGTCACTTATAAAAAATCCTCAATAAAATTATCAACAGTTCTTAGCAAAAGTCTTGAAGGACAGAAAACAGTGAGATATACTAACAGTGCTGAAATAAAATAATTTCAACCAAGAATTCTGTATCTGGCAAAACTATCCTTCAAAAAATAAGGGGAAAATTAAGATAGTCCCAAACAAACAAAAGCTGAGGGTAGTTTATTACCACTAGATCTGCCTTATCAGAAGTGCTGAAGATACCATTCAGTATCTCAGAGTCATACAGACTATGAAGATGGCCACATTTTTTACAATAGCCAGGACATGGAAGCAACCTAGATCCATAAACAGACAAATGGATAAGAAAGCTGTGGTACATATACACAATGGAATATTACTCAGCCATTAAAAAGAACATATTTGAATCGGTTCTACTGAGGTGGACGGAATTGGAGCCTATTATCCAGAGTGAAGTAAGCCAGAAGGAAAAACAACAATACAGTATACTAATGCATATATATGGAATTTAGAAAGATGGTAATGAGAACCCTGTATGCGAGACAGCAAAAGAGACGCAGATATATAGAACAGTCTTTTGGACTCTATGGGAGAGGGCAAGGGTGGGATGATATGGGAGAACGGCATTGAAACATGTTAATTATCATATGTAAAATCAATCCCCAGCCCAGGTTTGATGCTCAGGGCTGGTGCACCGGGATGACCCAGAGAGATGGAATCGGGAGGGAGGTAGGAGGGGAGTTCTGGAAGGGGAACACATGTATACTCATGGCAGATTCATGTCAATGTATGGCAAAACCAACATGATAATGTAAAGAAAATAAATAAATAACATTAATAAAAAAAAAGATTTCCAATAAGAGTTAACTGTATGCATAAACAAAAAAAAATGTTATTATAATTTTGGCTTATAACTTCACTTTTTATTTTCTACAGAATTTAAAATACAAATGCATTAAAAAATTATTAATCTTGGTTAATGAGTACACAATGTATGAGAATATAATTCCTGTGTCAATAATCTAAAGTTGAGATGGAGATATGAATAGAGTAGAGCTGGTATCCATTCAGATTAGATTGCTATAACTTTAAGATTTTATTAATTAGGTAATCCTCAATGTAACAATTAAGAAAATATCTGAGGGATATACATGAAAGGAACTTAGAAGAGAATCAGATTTTCACCTATGTGAAATACCTAAAATAGTCAAATCCATAGAGACAGGGGTAGAATAGTGGTTACCAGGAGTGGAAAAGGGGTTTATATTATTATTTATTAAGTGTGGGATTTCAGTTTGAAATTATGAAAAAGTCCTGGAGATAGATAGTGGTGAGGGTTATATATAAAACTAAATGTACTTAATACCACTGAATTTCACAATTAATGTGGTTAAAATGCTAAATTTTGTTATATGTATTTTACCATAATTAAAAAACTAGAATAAAGTCATAAAATGAGTGATCTACAAATGAGAGCCATTATTTCGGGAACATTTATTATGCATGCTAGTGGCTTCATACTTTTCATAATACATTTCCATGCATACAACTCTGTAAATTTAATAATCTCATCTAGTAAATGTTTTATCCTGAGGAAAAAGATCAGTAAATCAAGCCTCAAAAGCTTAGCAACTTTCACTTTCAAGGGAACGTTTCATACAAAGATGGGCACAATTAAGGACATAAACAGTATGGACATAACAGAAGCACAAGATAGTAAGAAGAGGTGGCAAGAATACACAGAATAACCATATAAAAGAGATCCTAGTGACCCAAATAATCACAATGGTGTGATCACTCACCTAGAGTCAGACATCCTGGAGTGCTGTGAAGTAAGGTGGGCCTTAGGAAGCATCACTATGAACAAAGCTAGTGGAGCTAATGGAATCCCAGTTGAGCTATCAAATCCTAAAAGATGATGCTGTGAAAGTGCTGCACTCAATATGTCAGCAAATTTGGAAAACTCAGCAGTGGTCACAGGACTGGAAAATGTAAGTTTTCATTCCAAAGAAGGGCAATGCCAAATAATGTTCAAACTTCCACACAATTGCACTCATCTCCCGTGGTAGCACAGTAATGCTCAAAATTCTGCAAGCTAGGCTTCAACAGTACATGAACCGAGAACTTCCAGATATTCAAATTGGATTTAGAAAAGGCAGACGAACCAGAGATCAGATTGCCAATACCCATTGGATCATAGAAAAAGCAAGAGAATTCCAGAAAAATATCTGCTTCTGCTTCATTGACTATGCTAAAGCCTTTGAGTGTTTGGATTATAACAAACTGTGGAAATTCTTCAAGAGATGGGAATACCAGACCACCTTACCTGTCTCCTGAGGAATCTATATGCATGTCAAGAAGCAACAGTTAGAACCAGATAGGGAATAATGGGCTGATTTCAAATCGGGAAAAGAGTACGTCTGTCAAGGCTATATATTGTCACTATGCTTATTTAACTTATATGCAGAGTATATCCTATGAAATGCTGGGCTGGACAAAGCACAAGCTGGAATCAAGATTGCCAGGAGAAATATCAGTAACCTCAGACATGCAGATGACACCACCCTAATGGCAGAAAGCAAAGAGGAACTAAGGAACCTCTTGATGAAATTGCAAGTGAAGAGTGAGAAAGTTGGCTTAAAATTCAGCATTCAGAAAACAAAAGATCGTGGCATCCAGTCCCATCACTTCTTTATGAATAAATGGGGAAACAATGGAAATAGTGAGAGGCTTAATTTTCTTGGGCTACAAAATCACTGCAGATGGTGACTGCAGCCATGAAATGAAAAGACACTTGCTCCTTGGAAGAAAGCTATGACAAACCTAGACAGCATGTTAAAAAGCAAAGACATTCCTTTGCTGACAAATGTCCATCTAGTCAAAGCTATGGTGTTTCCAGTAGTCATGTGTGGATGTGAGAGTTGGACCATAAAGAAAGCTGAGTGTCAAAAAGTTGATGCTTTTGAACTGTGGTGTTGGGACTCTTGAGAGTCCCTTGGACAGCAAAGAGATCCAACCAGTCCATCCTAAAGGAAATCAACCCTGAATATTTATTGGAAGGACTGATGCTGAAGCTGAAGCTCTCATACTTTGCCCACCTGATGTAAAGAACTGACTCGTTGGAAAAGACCCTGATGCTGAAAAAATTGAAAGAAGGAGGAGAAGGGGACAACAGAGGATGAGATGGTTGGGTTGCATCACAACTCAATGGACATGAGTTTGAGCATGCACCAGGAGTTGGTGATGGACAGGGAAAACTGGCATGCTGCAGTCCATGGGTTTGCCATGAGTTGGACATGACTGAGCGACTGAATTGAACTGAACCAAACTGAACTTTAATTGGTCTTTTAAAAACCCACTCCCCCTTTAACTTCACTGAATAAAGAAAGAAGTTAAAGGGGAGTGTGTTTAGGAAATTCATGATAAACTATGAATTTAATATGTGGTTGGAATATATTTACAAACAAATTACAGCATGTGACTAATAATTCTAAATGTTTGCATATGAACTAATTACTATTGTGAAATTACTATTTCCAGAAATAAAAAGAATTTATTAATATGATTGGCTTTACTCAAGACCATTCTAATTCATAACCTAATTTTTACTAAAAGAGAAATTAGCCTCTTGATTGATGTGGTGGGGCTCCTTACCCAAATAAATGCTCTTTATCCTGTGTACACTAGACTATATTTCCTAGCTCCTTTTGTGATTGGAGGTAATCATATGATTGAGTTATAGGCAATACATTGTAAGAAGTAATAAATCTTATGGTCTGGCCTCTAAAATCCTCCTATTGGTATATTCCACCTATTGTTTTCTTGTAGCTGTCAAAATAGAGATGATGTTCAAAGTGACCTTGGAAACCACCAAGGTGGTAGAACCTCTGTTACCATGCATCTGTGAATGACTGTAGAATACTATTTTCCTACCCGCTTATTCACACATCCAGTACTGTCTCTGGATTATGAAATACACTTCCATTCTGCTTGAACAATACAAATTTGTGGTCTTATTTGCATAGAACTTAATCTATTACAACTAACATAGTTAAAATAAAATATCAATAAGAATTACTAGTATTCTACACATTATTGTTAATAACCATTATTGTTAATTATTGTTATCAACAATTGTTAATTAATAATACATATTTCATTCTATGTTGTTCTTAAAGCAAAATTATAATGAGTACTGATGGAGAAAATAAGGTTATAGGCTCTTAACTGAAGGGTATATCAGTTAGGATGAAAATGATAAAAGACCAAAATATAAAATCCATGAGGTTTAATTTTTATTTACCTCTAATTTAACCAGTGGGATGTTGTCTTAGTTTGGTGAAATCACTCTAGACTGGGTGGCTTAAACAGCAAACATATTTCTCACAGATCTGGAGACTGGGAAATCGAAGATCAAGGCACCAGCAGATCTGCTGAGGACACTTTTCCTGGTTTGTAGATGGCCCTCTTCTCCCTGCATCCTCACATGGAGAGCAGAAAGAGGAAGCAAGCTCTCCTGAGTTTATTCTTCAAAAAGGCACTGATCCCATTATAAGTGATCCACCCTCATGACCTAATTACCCCCCATAGGCCTCATCTTCAAATACCATCACATTGAGAATTAAAGTTTCAACATATACATTTTGAGGAAATGCAAACGTTCAGTCCATAGCAGATGTCAATTCAGAGATGGAAAGGCTTTTCTTTATTTAGTTATGTTGCTTTAGTTCTTAGGAGAATGCATTATATGTGGTAGACTTTAATAAATATTTTAATGAATGAATGAACAAACAAATGAACTCTTCATGGGACCTCAGGATAGAATTCTTAGCCTATTGATACCTTAGATCTTCTTATATGAAAAGTTTTTAATCACTTCAAACTATGGTGATTACAGTGGGACAATATTATTTAACCATGTTCTACAAAGTGTTTTGTTTAGAGTTAAAAATCTTCTAATGAAGCCAATTTAAAGTCTAGATCATGTATGTAATTATATTCATACTTCCAAATTATAGTACTATTTGTCATTGTAGATCTTTGTAAATCATTATTTGATAAAATAGAATACTCTTTCCTTACAATATCTTTGTTATAAGCTAGAATACTTCTTGGAAAGGTTACTATTAATTATATTTTCCTTACAATGACATTTGATATCTTTGCCTCCCTAATATTTTATAATTAGGTAGTTTAAGGCTATGTAAATCCATATACTTTGCATAAAAATTATAAATCAAGATTGGTGAACCATGAAATGTCTGGTTTTGCACAATGTTTATGAATAGTAAAGGGAAACTGACTCACTTGTGTACATTCAGCTTGTAAAACATCTGCCAAAATGTCACACAAGGTGTACTACTGAATAGATATTAAGTTTCTTCGTTCCACTGAATTCTTTTGTTGAAAGCTTTCATAGGATGTGAACAGATGCCTAATTTGCCAATCTATTATGAAGAAAACTAGGATTATGAGGTGTTGAGTTTGCCTCTATCATTTTGTTTTTGAAAAGGTAAATGAGAAATAGTAGCAGCAAAAACTTACTATTTTGTGAAATTATGAA
Source organism: Antilocapra americana (assembly GCA_007570785.1). Lineage (NCBI taxonomy): Eukaryota > Metazoa > Chordata > Mammalia > Artiodactyla > Antilocapridae > Antilocapra > Antilocapra americana. Next base: position 7,093,436 of record ML660770.1, on the reverse strand, counting down.
GAGTTACATACTTATTCTTTTAAATTAAGCAATGCCAATTGATATATTTTTTGGAATCTTTTTGGAGAATATTCTTGTGCTTCTTACCATTTGTCCAGTTCTCTTGTAGTTTATATTTCAATAGGCTCTTCATTTCTGAGTAGTACTCTGGCAACTGCTTGGTTCCTGTTAATGAATTCATTTGGATGCATATTCTTTCTTTAGTTAACACACTCAGAGCTTTCTCTTTGTGAAGTAAATCTAATTTTGTTTGCCTATATTGGTTGTTAGTTGTTGCTGATACAGCTTCCTAAAATATACTGCCTGACAATTTTGGATTAATAAAGGTTGAACTCTATGGGGTGACGTTTTCAGTCATCTTACAAGCAGCTCATATTTACAGTCTTAAGCTGGTAAGGGCATAGTCTGTCAGATTCCAAAGAAATTGGGCTTCATTTTAAGGCTTTCATATTAATATCATCAAGAAAGGTTTTCAAATAGTTCATTGGTATTGCATCCTGAAGCCAGCACTTTATGTTTGTAGAGTCTGAGAGGTGTCTGCACAGATGGCTTTTTCTTTTTCTTTGTGTCTGGATTTAGCTAACTTCTGCTCATCCTTTAAGGATATGTTGGCAAGGCAGGAGACCTGGGTTCATGCCCTTGGTTTGGAAGATACTCTGGAAAAGGAAATGTCACCCCCCTCCAGTATTCTTACCTGGAGAATTTCATGGACAGAGGATCCTGGCAGGTACAGTGTATGGGGTTGCAAAGAGTTGGACACGACTGATGAACCAACTCTCGCTTGCTTACCCTTTAGGGTGCAATTCAGGTACTATCTTGTCCCTAAAGCCTTCTCCAAGCCTCTGCTGAGGGCCAGAAGCCCCTCTTATGCCACTCCCTAGTGTCTGCCTCATCACAGCACGCTGCCCACTACCGCAGTTACCTGTTTATACATCTAGTAGCTTTGGTCACTAGGAATTAGATTCTTGAGTGACAGTGATATGTTCTTCTAATCTAGGGACTCCAAAGCTTGATACCTGACACGCATTTAATAAAAGTTTACTGAGTAAAGAATAGTGTGATTACAATTGTTTAGAGCTGTTTATTATCTATGCCTCTTTTGTGTAGAATATTTATAAATTATGTTTCTGATTATTGAGTGTTTTAGTAGAGTTGATTGGAAAAAACTTTTGAAAGAGTTATTCAGCTTGCTAGTTAATCACTTTGGGTCTTTTTTCACCAAGATGCTAAAATCTCTGGGTGAAGAGGTTCCCCTTCTGTAAATTTATTCCTGTTGTGTCTCAGTTTACTCAAATGACTTTGAATGGTCTCCTGGGTCTTAGAAGTTTTACAGTGTGGAAGTGATAACTTAAAACCTGAAAGCTGTTTTAAACATACAAAACCACATTGTGTAGCTTTTATGGAACTAGTATTCCTCAGGAAATGGTATATATATTTATAAGGTTGATGTCCTGAAGTTATGTTTCCAATAATACAATGTATAAGACTCAAGTTACTGAATGCAAGTATTATTTTAATATATGTTGTGATCTAGTAATGACCCATTAAACTTAACTCATTTAGTAAGATTAAACCATTAGCTGAAAGGGAAGTTTTAATTCTTTCATTTAAAAAAATACTGGCTGAGCTGAGTCTGCTGCTTGTAATACTGAACAGTGAGATAAGAACATTAGTTGAATATTTATCATACCAAGCATCTTGGTACATCCCCAGGTAGTGTGCAGTGGTAAAGAATCCACCTGCCAATGCATGAGGTGAAAGAGTGGGACACCACAGAGCATAGACACACACACATACACATCAATCATCTTACATGTTCTTGTTGTTGTTTAATTGCGAAGTCATGTCTGTCTCTTTTGCAACTCAGTGGACTGTAGCCCACAAGGGTCCTATGTCCATGGGATTTTCCCAGGCAAAAATACTGGAATGGGTTGTCATTTTCCTTCTCGAGGGGATCTTCCTGACCCAGGAATAGAACCTGAGTCATTTATGTCTCCTGCATTGGCAGGTGGATTCTTTACCACTGAGCCACCTGAGAAGTGCATGTCTTATGTGTATCATCTAATTTAAACTTTATGATAGAACTATGATGCATGAATTACTGTCTCCATTTTATAGCTGAGAAAATCAAGCATGATAGAGGTAAATTTCATGTTCAGATTTGCAGAGTTAGTCAATAATAAAGTATGACTTTGAAACCAAATATGCTTGAGAATAATTGGCAAGAGATTTGGTACAGTAGTTCCTCTTGGAACTTTAGATGCTGACCAACTTAATTTGTGTACTAAAATTCCTTCTGATAGTCTTGTAAAGCAAAATAATATATCATTGTTAAAAGAGCTAACAGGTAGTATAAGGGAGATTATAACATTATGTATAACAGGAGTTTGCAGGTTTGTAAAGAATAATTTAACATATTTCTTTTGTGTTTTTAAAGTTTCTTTTTTCTCTATTATTTATTTATTTTTTTTAAGAAAATGACTCACTTAAGCACAGATACTGCTTCTCTTGTTGGTGCTTGCACATGGATAAACTGACATCTCTAATTATGTTTTCTTGAATATAAGCAGTTTTTCTTTTTCTTTTTGCTAGTAGAGTTTATCATAAGATAATATTCAAACAACATTTATACCATTCTTCACTGTATATATGTGAAAAATTGAAAGTAAGAAATATCTGATCTGATAATGAGTGACTGCTAACATTTTGGAAGCTTTTCTAATAGGATGCAAAGTTACTGACTAATAGGGAAAGATATCTTTTAATGAAACACCTGAGTATGGATAACAGTACACATTTTGTTTCTTTATGGAAAACAGTTAACAGCAATGCTGTATATAATGAAAAGTTCCAAAGATGCTAAGTGAATGTAAATTAGCTACAACTACATAAATGGGTAAAGATAGCCATTCAGTTATAGATGAAAAACAATCTGCTGGATTAACCCATGTTTCCACAGCTATTAAAGCCAGGAGGGGGGAGTCACTGTAAACATTAACAATTTATATCTCATCCCCATTTGCAAATCACAAGGTTACCAGTCACCATCCCCCAATTATCTCTACAAGTGGTGCACCAATTTAATATGTCAAATAGGGTTTATAGAAACAGTAGTAAATAAAAAACCAAAAATAAAAATCTAAGAAGTCTTTTCATCAGAAGAGGGGAACCCTAGTACTGAACCCTTTCTTCAGGCTTGATCCAGCAACAGTAATCCCAGTGGCAGAGTTATACTTAACTTAAAAATTTTAATTGTTTGTTTTCCTTTTGAAAATGTAAATTGTTCACATGATAGTTTCCAAGCATATAAAAAGCCATGCCAAAAAACAAACCTTTCTTCCATTCTCTTGTTTCTATTACCCAGCGGCACACCATTACGGATTTGAGTCTCTTCTCAGATTATACATTTATTTTAAATAAGGGAGTGTTTCTGAGTGCTCTGTAATGTATATTTCCCCATGGAGCATATTAAATACACTTTCCTCTTCTATCCTGCACCTTTAGAGTATACGTGGAATAAAAAATTAAATTTGCCCAGCAATTCTGTCATCATATGCTTAATATGATATGTAAATTGTTGGCATCTTTGCCCTCTGTGGCCTCAGCTGCCTGAGAACTCCTGTACCAGCAGCAGAATGAATGACAGGTCAGATCTAGCAGTGTGTGTTTAATTAACTTTCCGCAAGCTAATATGAGAAAAAAAATAAATCTTTGTTCTTAATAAAGCCTCAATTTGCTTATCTCAGCATTATAGTACCTTTCTAGCAGCGAGGTGATTTAGAAAGAAAATTTTGTTATGTATGTGGAAAGATTGAGGGCTCTATCTCATGAACTGATTATAGAATTTTCATAAGACTGGGAAAACAGAGACTTTTGAAGGGTACAAAAATACCTTGTGTGTATCAGGATCCCCGGGAAAGGAATAATGACCCCACAAGAGACTGAAGCAGACTTTACTGTGTGTGCTTGGGAGTCTCTGGTGGAGGTGTGGATTGAGAGTGGCCTGCTGTGGGGTCCGGGCACTGCCAACAGCAGTCCTGGGAGGCATAGCACGCTGACATAAGTACTTTTGGGGGAGGTCACCATTATGCCATTACGCCTACCATAGTTTGGCCTCAGGCCAAACTAGAGGGAGGGAGCATAGCTCCGTCCATCAGCAGAAAATTGGATGAAAGATTTACTGAGGATGGCCCTGCCCACCAGAGCAAGACCCAGTTTTCCCCCCAGCTGGTCCCTCCCATCAGGAAGCTTCCATAGGCTTCTTATCTTCATCCATCAGAAGGCAGACAGAATGAAAGCCAAAATCACAGAAAAATAACCAAAATGACCACATGGATCCCAGCTTTGTGTAAATCAGTGAGACTATGAGCCATGCCGTGTAGTGCCATCCAAGATGGACAGGTCATGGTGGAGAGTTCTGACAAAATGTGGTCCACTGGAGAAGAGAATGGCAAACCACTTCAGCATTCTTACCTTGAGAACCCCACAAACAGTATGAAAAGGGAAAAAGATATGACACTAAAAGATAAACTCCCAGGTTGGCATGATCTATTATACTACTGGAAAAGAGCATAGAAATAGCTCCAGAAGGAAGGAAGAGGCTGAGCCAAATCAGAAACAGTGCCCAGTTGTGGATGTGTCTGGTGGTAAAAGTAAAATCTGATGCTGTAAAGAACAATATTGCATAGGAACCTGGAATGTTAGGTCCATGAGTCAAGGTAAATTGGAAATGGTCAAACCAGGAGATGGCAATAGTGAACATCAACATTTTAGGCATCAGTGAACTAAAATGGACCGGAATGGGTGTATTTAATTCAGATGGCCATTATCCCTACTACTGTGGGCAAGAATCCCTTAGAAATGGAGTAGTCCTCATAGTCAACAAAAGAGTCCAAAATACAGTATTTGGCACAGGCTCAAAAATGACAGAATGATCTCTGTTCATTTCCAAGGTAAACCATTCACTGTCACAGTAATCCTAGTCTATGTCCCAACCACTAATGTTGAAGAAGGTGAAGTTGAATGGTTCTATGGACACTTCCAAGACATTCTAGACATAAACCAAAAAAGATGTCTTTTTCATCACAGAGGACTGGAATGCAAAAGTAGAAATTCAGGAGATACCTGGAGTAATAGGCAAGTTTGGCCTTAGTGTACAAAATGAAGTAGGGCAAAGGCTAACAAGAGTTTTGCCATGAGAGTGCACTGGTCATAACAAATGTCTTGTTCCAACAACACAAGAGATGACTCTACGCATGGACATCATCAGATGGTCAATACCTAAATAAAATTAATTATATTCATTGCAGCCAAAGATGGAGAAGCTCAATATAGTCAGCAAAAACAAATTGGGAGCTGGCTGTGGCTTAGATCATGAACTCCTTATTGCCAAATTCAGACTTAACTTGAAGAAAGTAGGGAAAACCACTAGACCATTCAGGTATGACCTAAATCAAATCCCTTATGATTATACTGTAGAAATGACAAATAGATTCAAGGGATTAGATCTGATAGACAGAGTACCTGAAGAACTATGGATGGAGGTTTGTGACATTGTACAGGAGACCATCCCCCAAAAGAAGAAATGCAAAAAGGCAAAATGGTTGTCTGAGGAGATCTTACAAATAGTTGAGAAAAGAAGAGAAGTGAAAGGCAAAGGAGAAAAGGAAAGGTATACCCATTTGAGTGCAGAGTTCCAAAGAATAGCAAGGAGAGATAAGAAAGCCTTCCTCGCCCATCAACTGACAAATGGATAAGAAAGCTGTGGTACATATACACAATGGAATATTACTCAGCATTAAAAAAAATTCATTTGAATCAGTTCTACTCAGATGGACGAAACTGGAGCCCATTATCCAGAGTGAAGTAAGCCAGAAGCAAAAACAACAATACAGTATATTAACGCATATATATGGAATTTAGAAAGACGGTAACGAGAACCCAGCATGCAAGACAGCAAAAGGAACGCAGATGTATAGAATAGACTCATGGACTCTGTGGATGAGGGTAAGGGTGGGATGATATGGGAGAATGGCATTGAAACATGTTAATTATCATATGTCTAATCAATCGCCAGCCCAGGATTGATGCTCTGGGCTGGTGCATCGAGATTTCCCGGGGGGAGGGAGGAGGGAGGGAGGAGGGAGGGGGGTTCTGGAGGGGGAGCATATGTAAACCCATGGTGATATCATGTCATTGTATGGCAAAACTAATAAAAAAGAAAGAAAGCCTTCCTCAGTGATCAGTGCAAGGAAATAGAGGAAAACAATAGAATGGGAAAGACTAGAGATCTCTAGACAAACCTTTGTTGGCAAAATAATGTCTCTGATTTTTAATATGCTCTCTAGGTTGGTCATAGCTTTTCTTCCAAGGAATAAGTGTCTTTTAATTTCAAGGCTGATACCATCTGCAGTGATTTTGCCCCAAAATGGTAATATCTCATTTTTTTGGAAAAAATTGTATTTTCTAATGAGAGTTGATGTTGAACATCCTTGTATGTACTTGTTTGCCATTTGTAATTCTTACTTTGATGAAATGTCGGTTCAATCAATCATTTTAATTAATTAATTCATTCATTTTTTGTATTACTACATTTTGAGAGGTCTTTAGATATTCCAGATACAAATCTTTAATCAGATCCGTGATTAGCAAGTATTTTCTCTGGGAAAATATTGTCTTATTCTGTAATTTTGTTTTCATTTTGTTTATAATGTATTCTGCAGAGCAAACATTCTCGATTTTGATGAAGTCCAATTTATCAATTTAAAGAAATTTTATGGATTGTGTTGTTCATGCCATATCTTAGAACTCTGACTAATTCAAGGTCACAAATATTATCTCTAGAAGTTTTATAATTTTAGGATTTAAATTTAATTCTGTAATGTCTTTTTAATTTTTATACATGGATTGAAGTATTGAACAAAGTTTACTACTTTACCCCCAGTACTGCCCAGTCTTAGTGACTGTGGCTTTATAACAATTATTGAAATCTCAAATCTAAGCCAAGTTTGTTTTTCTTTTTAAAAATTGGTTTAGCTACCTTAGATCTCACTTGTATGAGAACATTAGAATCAATTTCTGAATCTCTATAAAGGCATGCTATAATTTTATTGGAATTACATTGAAACTGTAAATCTATCTGGAGGAACTAACATATTTCATTCCACACACATAGTAAATTCCCCCATTTGCTTAGGTCTCAGTTTTTCCTCATTATCACTGTACAGATCATTTATGTCATTTGACAGATTTATCCCTAAGGATTCTTTATTTTTAGTGTTATTGTAAATGGCATTAAAAGTTCAGTATTGATTATCCTTTGCTAGTATATAGAAATACAATTTGTATTTGTATATTTCTTGTATCCTTCAGCCTTACTAGTAGCTTTCTTTTACATTCCATAGGATTTTATCCACAGTGTCATTACATAGTCTGAAAATATAGTTTACTTCTTCCATTTATAAACTGTATACAACTTATTTATTTTTCTTGTTTCCTAAACAAGCTTAGAACCTCCAATGTGCATTTCATTTGAAATGCTGAGAATAGTGATGCTTGCCTGTTCCTGGTCTGAGGGAAAAAGTATTCATTTTATCTAATTTTTTTCAGATGTAATGATATTTTCACTGTAGTTTGGTGGTATTATTTTTTTAAGTTTCTTCTTTTTTTTAATTTTCTTTACTTTATTGTGTTGGTTTTGCCATACACTGACATGAATCCGCCATGGGTATACATATGTTCCCCTTCCAGAACCCCCCTCCCTCCTCCCTCCCGATTCCCTCTCTCTCGGTCATCCTGGTGCACCAGCCCTGAGCATCAAACCTGGGCTGGGGATTGATTTCACATATGATAATTAACATGTTTCAGTGCCGTTCTCCCATATCATCCCACCCCTGCCCTCTTCCACAGAGTCCACAGGACTGTTCTATACGTCTGCGTTTCTTTTGCTGTCTCGCATGCAGGGTTCTCATTACCATCTTTCTAAATTCCATATATATGCATTAATATACTGTATTGTTGGTTTTGCTTCTGGCTTACTTCACTTTGGATAATGGGCTCCAGTTCCGTCCACCTGAGTAGAACTGATTCAAATGAATTTTTTTTAATGCTGAGTAATATTCCATTGTGTATATGTACCACAGCTTTCTTATCCATTCGTCTGTTGATAGACATCTAGGTTGCTTCCATGTCCTGGCTATTGTAAACAATGCAGCGATGAACATTGGGGTACACGTGTCTCTTTCAATTCTGGTTTCCTCGTTGTGTATGCCCAGCAGTGGGATTGCTGGATCATATGGCAGGTCTATTTGCAGTTTTTTAAGGAACCTCCACACTGTTTTCCATAGTGGCTGGACTAGTTTGCATTCCCACCAACAGTGTAAGAGGGTTCCCTTTTCTCCACATCCTCTCCAGCATTTATTGCTTGTAGACTTTTGGATGGCAGCCATTCTGACTGGTGTAAAGTGGTTCCTCATTGTGGTTTTGATTTGCATTTCTCTGATAATGAGTGCTGTTGAGCATCTTTTCATGTGTATGTTAGCCATTTTTATGTCTTCTTTGGAGAAATGTCTGTTTAGTTCTTTGGCCCACTTTTTGATTGGGTTGTTTATTTTTCTGGAATTAAGCTGCAGGAGTTGTTTGTATATTTTTGAGATTAATTGTTTGTCCATTGCTTCATTTGCTATTATTTTCTCCCATTCTGAAGTGGGTATTTTAAACAAGTCATTCCACCATCTTCTGACTCGCTATGGAGCTAACCTACAGTCATTTCTGTCTTTGTTTTTCTGTACCTATTTCATTGTTTTTCTCTGGCTGCTTTTAAATTTTTTATTTATCACTATTTAAAGCAGTTTGGTTTTGATGTGCTTCACTAGTAATTTTCTTTATTTTGTGTGCTTGGGATTAAAAGAGCTCCTTGGATTTATAGGCTTTTTCATTTTCATTAAACTTGGATATATTTGAGTCATTAGTTCATCGAATATTTTTCTTACCCCATCCTTCTTCTTCAAAGACTCTCGTTAGAATTACATGTATGTACTTCATCAGTTGTCTTACAGCTCACTGACTTTCTTCCTTCTACCCTGGGGAACTTTTATCCTACTTTGAGGGTAGGAAATTTAGTTTTAACTCATTGATTTTTTTTTTCTTTGCCCTAATTCCCCTTAGAAGGGGGAATTTGAAACTTTTGAAACTTAAAAAAAACACTTATATTTTTTATGGTAATCAATATTTCTTGAAGTTTGTATGCTACCTCAGATTATTATATAAATAGAAAGAAGAGTCAGAATTGTTTCTGAGAATTTGTTTTCGGTCTCTTTTTCTCTCTGATTCTCTTTTTGATAGTTTTCTATTGCTATGTCCTCAAGTTCACTAACATTTTATCCTTTAATGTCAAATTCATTGTGTTTCTCCTACTAGTGTATTTTTTTTTACCCTACACATTGTATTTTCATTACCCTACACAATCAAACTGGAAGCTTGATTTGTATATTTTTAATATCTCCCATGCCATTGCCTTTTACAGATGAGGAAATGGAAACACAGAGTAGACAAGAAATTTACCCGGATTTGAGCAATTAAGAAGTGGATACCAGGTTACAAATCAAGGATACAAAATGACTTTTAATCAGTACTTGTATCCTTATTTTAAATGGCAAATCACTAACCCATACTAATCTTTTCTGAAGCATTTGGACAAATGCTTGGTGGATAAAAGTCATGGTTGTTATCAGTGTGTTAAACTATTGACAAGCTACAACACTTCTTCATGATAGAAAACTCACATTACGATTCTTCTTGAAAACTGTCCCGAGCCTTTATCATCAACATGGACTTTTCCATCTCTTTTGTTCTTCCTTCCGTAATAGAGTTTTCTAACTGTATGTGTCCTTGAATAATGAGTGGAAGGAAGGTTGGATGGTGGACCAAGTAACGTTTGAGGGTACAGACACCCTGCTTGATGGGCAGTGGGTGAAATGCTGCTGACAACCATCAGAGAAGTATACCAGTAAGGAGAGTCCATGTTATGACTTCTTGTACTGTGGATAAGGACTGGGCAGTTTTCAAGGGCTGCTTTGGCTCCCTGAGGCTTCTAGAGTTGTTGCATAGTGACACAACCTCAGATAGTGCCATTCCTATCAGTGTGTATGTATGTGAGTACTAACACCCTAGAACAGTGGAGTTTACAGCCGTTAGAAGGGCATGCCGCTGCCCTTTGGGGCTGCCAGGTAGGTTACAGAGTGATGCTTTAAACTGAAACTCAGCTGAGGGCAGAGTGGCCTCTGCCTACTAATTTTCTCACTGCAGCAGGACCTCTTAAGATCTGGCTACACTATCTTAAGCTCTATCAAAATATCGCCTCTTAGAAGCCCTTCCTCCCTTCCTGTTTGCTTAGTTTCTCTTCTTTCTACACTGGGGAACTTTTATTCTATCTTGAGGGCAGGAAATTTAGTTCTAACTCATCAGTGTTTTCTTTGCCATAAGTATCCTTAGGGGGTAGACTTTTGAAACTTAAAAAAATACTTACATTTCCTATGGTGAACAGTCGTTTTTGAGGGTGTATGCTATAACATCAGATTATTATACAAATAAAGAGAATCAGAAATAATGGAAAAGGGGAAAAAGTATCAGTTTTTGTTTCAGATTTATCTGTCTCTGCAGCTAGACTGTGAATGCCTCAAGGATAAGGAGTGTGTTTTTACAAACAAAGGGAGTGAATTTGAGTGCATATAGGTTTACTCAGGATAAATTGTCAGTTCTCTCCATTTCTCATTAGTTGTTACTACACTAGGGGAAACTATTCTATTCATGCATCCTGCACAATTTTATCCCTGAAAATTGTGTACTGAACTAATACAATAATTCACTTTTGTGCTACAGAGGTGATTTATTTTATAAGGCTAATATTTGTTTCCCTAATTTTAGGAACTGGTATATTAATTTTCTTTTTTAACCCTGATTATAACATAACTATTTATATTGAGTCTCATTGTGCAAGCCTCTTAGAATTGTATCTCTGAATTCTGTTAAGTGGGTAATCTATCTCATTTTGTTGTTGTTCAGTTGCTCAGTCGTGTCTGACTCTTTGCCACCCCTTGGACTGTAGCATGCCAGGCTTCCCTGTCCTTCACCATCCCTAAGAACTTGCTCAAACTTATGTCCCTTGAGTCAGTGATGCCATCCAACCATCTTGTCCTCTGTCATCCCCTTCTCCTGTCTTCAATCTTTCCCAGCATCAGCATCAGTAAACCTATCTCACTGTTTACTGTTAAATACCAGGATCATCACACTTTTTCTTGTATTTAATATATCTATTCCATATTTTCAGATGTGTCTAGGCAATTATATTTAAAATGCTACTGGAGATTTAATGAATTGGTAGACATTTTATCTTGTATATTTGGACTTCCAGTTCATAGCTAAAATGTAGTTTAAAGTAAATAATATACAAATTGGAATATGTAAAAATTATAATTAGTAGCCATCATCTGCTATGCATAGACACAAAGAAACATTCAAAAAAATCTCCTTTGAGCTTATTAATTTCAGTAGTAAGAACAGTGGATTCACATTCTGAAGACTCACTTAGTAATGTCATTGAATATGTTCATTTTGTGGTTCTGAGAAAATGCTTAACTTCTGTTACCGAACCAAAAATAAACAGGGTGATAATGTACAGCCTTGAACTACTCCTTTCCCAACTGAGTGCCAGAATAATTGATGGCTTTAAGTTGTGGTGCCAGAGAAGATTCTTTGAGAGTCCCTTGGACAACAGGGAGATCAAATCAATCAATCCTAAAGGGAATCAATCCTGAATATTCATTGAGAGCACTGATTCTGAAGCTTCAATACTTTTGACACCTTATGCGAAGAACTGACTCATTGGAAAAGACCCCAATGCTGAGAAAGATTGGGGGCACGAGGAGAAGGGAGGGACAGAAGATGAGATGGTTGGATGGCATCACTGACTCCATGGACATGAGTTTGGGCAGACTCCTGGAAATGGTGAAAGACAGGAAAACCTGGTGTAATGTAGTCCATGGGGTCTCAAAGAGTCAGACATAGCAGCAACCGAACAACAACAACTAATGAATCAAACCTGGGTCCACTTGCACAAAGTAAAACCAATCTATTGACACTGGGTTGTAGTGAAGGAAAGTGTAGTGTTTTTCACAGGGCCAATCAAGGAGTCCGGGACCACTGGTGCTCAAAAAGACCAAAGTTCCCAATGAGTTTCAGCAAAGCATTTTTAAAGGCCAGGTAAGGGAGGAACTCCCAGGGTATGTGATCAGCTTGTGTACTGTTCTCTGATTGGTTGATTGTGAGATAACAGAGTGGTGTCACAGGGTCTAACATTATAAATCCTTAACCAGTAGGTCTGGGGGCTAAGCATTTGTGGTCATAAAGTAGTTAATTTCTTCCATTTGGTGGGAGTTCTGGCATCTGTGGCTCAGATGGTACAAGCGTCTGCCTACAATGCGGGAGACCTGGGTTCGATCCCTGGATTGAAAAGATCCTCTGGAGAAGATAATGGCAACCCACTCCAGTACTCTTGCCTGGAAAATCCCATAGATGGAGGAGCATGGTAGGCTACAGTCCATGGGGTTGCAGAGTCAGACACGACTGAGCCACTTCACTTTACATCACTTCTTAACTGGCATCTGTTAAGTAACTCAGGAAATGTGCATCAAATACTGTTATTGAGTTGTTCAGAGAGGAGCTACTGCAGAGGAAACGGGGAGGGGTCTGTGCCAGGAAGACCCCATAGTGTCCTGCTGCTTTACTCCCAAGATACCTGTTTTCTTGCCTTTATGATGGGGGCATTGGATTGGATCAATTGTGGGCTCGCTCTTTTGCATGAATATTAATACAGGAGAATTATCCTTTGAAACAAAATAGAAATTTTATTTTATTTTATTTTATGTTTATTTTTTTATCAGAAAATACAATAGTTGTCTCTCAGTCATGTCTAACTCTTTGCAACCCTATGGACTGTAGCCCACCAGGCTCCTCTGTCCATGGAATTCTCCAGTCAAGAATATTGGCATGGGTAGCCATTTCCATTCTTCAGGGGATCTTCCTGACTCGGGGACTAAACCCAGGTCTCCTGCATTGCAGGCAGATTCTTTACAGTCTGAGCCACCAGGGAAACCAGCTGTAACTATATGTAAGATTTATTCTTTCTCCATGAATCAAGAGTTTCCTTTTTGAATTAAATTTTAGAAAATGCAATAAAGGATGATCATGATGGAATGTTGAGACTAAATTAGAATTTCTTTTAGAAATTGGTGTGTTTTGCCTCCTTTCTAATCTTCTAAACAACTTAACTGAAAATGTAGTTTATCACATAGCGACTCTCAATATTGTATTCTTCAAAACAAGATTTTCCCAGTGCAAATGGGAAAAATCAGTGATGTTTTTAATCTTAAAAACATTATTCCTTAGGCCCTTTATGTTGGAATAGATGATTTTCATCAGCCACTTTTCTCCTCTTGGCAGTGGCCATAGATGTATTTTGTGTTTTATTTAGAAAACAGCCAGTCACACACACATTGCCAACTGCTGTTTCTTTCCCCCTGTATACCACACCGAGCAGATCATTTCTTACATTGCTTGCCCAGCCATTTCAGTCAACTTGTTTTTCCCTAATAGTCATACCTAAGGAGCAGAGCTGCAGAACACTGACCAACAAAGATTTCTAAGGGTTGGAAAACAGTATGTAGGATTTGACACTGTCCAGGCCTCCTTCCTGAACCACACCAAAGAGTAAGAAGGGACAAATGCTGTTTGTGAATCTCAGAAGCACATTAATACACTATATCATCTCTAGGATTCCTTCCAGCTTGAAAATATCTTATTTCATTATGAAATATCAGTGGCAGGGTTTCTACTGGTGTTTTTGTTTGAGATGCAGGCCCTTTATTTTCACCCAAATCCTGTGAAATAAACCTATGGAATCATTTTACCCTGAAATTCACTCTCATTGGTTACTATCTTAATGGTTCTGAAAAGTTCTATGTTTTTTGGTGCTTCCAAGAAATATATTACTGGTTGACAAGACTCACTAGTCCCAGAAATAGAGTATCAAACCAGACTTCCAGTGCTAATTGAATTTAGAGACATAAGTTGACCTAAAAAGAATGCAACTTCCTTAGAACTTAGACCTACACTTATACATTCTTTCATATAGAAAAATGTTAAAAAGACATATGCACGAATTTCATAACTATAATATAACTACAAACAAAGATTCTCTAAAAGTAACTATTGTTCCAAACAGTAATAGTATTTTCATGACAATGTACAGTCTTACACAGATGTAGCAGTATTTGGAGGTACTGGTCACTAACACCTAATTCAAAGTATTATTAAGTATCTGAGTTCTATAAGCTGAGAGTTATTCATTGGTAGTAAATTAAGTTCACATTTTCAGAATGCGTCACTATCTCACCCTGTGCAAGGCTGATGCAGTACAGACATGTTGTATACCGGTGTACCTCATTTTATTGCACTTTGCTTACTGCAAGTTGCAGATAATGCATTTTTTATATATTGATGGTTTGTGGCAACCCTGCATTGAACAAGTGGATAGATGCCATTTTTCCAACAGCATTTGCTCACTTCATATATGAGTCACATTTTTGGTATGGCATGCAATATTTCAAGCTTTTTCAATAATTATCATATTTGTTATGATGATTTCTGGTGACCATGTTGATCTTTGAAGACTCAGATGATGGTTAGCATTTTTTTACCAATTTAGTATTTTTAAATTAAGGTTTTTACTTTTTTTTTTTTTTTAGACACAATTTTCAGTTCCATTCAGTCACTCAGTTGTGTCTGACTCTTTGTGATCCCATGGACTTCAGCATGCCAGGCTTCCCTGTCCATCATCAACTCCCGAAGCTTGCTTAAACTCATGTCCTTCAAGTCAGTGATGCCATCCAATCATCTCATCCTCTTTTGTCCCCTTTCCTCCTGCCTTCAGTCTTTCCCAGCATCAGGGTCTTTTCCAATGAGGCAGTTCTTCACATCAGGTGGCCAAAGTATTGCCATTTAATAAACTATAATGTGAGGTTCCCGGGTAGCTCAGCTGGTAAAGAATCGCCTACAATTCAGGAGAGCCTGGTTTGATTCCTGAGTTGGAAAGTTCCCCTGGAGGAGGGATAGGCTACCCACTCAGTATTCTTGGGCTTCCCCTGTGGCTGAGATGGTAAAAAATTCACTTGCAATGCAGGAGACCTGGGTTCGATCCCTCGGTTAGGAAGATCCCCTGGAGGAGGGCATGGCAACCCACTCCAGTATTCTTACCTGGAGAATCCCCATGGACAGAGGAGCCTGGTGGGCCCATATTCCCCCTATCTCATTTCATTTCTCTCTTAGGCACATAGGTAGCCTACTTTTTATACTCTCTCTTGCAGCCAGGAAGCGTGATCACCTGATTGAGTTCTGACCAATGGAATGCAGACAAGAATACAATATGGCACAAACAGGCTGTACACATAAAATTCTGTCTTTCTTCACACCCTTTCTTTCCCCATTAAAACAGCCCTTGAAGGAAGGTTCAGTAGATGATTTCAAGGCTACAGGAAATGGTTGAGAGACTAGACTGAAAAAAACAACTGATCCCCTGAATGGGAATAGGAGGGTGAAGCCCTAGAGCCCCTTGGCCAATTTCCTTAGGACTATGAAGTGAATAAAAATTAATGTTTATAGTATTGAGTCAAAAAGATATTGAAACCCCTTTTAAACAAGAACTAGCTTACCTTGAGCAATACAGCTTGTTAGTAGATTTACCATTCTTCCTAAATATTATACCTACCATTTGGAAATCAACTGAGAGTTTTGAAGTCCATGGCCAGGTGAAAGTGGCAAATGTTTTCACCTCCTTAGACAATTATGGATTTGACTGTGGAAAGCTTGAAGGGTAAACCTTAGCAGAATTTTGAGGTTATGTATAAGTTCAGTGGAAAACAGAGCCCAAATTCACTAGTGATTTTTGTCTCAGTCAAAAGAGAATAGTAGGATGGGTGCCTTATATTTGAAGTCACTGGGTGGGACAACGAAGCCTTTGACGGCACAGATAATGGAGAATAAATTCAGGTGCGGTCTAAGTTACTTTTCTTGTAATGATGACATAATTTACAACTGTATAGTTATAGATTCAACTCTAAATCCTAGCATGAAAATGAAAGTTGCTCAGTAGTGTCCAACTCTTTGAGACCCCCATGGACTTATATAGTCCTTGGAGTTCTCCAGGCCAGGATACTGGATTGGGTAGCTGTTCCCTTCTCCAGGGGATGTTTCCAACAGAGGGATCAAACCCAGGTCTCCTGCACTGCAGGTAGATTCTTTACCAGCTGAACCACCAGGGAAGCCCAAGAATACTGGAGTAAGTAGCCTATCCCTTCTCCAGCTGATCGTCCCAACACAGGAATCGAATTGGAGTCTCCTGCATTGCAGGAGTATTCTTTATCAGCTGAGCTACCAGGGAAGCCTAGAAATCCTAACGTAGTGCCTGGATCTTAAAGGCTATTTGGTAAGTTTTTGTTGAATGAATAAGCAAAAAAAAAAAAAAAAAAAAACAAATAAAAATTAAAGGTACTTGCCTATCAAGAGAAAATTCTTTTGATATAAGTTGCAAAGAAAGATATACACATTCATATGTGTGTGTCAACTTTCTCATGGGCCATCTTGTTAGACTGTGAGCTGCATGAGGATGGAGGCCTTTGTCTGTCTGGTCACAGCTGTATGCCCAACCCCTGGATGAGTACCTGATGTATTGTGGGTGCATGCTCAGTCACTCAGTTGTGTCCCACTCTTTGTGACCCCAGGCTCTTCTGTCCATGGGATTTCCCAGGCAAGAATACTGGAGTGGGTTGCCATTTCCTTTTCTAGGGGATCTTCCCGATCCAGGGATCAAACCCGCGTCTCCTGAGTTTCCTGCATTGGCAGGTGGATTCTTTACCACTAAGCCACCTGGGAAGCACCTGGTACATTGGAGGTGTTCAATTAAATATTTGTTGACCTGATCAAAGGCAGTTTATTTTAATCTTATTCTGCCTCTGTTTTGTTTTCTAGCAGCAAAAGCCTTCCCCTGCTGTGCTTATAGCTGACAGTACTTCTGTATTTGACACTTCAGCTCTTATAAGCAGTCTGTTTCATTAGCTATTTACCCATTTCAGAGGACGATGTTATTCTTAACGTGGATTGGGCTATAAAATCATATTACAGAGGCTGCCACTCAGACTTCTTAATCTCTGAAGTATTCAGTTCTGTTACCAGAAAAATGAAGTATTTGAGTAATAACATTATTAAAATACATCACCGACTCTTCCTAGAAACTCATGAGTATGAATTCAATAAAGAAATGTGCAAAAAATGCAAACACACAAACTGCCAGTGAAAGGCTTGGTTGCCTTTTTCTATTATTTCATAGTTCCTTAAGCATTCTAAATGCACATTAATCATTTTTTTCCACCTTGAGAAGAGTAATGAAGTTTCACTGCTAATGTCCCATGTGGGGCTGGTTTCACGGGCATGCAGTGAGTCTTACCCCTGGTTAGTGCTTCTAAAATTCTTAACAAATTTTGTACAAAGAACTTTACCTTCTTGGATTTTCACTACACCCACAAATTATGAACTGGACCTGGTTGTGTGGAAACTTCTACAACACATCTTATAGGTATCAGAGCATTGCTGGCACAGAACAGGTGCCTGATAAAAAATTGCTTTTTGTGTGAATATATTACTGAATTAAAAGATTTAGGTAGCATATCATAAAAATGCAAATACTTGCATTTAATGCTTAAGCAGAAGAGGTTCTTTTTGAAAAAAAAATTTTTATTTATTTCTCTTTGGCTGTGCTGGGCCTTCCTTACTTCACAGGCCTTTGCTAGTTGTGGTGAGTAGGGCCTGTTCTAGTTGTGGTGCGCTGGCTTCACACTGTGCTGCCTTTTCTAGTTGCAAATTTTGAGCTCTAGAGCACAGGCTCAGTAGTTGTGGCTCACGGGCTTAGTTGCTCCGAGTCTTGTGGGATCCTCCTGAATTAAGGATTGAAACTGAGTTCCCTGTATCTCCTGCATTGGCAGGTGGATTCTTTACCACTGAGACATGAGAGAGGCCTCGCAGAAGACGTTTTTATTCAAACTAGGCAGAAAGAGAAAAACAAAAGGGGGGCAATTAGAGTTTCTTTTCCTTTCAAATCCTTGAGAATAAAAAACTGACCATAAATTCCCAGCCTATGAAGCCAAGTAAAATAAAATAAATCATTACTTGGAAAGGTAACTTACTATCTTTTAATTTTTGGTACTGTTTATGGAGCATTTGCTGCAATATATTCAGAAAGAGTCAAGGGTTTATTGGCTAATCCATGGAAAACGATTTTCTGCTATCAAATTTAGATTTCAGTGAGTATTTTTTCTCTTCTGTTATGATACATTATGAATATTAATACTTTATTGGGATTTTTATAAACCCGTTTTCTCCATGAAGTTCAATGTTGGAAAAATGTCATCTTCTAACCTGCCCAATATTTGGCAACGTATTGGCAGAAAATAAACCTGAAACTCGAGAGGTTGACAGATCAATAACGAGAATGAAAAGAAACCTCAAGTTTTTCAGTCTAACTCCAGAAATTTAGGTTCGTCATGTAGCTGTGCTGTTTTCAACACAATCTCATACATTATTTTATGCAAATTATAGTTCATACCAAATAGGTGATGCGTTGGC
Source organism: Antilocapra americana (assembly GCA_007570785.1). Lineage (NCBI taxonomy): Eukaryota > Metazoa > Chordata > Mammalia > Artiodactyla > Antilocapridae > Antilocapra > Antilocapra americana. Next base: position 7,074,707 of record ML660770.1, on the reverse strand, counting down.
ATAGTCATCGTCAAGGACTTCATGCAGTCATGAGGAGAGCGCTGACCTAAATGTCACGGATTTGCTTAGCTTGGGTTGGGGTCTATCTGACACTTATTCAGCCACATGGAGACTAATAGCTCTGCAATTCTGAATTTGCTGCTACTTTTGTTGAGGTGACTTAGGTAATGGATTTGGTCACATTTCAAACCTATTATTTCTGTCTAGTATAGAAGCGCATTTCTGCAAAAGCACACTTGTGTACCTATGTGCTCAGGTGCTCAGTCATGTCCGATCCTTTGCAGCCCTTATGGACTGTAGCCTGCTGGGAGCCTTTGTCCATGGAATTCTCTGGGCAAAAATACTGGTGTGAGGGTGCCCTAAATTTAGGTTTTATGTATTTAATTTCTCAGAAATTTGATTAAGGCTGAGAAAGATGCATCTGGTTACTTTTGTTAGATGCTTATTGATAAATTGTATTCTCACTAGAGAAATATAATTTCTTCTGGAAGAAATATAAGATCTTTTCAAACTCTGACTTTGCTAACTTACCAAAAATTTCTCAGTCCATTCTACTGGTAGACATTATGCTTTCAGAAAGTAGCACTTTCAGATTAAGTTGAAATATTGGTATGCTGGCTGACACTCACTACTAATTTCACTTTTAATGGGAAAATTTAACTAAAATGGGATATTGATTTGATTTTGAACTGTATTTCCTTGGAAGAGGTTTGTTTCATTTATTACAAATTAGAAGTTATTTGTCTGGCTTTTCCACCTATAAATTTCCTCTCTGATGTTTTAGAAGAATTAATCAAATAAGAATGCTAAGTTTCAAGCTTGTGATATGCTTTAATAGAACGATTAAATGTGTCTTTTACTTGAGGTTTTTACTACTATAAAAAATAAAATTAAAAGCTGACATGTATCTAAATTTTAATATTAATGCAATTAAAATTTTAATGTTTTGAAAATATGTCCATGTAGTTTCCTCTTATTCTTCCCTTATTTGTTTATTATGTTATCATTTATCTTAATACTCAATATTATTTAAAAATGTGAAAAATGCAAAAAATGAATTATTCTTACTTGGATATATGTTTATTCCTTTGTAAATATATTATTAATGGCATTATTCATTTCTAAGAACTGATAAGATTCAATTTTTGTCACTAATCCTGTATTGAAAATAAAACCTAAAAAAATGTGGGACTAAGAATCAGAAAAGGGAACAATATGGTATTAGATTTTTGGAGAATGCTCGCCATGGACTGAAACTTCAGGCATTGATTATATCATGATTCAGTGGCATCACTTTTTATAGAAACAAAATAATGATATGTGACAATTATTATTAAGCCAGGTAGGCCAACATAAAGCTTCCAAGATGGCATTAGTTTCTGTGTGTGTGTGTGTGTGAGCTTGTTAGTAAATCACATTCTTTTTTTAAATAATTATTTTTCTTTCTTTATTTTTTTACTTTACAAATTTTTTTTAATATCACAATTTATTTATTTATTTATTTTTTTAAATTGTTTTTGCCATAACAATTTTGTATTGGTTTTGCCATACATTGACATGAATCCACCATGGGTGTACATGTGTTCCCCATCCAGAACCCCCCTCCCACCCCCCTCCCCATCCCATCCCTCTGGGTCATCCCAGTGCACCAGCCCCGAGCACCCTGTATCATACATTGAACCTGGACTGGTGATTCGTTTCACATATGATAATTTACATGTTTAATGCCATTCTCCCATATCATGCTGCCCTTGCCTTCTCCCATAGAGTCCAAAAGACTGTTCTATACATCTGCGTCTCTTTTGCTGTCTTGCATACAGGGTTATCATTACCATCTTTCTAAATTCCATATATATGCGTTAGTATACTGTATTGGTGTTTTTCTTTCTGGCTTATGTCACTCTGTATAATAGGCTCCATTTTCACCCACCTCTTTAGAACTGATTCAAATGTATTCTTTTTAATGGCTGAGTAATAACTCATTGTGTATATGTACCACAACTTCCTTACCCATTCGTCTGCTGATGGCCGTCTAGGTTGCTTCCATGTCCTGGCTATTGTAAACAGTACTGTGATGAACATTGGGGTACATGTCTCTTTCATTTGGTTTCCTCGGTGTGTATGCCCAGCAGTGGGCTTGCTGGGAAGCTTCCCAGATGGCATTAGTTTTAAAGAATCTGCCTGTCAGTGCAGGAGATATGAGAGATGAGGGTTGGAATCCTTGGGTCGGAAAGATCCCCTAGAGGAGGGCATGGCAATGCACTCCCATATTCTTGCCTGGAGAATCCCATGGACAGAAGAGCCTGACTGGCTTTAGTTTATAGAGTTGCAAAGAGTCAGACATGACTGAGCAACTAAGCATGCAGAAGACCAATGTAACTCTTACTTTTCCTATGATACATCTCCAAATATATATTAAGGGATAAGAAATAACAAGTAAATCCTTTTATGAGACTCCTTTTTTAGAAACTCCTCTTTTAATAATCCCACTGGCTTACCCTTTTGATAAGTATGTTTCTCTAATTGTTTTAGGGAGAGAATAGGTTCTTTGCAAAACAATTCAAAACAAAAATGTAATGTTATTCTTCTATAGATCAAATTCTAGTGGGATTTTATCTTGGTGAAGTAAATGTAAATCATTTTTAACAAGGCCCCTGAATCATATGCCAGGGAAAATAAAAAGATTCAACATAGTCTTTTGTTCCCAAGCAGGAACTGTTGGTTAAAAATTCTCCAGAATAGCTCAGTTATAGTTAGGAAGCCCCCTTTCTGTCATCTATTCTTAATTACCAAGCTAGAAATTTCAGTTTCAGGTCCCAGAACCATTTGCATCACTGATGTTTCCCATGTTTGGATGGAAAGTTCAAATGAGTGGGTAAATGTGATAACTCAAAATTGTTTGAATGCCACATTCCATAGGAAAGTCAGCATATGCACAGCACTTTGCCAGTTCTGTCTCTTGATTATCCTGGAATTTCCATTTCGTTATTATTTTACACATTGGAGTAGGGACTCTTCTTCCCTTCCCTACCAAGCTCAGTGGATACACACAAATGTTGAGGATCCAGGGTGGTGAAGGAGCCAAAGGCTGAGTGACTGAGGCTATGGATAGGTAAATGGTTGTAAGACCAAAGGACGTAATCCATATCACAGCACTCATCAACAATACTTGGTAAAGTGTAATGCCTCAATGACCTTTTATTCAATGCCTAAATGAGCTTTATTGAGGTCACTGGGGAAACATTCAGTAGATAGTACCCTGCTAGGTGACTCAGCAGTAAAGAATCTTCCTACCAGTGCCTGCCAGTGCAGGAGACTGGGGTTCAATCCCTGGGCCAGCAAGATTCCCCAGAGAAGGAAATGGCAACCCACTGCAGTATTCTTGCCCAGAAAATCCCATGTGAACAGTCAGTTCGTTGGCAAAGACCCTGATGCTGGGAAAGACTGAAGGCAGAAGGAGAAGAAGGAGACAGAGGATGAGATGTTTGGGTGGCATCAGCAATTCAACAGACAAGAACTTAGGCAAACTCCAGGAGATAGTGAGAGACAGGGAGGCCTAGTGTGCTGCAGTCCATGGGGTTACAAAGTGTCATATACGACTCAGTGACTGAATAACACCAGTGGCTCAGTGGTAAAGAATCCACCTGCCAATGCAGGAGTTGAGACTTCGATCCCTGGGCTGGAAAATGCCCTGGAGAAGGAAATGGCAATTCCCTCAAGTACTCTTGCCTGGGAAATCCCATGGACAGAGGAGCCTGGTGGGCTACAGTTCATGGTATCCCAAAAGAGTTGGATATGACTTAGTGACTAAAAACAGCAACAAGAACACCTCTTCCCATCAGGATTCTGAAAAGGTTGAGGAGGGGGAAAGGTGCAAAGGGGCATAATTTCTCTCTCTTTCTCCTTTTTTTTCTTCTGATAGTGGCTAAGTTGAACATGTGACTGTAGTTTTGGTAGCCAAATAAGTTCATTAATTCTGAAGTTTTGATGGATTAGATTTCTCTGCCCAATCAAAGGACCAGTACAAAGACACAGAGACTCAGAAGAGGAGCAAAAATCATGTTTCTTATGAGCAGCTTACTGCCTAGAGCCTGGAGGAAGAGGGATGATGTTCACCATTGCATACTCCAATTTGTTTTCCCCAGATTTATCAAACAGATGTATCTCCATCTCCTCAGGGGTGGATTTAATCAAAGGTGGAGAGAGGCCACGCTTATTCCTTATGCAAAGGAACAATTCGTCCTCAATGAAAACTCACACCACGGAAATTAGATTGTGTAATGACTAAAACTACAAAAAAATGTTACAAGCAGTTCTTACCATCCTGAATATGTCAAGTAAAGGCATCATTTGAGACAGGCATGTCACAAAGTAAAGTGCTTCTCAATTCCTGCAGCAGGAGGGAAGGATTGGGAATTTGGGATTAGCCGATGCAAGCTATTACATATAGGGTGAATAAACGACAAAGTCGTACTATATAACACAAGGAACTCTTTCAATATCCTGTGATATCCTGTGATAAACCATGGTGGAAAAGAATAAAGATTCCCATGGAGGAGACAGTCTTCTCTTCTAAAATTCATTTATAAAAGAAGGATAAAACAAACCTATGACATAATAGGGTTTGATGTTACAGGACAGGCATTAGGTCTTTATTAAAGAATTTTAAGAATAGAGTTAGGGAAACTGATTTGACTTTTAGAAAGATCATTCTGAATAGCATACACCATAGAGCATGAATAGGGATGGGGCTTGAGGAAAAGAACAGAGGTGAAGAACAGGAAGGTCATTTTGGAGGGTCCCCTTATTCTTAGAATTGTGAGGGTCTTAAGCAAGAAAATTGCTTAAAGATTAAGAAAAGTATGCCTATTTGGGCATCTACAATGTAACTAAAAGCTAATAGCGCTCATCAAAATCAGCGCATACAATTCATTGTGAGTTTTTAACCTCTGTGCTGAATCTTTTTTTGTCAGTGTAGATTAATGTCAAAGTGTTACTATTGCTATGGAAGCTTCAGTTCCCTGAATAAAAAAGTAGCTAAAGAAAGAAAAGTGATCCAGTGTACTTCAGAGCACTATATAAGTGACTGACTAAGAAGCATTGATGTAGCAAATATTTTTAATCTTCACTTTGATAGGTATAGAGACTGCACATATGAATTTCCTGTGTTGCCTTTCATGTGATGCAATTCTTAGAATGATGTTCTTTGTATAGTGCCCTCAGTTTAGTTATTGCCTGCAGTCATGACACCTGTCAGCAGACACTGGTGGACACATTAAATATATACAAATTATTTATTTTTCCTCAAGAAAGCATTTCAAATTACTGTATTTATTAACACACAATTGCTGTTTTCATATTTTGATGCAGAGTCAAGCAATATAGAAAAGTATAGAATAGAAAGTGAAGTTAAAAAGAACATTTTCAAATTTCACAACCCAGAAATAACCAAATATGATAGCATCATTTCAAATATCTTTCAACCCGTATGTGGAGAGATGTTTTTTAAAGGTAATTTTAGAAAAATAATGAAGAGCAGTAGACTGTGCACACCAGGTTGCTTCAGTCATGGCTGACTCTTTGCGACCCTATGGACCATAGCCTGCCAGGTTCCTCTGTCGATGGAATTCTCCAGGCAAAAATTCTGGAGTGGGTTCCCATGCCTTCCTCCAGAGGATTGTCCCAATCCAAGGATTGAACTTGCGTTTCTTACGTCTCCTGCATTGGCAGGTGAGTTCTTTACCACTAGCACCAACTGGGAAGTCCAGCAGTAGACTACCTTCAACTTTTAAGCATTAAATTTAATTTTAATTACATTTAACCAAAGTACAATCCTCTGAAATAAAAAGGCTTTGCAAAATCATCTGAAGGAAAAGACTTCAGATAAATGTTTCTCTACCACAAGCAAGATTGCTTGGGTCTTTAAAAATCTCCCTAAAACTAAAAGAAAAAAAAGTTAGAGCACTCATTTCTGTCTTTGTTTATTTATATTTAACTACATGTTTCTGTTTTAGACAGCACTGTAAAACATGGCAGAAATTAATTGTCAAGGTCACGCTTTCTCCTATTTCCTTGCTTGGTTTACATGTACCTTGCCTGTTTTCCCCCCGAAATCCCTTATGATTTGTTTTTTAATCCTTGTAATTGTGTGCCTTTCTCTAAATATATCTTGATGTTGTTCATTTTGCATAAAATATTTTTGTCAGATTTCCCAAGGACTCATCCTAATTTTGATAACTATCTGCTTTTCCCCCCTGGTACATGAAGAGCCATTTCAGTCTTCAGTTTTAATTTTTACCTCAATAATGTTTTCCTCTATGATATATTTGAATATTTCCCCTGTTCCACTTGTTCTGTTTTCTGCATTATGAACACTAGATATATAACAGAGAACTTTATTTCCTTTCCTATCTATCATATTCTTGATAATTTCTATTTTATTTTTGTGATTTTTTTTATGCTTAGTTCTTTGTCCCTAGTTTTCTTCCTTTATTTTTTGAGCACCATCAGCTCAATTTTTTCATCTTAAAATAGATCTTATGCTTTATTTTAAAATTATTTTTAAGTTACTTTTAAACTATTTTTTAAATGGTTGGATAACTTGCCTAAACTCTTTATCTCTATATGGAGTTTTCATCTCTCTGCCTTCTCAATCATTTTTGTAGCTTTTGTATATAACTCCTAGAATAATTCATTTCTGTTTATTACTTATTTTTGATGAGACCAGTTATCTTTTGAAAAAATAATGAAGAAAGGTATGGAGGAAAACTATGCTGAAGAGACACGTGCATTTAGAAGTGACACTTTTGTTGTTCTGTACTTTGACCAAAAGGGGAAATTGGTTGTTTCTCTGACTGTAGGTGTGAACCATGGTTCATTGATCTAGCTTCTATTTCCTTGGTTTCACCTACAATCCAGTGTTGTCCATATAATAGATCCTCAAATAGTTTATGAAATAAACACTTTTTGAAACTGATAAAGCCAAAACTTAGATGTCACATACTTTGCTCCGAACCATTAATTTCAGACAGATACACACAATCACGTAACAGTTGGGTCGTGGCTCATGGGAAGGCTGGGTGGAAAAAACAGTGGCAGCTGGGGAGACATCAACATATTTCTAACTGTTGTACTGTTTTTAGATACATATTTATTCAAGTTGCTGCATAGAAGCTTCTTTTCCTCCATTCAGTTTAGGAAAAATCCTTTCACACTGGCTGAAAAGAGATTGTAACTTGGACGCATAATCCCGCTTCCCAGGGCTCTGTTTCTAAGCCTTGTGTAACGTGGAGTTAATGAAGTCATACATCTGAGACCAGCAGTGCCTAGCAACCACATTGGTCTTTAATTCCCAGAGAGCCTAACATTCTCGGGGCTGGCAAGACAAACTAATAATGGCCTGCTTTAGATTCAGTGTTACCAACACCATCACGAGCTTGATTGACGTCTTGAAGGAGGTGAGAGGAAGCCAAAGATCCCAAGAGGTAAAGCCTGGGATTGTCTTTCACTGCACTGGGAGGAAAATTTCTTCTCCTAAGTGGTCGAGTTACCCCAGAGGTGTCATGACAATCAAAATTCGTTTTAAATAAAAGATGTTTGAAGAGATCATATTCTTCAGTTTAACTGTTTTTTCTCTCATTTCTACCATCACTAATTAAATTTGGGGAAAATGTCATTAGAGAAGCATCATTGCTTCAAGATAAAAAGCCCAGAGAGTGACTTCTCCAGGAAAGAGTTACTGACAACTTTATGAGGAAGTAAAGTTTGTTTTTGTTTCCTGCCAATAAAAGCAAGATTTGCCAAATGTGGAAAATTTTTTATCAATACCAGAATGTATAAGAAGAACAGAGCACTTATGCACTATATCACTCTTTGGAAATAATTTATCATTTTGATATGTTTCTGCTCAGCCCTTTTCTGTGTGCCTATGCCTATATACCATCTATACCATACTGAATCCTGTTGATTTTCTCCCAAACATTATATCAGAAACTTCTTTCCACATTATAGGAAAGGAAAGATAATTTTTAATCACTGAGTAATATTCTGAGTCAATGGAGTTATCATAGATGTATTTGATTCCCTTATTGTTGGATATTTATGTTACTCCTAGTTTTTTTTTAATTATTATAAATAACATTGCAGGTAAAATATTGGAGGACATAAACATTAGCCTGCATTTTCTATTTTTTCCTTGAGTCAGATTTCAGACTAATTGGTCCATGCATTCATGCATGCTAAGTCACTTCATGTCCAACTCTGTGAAACCCCATGGACGGCAGCCCACCAGGCTCCCCTGTCCACAGGATTCTCCAGGCAAGAATACTGGAGTGGGTTGCCATTTCCTTCTTCAATGCATGCATGCATGCTAAGTCACTTCAGTCGTGTCCGACTCTGTGCGACTCCATGGACAGCAGCCCACCAGGCTCCTCCATCCACAGGATTCTCTAGGCAAGAATACTGGAGTGGGTTGCCATTTCCCTTTCCAAACTGGTTCAGGGAGTATAACTATTTTAGGCATTTTTGGCAAATATGTTTTATTCAGGCTTGACACACATTTATTTCATCTTTCTAACTTGCCCTTATGATTTAGCATTTGTTATTAGAAAGATTTGTGTATCCATAAAATGTCACTGGACTCCCATATATCAGGCCGTTCCTTGGAACTATTTGGAGATATGAGTATGCATGTACCTAAGTGTGTGTGTGTGTGTGTGTGTGCCTCTAATGACTGAACCAGTGTTTGTGAAACTGTTTTCATGAAGCATTTCATGAAGTATGTTCTAGGAGATGTTAAAGCAGGTGAAAAGGGGCAAAATTGGCTTATGCTCAAATCATGTATGAGCACTGTTCTCAATGCTATTTACATTTTCTCCACCAAACTATGCACCCATGTCTAACACCAGCGCTAATGAACATCAGTGAATTGCATGAAACTGAATCAGTCAGATTCTCTAGTTTAGTAACAGCAGACCCCTGTGCCATGGGGTTGACAGTTCCTTGTTTCCGATATGGAATCTTTTTCAGAGTCTATCGAAATTCAGATGACAAACAATAGTTTTGATACTCTCTGCCTCATCTCAGATAGAGATACGCGATGGAGAGAAATGGGTGTACAGGCTACCGTCACCCTTTCGCGTCACAAGGGAATGTGGGCTCACTGAGGTGAACTGGATCCAGTCTCAAAGGCCTGGGGCTTCTTAATGAGATACAGAGACTCTCTGTGTGTTTTCTTCATATTCTTTTTCACAGATTAACTGGGAAAGAACCATAGCTCTACCTAAGGTAAAACAGATGTTAATCAGTGGTTTCGCAACCATGTTTACCCACATAGTAGTAGGGATTTTCATCCTATGCAGTTAGGAGAGAAGATCAAGGGTGCTGTCTGTTAATAAGAGAATATTTTTTGTCATTTAGTAATAGTTTTACCTCTTTTTGGTTCTCTGGAATGGTGCAGTTGTACATATTTTGATGTAAGCATATATAGGTCTCTATTATTGCTGTTGTTGTTCAGTTGCTAAGTCATGTCTGACTCTGCAACCCCATGGACTACAGCATGCCAGGCCTCCCTGTCTGTCACTATCTCCTGAAGTTTGTCCAAGTTCATGTCCATTGAGTCAGTGATGTATCTTCTAATATAGGTCAGTGGTTAGAAAGGGTGGCTGTTGACAGCTATGATATTACTTATTTTCTCAAGGGACCAGTTAGAGGCATTTTTCTTGGTTATTTACAAAAATTTTACATTCGTGGTGGACTGCCAAGAAATCAAGGGCATAATTATTTACTGAGAACACCTGTTGAATACTTGTGACACATATTGTTTTATACTTCCTCAAAGGAAAAGATGACTATTCACCAAATAATTTGAAATTATACCCATTATAAAAAAACATCATAAAATTAATCAGATCTTTTTTTTAACCAGCTATCCATCTTACTGATTTAATATATACTTGCATTGTTATAGAACCTGAAAAAAATTTTTGCATTGCCAAATTAATTTTTAAGAAGTTCAAGCATCAGGAAATAACAAGGAGGTTAATAGAGTTGTCATAAAAAGGGAAACTATAGTAGAGATGATGGAAAGTTTTGGAGAAAAAATACAGGAAAGGGAATTTACTTAATATTTTAGAAGGTTATTCTCTTCACAGGATTGAGATTAATTTTCCTTTAACTCTCACTCTTGATCCTAGCTCTACTCTTCAGCTTTACATTTTTGTTGTTGTTTAGTCACTAAATCATGTCTGACTCTTTTGCAGTCCCATTGCCTGTAGCCTGCCAGGCTCCTTTGTCCATGGGGTTTCTCTAGCAAGAATACTGGAATGAGTTGCCATCTCCTTCTCCAGGGGATATTCCTGACCCAGGGATCAAACCCACGTCTCTGGCATTGCAGGAAGATTCTTTACCACTGAGCCACATAAGAAGCTTTTGGAACTACATAGAACTGATTTAATTCATTTCCCAGTAATAGCACTTCATCAAGTAGAACAGCCATCATTATTTCCAGGAGTCTCTAGTGTTGTCCATGCACATTTGAATTCACTTATTTCCTCGAATATTTATGCATACATGTAAAATTTGTCTTGAGTGTTTGTATTTTTGTGCACTTTCAGCACTGCATGCTATTTGCCAGATGATATCATTTTTAGGTAATTCTTCTTCTCTTTTCTCTTTTGACCCTTCTCAGTAATTAGGAGGACATAGATGTATACTCATTCTCACTCACTGCCTAGAGCAAAGACATAGTTATAGGAGTCTGGAGTAGAAATACTCCTAAAGGCCCTTCTCTGATGGCTCCCAGAAATCAAACTGTTAACCCCCTCATCAATCCTGAGAGGCATCTTGACCCATGAGATCCTCTTGATATTCGAAGACCGGCAGGACCCAACACCACTATCAGCTCAGTTGGCAGATTCTTCTACTTATGTGGGCAATTCAGTTCCTGGAGGCTCAGGCAATAATTATTGATTGTTTCAAGAAAGCCCAGCCCTGTCAAATACAGGTCAGATCTCCTCTTCTCTACCCACTGCTCCCATTCTGTTGTACTAAAGCCATTTACAATTTTCAGACATTTCTGGCATTCAGAAGACTGCAGCTGGTGCTCATCTTTAAAACAGGTCATTTTTGAAGGAAATTTTAGCTCCTGACAACTTTTTGAAGTTAAATAATACATGTAAGGCATGGGGATTTGTTGAATAATTTATATAGTAATATTCAAAAGGAAGAGCTCATTTGCATCAGAAGTAGAGGTCAGCGATAGCTCACCTCTATGAATTGAAATGGAACGTTCAGGGTGGTATGGCTGTAGAACATATTGGGCTTCCCGGCGTGCTCCGGGTTGCAAAGAGTCAGACACGACTGAGCAGCTGAACTGAAGTGACTGACTGACTGGCTCAACTAGTAAAGAATCCACCTGTAATGTGAGAGACCTGGGGTCAGTCCCTGGGTTGGCAAGATCCCTTGGAGAAGGGAAAGGCTACCCACTCCAGTATTCTCATCTGGAGAATTCCATGGACTGGATAGTCCATGCGGTCGCGAAGAGTCAGACATGACTGAGCAACTTTCAATTTCACTTTAGAGAATCAAGGTGTTTGGGAAAATTTTATATGATTGCAATTATCAGTGTAAGCTTACGTTACTCTATGTACAAAATATTGAGAAGGCTGAGTGTATAAAAAAACCAACACTTATGTAAGGATGTAGCAACCTTGTAAAATCAGTGGAAACTTCTTAAATCTGGGGAGAAACATGTGCTGTAAGTCTGAGGCATGAGGAAAAACTATTGGAGATCTTGCATACTTAGCATCTTCTACATAGAACATTGCCTTTTAATTATGTTGACCCTTTCTCCAAGATACATGTCCTTTGAGGAATTTCCCATAGTAGTAATTATCTAAGCCTCTTTATCACTACTTTGCAAGTAAGGAATTTTTTTTTCTCAGGAATTCTTAAAACCCTTACTTTTAAAATTAAGCATATTTTATCAGCCCTGAAAAACACAAGGAGAGGGGATGGAGGAAGAAATGACCGGGAGTTTGGGGTTAACAGATGTAAACTATTATATGTAGGATGGATAAATAACAAGGTCTACTGCATAGCACAGGGAACTATATTCAGTCTCTTGTGATAAACCGTAATAGAAAAGAATATAAAAAATGAAACATATATGTGTATAGCTGAGTTATTCTGTACAGGACAGATTGGCACAACATTATAAATCAACTATACTTCAATAAAAAAATTTTAAAAATTAAAGTAAAACAAAACAAGCAAAAAACATCCCATAACACTAAAGAGAAATGAGTGAGGTGAGAGAGGAAAAACAAAGAAAAAAGAAACACAGCAAAATAATTTCACTTATAGCAAAAACAAAACAAACATAAACAAAAGACCAGTAAAGTTAAATTCTTTAGACTATTGTGTTTCTACTCTTGGCAGTGATCATACAAGGAATAGGGTATGTAATAATTAAGAAACAAAGTACCAAGAATTAATGGACTATAATTCTGGCTCTGAAAAATTTTTTTCTAATACAATCAAGGAGGCAAGCACACAAAATTAAGTGTCTTGTGATACCTTCTGTAATAAAGTTACTTCCCAGGGACCTGGAGAACCACAGAGAACCAAGTTAGGCTTTCCGGGAGGCAGTATTTGAACTTAGCCTTGCAGAATGACACATACCAAGAACAGATACAAAAGGGAATAATATGTACGAAGGGTAGAGATGCAGAGCACACTGGGTTTTTGTGAATGAGGGTTGGCTCAGTTTTTAGGAAAAGCAGAGTCTGGTTGGGTCATGAAATATGTGAATGGTAAAGTAGGATGTGTTTCCCTGGGGGTTCAGTGATAAAAGAATCCTCCTGCCAAAGCAGGAGATACTGGTTCGATTCCTGGTTTTGGAAGATCCCCTGGAGAAGGAAATGGCAACCCACTCCAATGTTCCTGCCTGGGAAATCCCAAGGACAGAGGAGCCTGGCAGGCTACAGTCCATGGAGTCACAGAGAGTTGGACACAACTTGATGACTAACCACAATGACAAAAGATTAGGATGGAGTTAGAGTATAAATGGTCATGTACTGCCATAGCAAAAATCTTAAACTTATCCTAGAGGCAGTGGGAAGGCTATAGAAGTGTCTTATCATGTAATACTTTATGTGGTAATAAGAAAATTCAAGTTGTAGAGAATTAACTGAAATTTTTCCTGTAATACCTCACAGGCATTTAAGGTAGCCATACTTGTTTCAGAAAAATATTTTCCATATTTAAACTGTCAAAGAGAATGATAGGGTGCTTTTTGCAGGCTGCATTTGAAAAGATCATTTAAGATCATTTTACACATGTGTAAATATAGTTTTCTTTAATCTCAATACTAAGAAAATGATGTTGAAAGTTTCTAATTAAATACGTTAATTTAATAAGTTCAAATATATTCAAGGGAATTTTTTTTTAATTTTTAACTCTTAAACATTCGCTTTTTTTTTTTCCTGTAAGTAGAAAGTATTGCTTGCCAAATCCCTTAGAACTCTCCTACAAGAAAAATGATAATTGATCTCCTTCCTACTGACTGTTGTACTAACACCTTGACACTGCCACTTGCATTACTTGGTTTTAGTAATTCACAGTCAATAAGAATCCTACAAACTTCTTTGCCAAGATGAAGCTATAAGTTTTGATTCATTTTGGGAGTAAGTAGTTAAGGAGTTCAGTTCAGTTCAGTTCAGTCACTCAGTCGTGTCCAACTCTTTGCGACCCCGTGAATTGCAGCATGCCAGGCCTCCCTGTCCATCACCAACTCCCGGAGTCTACCCAAACCCATGTTCATTGAGTCGATGATGCCATCCAGACATCTCATCCTCTGTCGTCCCCTTCTCCTCTTGCCCTCAATCCTTCCCAGCATTAGAGTCTTTTCCAATGAATCAACTCTTTGCATGAGGTTGCCAAAGTATTGGAGTTTCAACTTCAACATTAGTCCTTCCATTGAACACTGAGGACTGATCTCCTTTAGGATGGACTGGTTGGATCTTCTTGCAGTCCAAGGGACTCTGAAGAGTCTTCTCCAACACCACAGTTCAAAAGCATCAATTCTTCAGCGCTCAGCTTTCTTCACTGTCCAACTCTCACATCCATCCATAACTACTGGAAAAACCGTAGCCTTGACAAGACGAACCTTTGTTGGCAAAGTAATGTCTCTGCTTTTCAATGTGTTATCTAGGTTGGTCATAACTTTCCTTCTTAGGAGTAAGCATCTTTTAATTTCATGGCTGCAATCACTATCTGCAGTGATTTTGGGCCCCAAAAATAAAGTCTGGCACTGTTTCCCCATCTATTTCCCATGAAGTGATGGGATCCCATGCCATGATCTTAGTTTTCTGAATGTTGAGCTTTAAGCCTATTTTTTCACTCTCTTCTTTCACTTTCATCAAGAGGCTTTTTAGTTCCTTTTCACTTTCTGCCATAAGGGTGGTATCATCTGCATATCTGAGGTTATTGATATTTCTCCGGGAAATCTTGATTCCAGCTTGTGTTTCTTCTAGCTCAGCATTTCTCATATGTACTCTGCATATAAGTTAAGGAGTTACAGTTATGTTTTTATCCTGTTTCCATTTTCCTGAGTTTTGCTTACAGCAAACCATAAGTAAAAAGTGGCAAATCCATTATTGAATCTTTTATTGTATCCTAAGTAATTCTCCATAGCAATGCAATAGAGATCATAGCTACTTTCAGGCCTTTTTCTGATCTGCCTATGGCTCTCATTTGACAGTGCTAATGTCATCATTTTAAGGCAGTTTCAAAACAATCTAGAAACTGGTGATCCTATTAGAAGATAGCACCGGAATATCTAGAGTTCACAGGGCAATGATTGAAAGGAATAGTAGTGTTCTGTGTAGCTTTCTGTTAATTATAGACTGTCAGGGTGCCATATTCAAGGTTGAGCAAATAACTAATGATTTGAATGTACAATATGACTCAGGAAAAGCACAAAAAAGGTAGTGAATTACTTTTTCCTTTGATTTTTTAAAGTCAACTTTTTAAAGATACATGATAAAATCCACTAATTTTACTTTCCTGATTAGATGAGTTAAAAAATTCATACACTGATGTGCCCACCACCAAAATCAGCCTAGAGAACATTTACATCCCCTCATTCTTTCATGAACATTTTCAGTTGTATTTCTACTTTTGGCTCTAGACAACCACTATAACTAATCACTATAGATTAAATTTATCTTTTGTAGAATTCTCTTTAAATGGAACCATAGAATGCAAACTCTTTTGTGTCCAGTTTCTTTTTCTTGGCCTATTTTTGAGAATCATCCATGTGTGAATCAATATGCCCAGGTGTTGAAGAAGGACTCTACTCTTCAGCTAGTATGAACTCAAATGTCTCCCAGGCTCATATAACCTCTTGTTCAGAGCTCAGCCCCACACTTTGCTTTTTACCCTGACTTGTGGGTTTCTAAACAATGCCTCATGACTTTGTATTCAGCAAGACTGGAGGGGACCACTGTGTGTATTTCTGGAGCTCTGAGTCTCTCAAACTTTCCTAAAACTCTGTCCTTCAAATCCCAAGCACCCAGCTCACTGACTCACATGTCTATCTTATCAACTCAGTGACATGTCTTTGTTTTGATCTAGATCCTTTTCCCTGCACCATGGCCTGAATAGTGTCTCCAGGTAGAAAGCTGAGAAAATTGTGGGGCTGCCTCATTTGTTCCCTTTTCTTGAGGGATCAGGAGCCCCTGCTGCCTGCTGTATAATGTCTGAACATACGTTTTGAACTTTTCTTGTCCAGTTTTCTAGTTATGTGCTTGTGAGGGCCGATGTCCATTTCCCTTTACTCTGTCATGATGAGAGGCAGAAATCCAGTGCCTTACTTTTGGTGCTGTTTAAAACCAACTGAGTGAAGCACAGTGTCTGATCCAGCCCCCTTTGGATGAAGCAAGTGAGACACAGCATGAATGAATAAAGCGCTGGGTAGTTTTTCTAGCTGAGGAGCAATACATGCCTTCTTATTTGAAAGAGGCCATCAACAGGCATCCATTCATCAGTTAGACAGTCACTGAATCCAAAACCAGTTTGGTCAAATGACAAGGCTTAGAAACATGACTGAGAGCCCTTAAGAACTGGCTATATGTTTACTTAAAGATCCAGGCATTTTTTACAAAATGATAAAAGAGTTTAGATTTGTATATAAACTTAAAATCTAGTTAGATTTATTTAGGGCTTCCCTGTGGGCTCAGAGGTAAAGAATCTGCCCACAGTGCAGGAGACCTGGGTTTGATCCCTGGGTCAGGAAGATCCCCTGGAGAAGGAAACAGTAACCCACTCCAGTACTCTTGCCTGGGAAACCCCACAGACAGAGGAGCCTGGTGGGCAGTTCATGGAGTCGCAAAGAGTCAGACATGACTGAGCGCCAAACACTTCAGATTTATTTGAACATCGTTTGTTTCCACCTTCATAAATTGCTGTTATTCAGTTGCTAAGTCGTGTCTGAGTCTTTGCAATCCCGTGGACTTCAGCATGCCTGGCTTCCCTGTCCTTTACTATCACCTGGAGTTTGTTCAGACTCAATTCCATTGAGTTGCTATGCTATCCAACCATCTCATCTTCTGTTGCCTTCTTCTCCTGCCCTCAATCTTTCCCAGCATTAGGGTCTTTTCCAATGAATTGGCTCTTTGTGTCAGGTGGCCGAAGTACTGGAGCTTCAGCTTCAGCATCAGTATCAGTCCTTCCAATGAGTACTCAGGGTTGATTTCCTTTAAAATTGACTAGTATGATCTCCTTGCTGTCCAAGAGACTTTCAGGAGTCTTCTACAGCACCACAGTTTGAGAACATCAAATCTTCAGTGCTCAGCCTTTTTTATGATCCAAATCTCACATCCTAATGACTACTGGCAAAACCATAGCTTTGACTATATGGACCTCTGTAGGCAAAATGATGTCTTTGTTTTTTAATATGCTGTCTAGATTTGTCATAGCTTTCCTTCCAAGGAGGAAATATCTTTTAATTTTGTGGCTGCAGTCACCATCCCCAGTGATTTTGGAGCCCAAGGAAAGAAATCTGCCACTGTTTCCAGTTTTTCTCCATCTATTTGCCATGAACTGATGGCACGAGCAGATGCCACATTCTTAGTTTTTTGAATGCTGAGTTTTAAGCCAACTTTTCCACTCTCCTCTTTCATCCTCATCAAGAGGCTCTTGATTTTCTGCCTCTTCACCTTCATAAATAGTACATGAATAAAGACCCAGGAAAATTCCTAATCTGGTTGGATTTATGCAACACAATTTTATATTTTAACAGTAGCCTTCGGTTAGGAATGGGGAGAACTGAGATCAGTATGCTCTGAAAGTAGAACACTGCCACATTATTTTGTGGGCTCAGAATATTAACAGCTCAATTGAGTCAATGAAATATTATAAAAATGAAACTAATGATTAACATCATAGGGACATATATATTTTTCAATCATGACTTTGAATTATGGTGAACTTTATACTGATTATTCATGCCAGATTATCTATTCCCTTTTATGACTAGTAATAAGCAGTTATAGAATGATAGCCTGAAGTTAGAGTTTAGTGCTTAACCATAAACTCCTGAAGCAAACTGGACTTTCAGGAAGTCAGACAGTTGACTTTAGCTTCTGATAACAGAGTATACCAACCACTAGTTATTTTATGTATTACTAACATTGAAGTAAAATGAGAATGTAGTTTGAAAATGACTACTGTGCTTTTTTCTTTTACCTTTTTGAATATAAGACTTTTGCCCTAGTTCCCCAGGGGTAGGCATTGCCTGGGACTATTTTAGGAACTGATGGTGTAGAATACAAGGAGAAAGATTTAGTTGATATTCACCTTTTGATATGCAAAATAAAAATCATACCACATGTTAGCCTTTCAGATCTTTCTGAAGCCTTGAAAATGAGTTTTCCAAATTCCTTTATGCCTTGCTTTAGCAAATTAAGTTTCAAGGACTCTCTTCACAGTTTTCTCTAACAATATAAAGAATACATTCTGTCCTTCTACAACAGGCCTTCTTGATAGAAGGAAGATATGATATAAGGGAAACAGGAGAAATCTCTTTCCCATTAAGACTGGCCCAGGTATTTGTATAATGAAGGTTGGAAAGAAAAGAAGATGCTAAAGCATTTAGCTGTGTATGTCTCCATTTCTTTCTGGGGCTTTGGTTGTAGTTAACTCGGGAGATCACTAAGATTAGCGAGCTCAAGAAAGTTAGGGCTCTTGAATTAGTACTTATCTGGGTCCCCAGAATGAGGCTACACACATTAAAATTGGGGAACACTACTGATCAGATGGATACTTTAAAGTTTACTTTAAATTCTGGGCTAAGAATCAAGACCATTTCAGGAGGCAAGGTGATCCCAACAGCACAGGATCGAGTGAACCACTCTGCCTGGGGCCAGGTGAAGGAGGAGTTTTAGGCACAGGAGGTTCGGCCATCAAGGACTCAAAACAGACTGAATAACAAATGACTGATGCTCTGTATGAGAGCTTCTAGAGTCAAAACACTGAATCATGAGTTACTAACTCTAAACTGCAGCAAAAGAGGCAGGTAGTACTCTTGCCTGGAGAATCCCTTGGACAGAGCAGCCTGGCTGGTTACAGTGCATGGGATCACAGAATCGGATACGACTGAGCAACTCACACACACACACACACACACACACACACACAGACACACAGGGCTAGTAGTGTTAAGGTGAATGAAGGCCATCATAGCCCTTTAGGACAGTGCACATCAGGGAGCACACATCTGAAAATTAGCATGTCATCATTTCTATCTATGCCTTCGAGGGAGGGGGGCCCACAGAGCCCTCAAGGACATCTGTGCTCTGCATTCCACCCTTCTTTCTCTACTTATGAAGATTCCTTAGGAAGTTTGAGGGTGGAGGAGAATATTAGAGACACTGAGAAATTTTATCCAGAGAAAATGAACCAAATACGATTTAATCCCTAATCTATAGCTTTAACCAGAACTGGAGAGTTAATCAATTTTTGCCCTCACTAGAGGGTCAACCTAGGGTTAACTAAAGGGGCTTCTCAGGTGGCTCAGTGGTGAAAGAATCCACCTGCCAATGCAGGCGTCTCAAGAGATGCAGGTTTGATCCCTGGGTCAGGTAAATCCCCTGGGGTAGGAGGAAATGGCAACCCTCTGCAGTGTTCTTGCCTGGAAAATCCTATGTATAGATGAGCCTGGTGGGCTACAGTCCATGGGATCACAAAGAGTTGTGACTGAGCGCACACATCCATGCAGAGGGTTAACCACAGGGATTCTTTGTGGATAGGAATTTGTTGGAACAAGATTAAAAGTCTTTATTTCCTCTGCATGTTTAACGTGAATTAAAAATCACTTTAATTAGTGGTTTGTAATTTTGATGTAAATTTTAGACAAATTATTTTCACTTATGTGAGTTATTTTTCATTGAACATGAAACTCTAAAATGTACAAAATTCTATTGAAGTGCTCTGGCAGGTTCAACACACATACACATACGTACTATCATTTTCTGCCCCTCTCTCACTTCTGTTTTCATCATTCCACAATCATACCCACCACACCATCACCAATTAATCAAAAAATTGGGTTTTTTGCTGAGACAGGAAGCAGGTTGTACAAGTTGTTCAACGTGACACTCTAGGCAGCAATACTAATTGCTCAAAGTTGGCAGGAGAGAAGAAATGTATTTTGCAGCTCTGTACAATGAGGAACCTAAGGGTCTTTGAGATATGGTCTCCAGCTTCAGGAACATAAATCATGTGTAGAAGGTGACTAGTAAACCAGGTAGCATGCTATGTAGGATGTATGCGTGTGGAATAAATGAGTGATCTAGAATTCACACAAGGAAGAGAACACTGGAGTCTGGGAACATCACAGCAAAGTTCATCAGAAATGTGGTTCATCAGCAACACCATAAATGCAATTTGGAGAAGATGCAGGAGGGAATTCACTGATATTGTGAGTGGCCTTCAAATTCCTAAGCAAACTGGAATAAGCCAAGTATGCATTTTATAAAGCATGTATGAGTTTGGGTTAAAACCTCACTCTACCGCTTACCAACTGTGTGAACTTGGATGAGTGACCCTGACTCTTTGAATCCATTTCCCCATCTATGATAGGTGGACAATAATGACCAAATACTAGCATTGTTTTTTTCTTGAAACCCCTTGTTTGCTGTTTGTTGCTTATTTATTTCATCAAGCTTTTTAAAAAGTTATTTACTTGTTTTAACTGGAGGACAGGCACTTCACGATACCGTGGCGGCCCCCACCACACATGGACCCCAATCAGCCACAGGTGCATGTGCGCTCCCCATCCTGAACCCCATTCCCAGCTCCCTCCCACCCCACCCCCTGGGTTGTCCCGGAGCACCGGCTTTGAGTGTTCTGCTTTATGTATGGAACTTGCACTGGTCGTCTATTTTACCTATGGTCGTATACACGTTTCAGTGCTGTTGTGTCACATCATCCCACCCTCGCCTTGTCCAACACATTCCAAAAGCCTGTGCTTTATACCCGTGTCTCTTTTGCTGCCATGCATATAGGACTGTTGTTACGGTCTTTCTAAATTCCATATTTATGTTAACATACTGTATTGGTGTTTCTCTTTCTGACTTACTTCACTATGTATAAGAGGCTCCAGTTTCATCTACTTCTTTGGAAGTGACTCAAATGTGTTCTTTTTTAATCTATTTTATCCGAGTAATAGTCCATTGTGTATACGTACCACAACTTCCTTATCCATTCGTCTGCTGATGGACATCTAGGTTGCTTCCATGTCCCAGCTATTGTAAACAGTGCTGCAGTGAACATTGGGGTACATGTGTCTTTTTCAGTTCTGTTTTCCTGGGTGTGTATGCCCCAGCAGTGGGACTGTTGGGTCATATGGCAGTTGTATTTCCATTTTTTTAAGGAATCTCCATGCTGTTCTCCATAGTGCTGTACCAGTTTGCATTACCACTAACGGTGTAAGAGGGTTCCTTTTTCTCCACGCCCTCCCCAGCATTTGTTTGTAAACTTTTTGATGGTGGCCATTCTGACTGAGTCGGACAGGACTGAGCGACTGAACTGAACTGATTCTGACTGCTGTGAGATGATACCGCACTGTGGTTTTGATTTGCATTTCTCTGATAATGAATGATGTTGAGCATCTTTTCATGTGTTTGTTAGACATATTTTTGTCTTCTTTGGAGAATGCCTGTTTAGTTCTTTGGCCCACTGTTTGATTGGGTTGTTCATTTCTCTGGTATTGAGCTGCATGAGCTGCTTGTATGTTTTGGAGATTAATTCTTTGTCAGCTGCTTCATTTGCTATTGTTTTCTATCATTCTGAAGGCTGCCTTTTCACTTGTTTAGCATTTTAAAATGTGTTTTTTATCGTGATAGAAGTCACATAATATGAAATATACTATTTTAACCATATTTAACTCTGCAGCTCAGTGGCACTAAGTACATTCACATTGTTGTACAACTCTCACCATCATCCATCTCCCAAAATTTTCACCTGGGGACCGCTGTCTCCATTAAATATGAACTCCCCATTCCCTCTCCCTTCCCTAAACCCCACCCCATGATATCTACCAATGTACTTTCTGACTCTATGAATTTGACTAGTCTATGTACCTCGTACTAGTGAAATAAACAGTATTTTTCTGCACCTCATATATATTGGATTGCATTTTTAGGGTCAATTTAATACATCAAACAGATTGTACCTTTTTTTTTTATTTTCCCCTGTGCTATACAGTAGCACAGTCAGTTCACATTAGTTCTCTGTTTTTATACATGGCAGTGTATATATGTCAATCCCAATCTCCCAATCCATCCCACCCCCTTCCTCCCCTTGATGTCCATATGTTTGTATCTATATCTGTTCCTCCCAAATACTAGTATTTTTGAGGATTAAATGAAATAACTTAGAAGACACTGAGTTCAGAATATGGTACGTAGCACAGCAATGTAATTTAACTCTATTTCCTTCCTATTCATCGTTGCCTCTCATCTCCTTTGACTCAAAAAGTTTTTCTTATGGACGATTTTGTTCCACATAGAGTCTTCCTATTTCGTTTTTCCTTTGCACGAAGGGAAGTGAAGTGAAAGTCGCTCAGTCATGTCTGACTTTTTGAGATCCCATGGACTCTACAGTCCTTGGAATTCTCCAGGCCCAAAGACTGGAGTGAGTAGCTTTTCCCTTCTCCAGGGGATCTTCCCAATCCAGGGATCGAATCCAGGTCTCCCACATTGCAGGCAGATTCTTTACCAGCTGAGCCACAAGGGAAGCCCTTCTTTGTATGACACTCTTCCAATTCCTATTATGGTAAAAAATCAGAAAGGGCCACTAAAATAAATGTTCCCTAAAGGAACTGCAAAACCAAAGTCTTAAACTGCTGCAGATTTAAAAAACTTCAAATTTTACAAGCTCTACCTTAAACTCCAAATATAGTTTGCCTTCTATTGAGAACAATAGTTAAAATGGTTGCATGAGACTTTGTGTTAAGAACATTACATTTGCTTATCATATTTGGATATGGTTATTATATTTTGTCTACTATTTTCAGTTCAAAATGGACCATGTAGCACATATAGGGTTTAGATACATGGTCATTTAGCCACATAGCTCTTATTTCACTGTCAGGGCAGAGAAACCAGAGCACAGCTGTTCCGGTGTTTGCTTTATGTCTTTCTAGACCTCTGGCTAAAGTAGAAGAGTTAGGCACCTTTGGCATTAATAAATGTTCAGAGATCTAATTATTATTAATTAGATGATGTAATTCTACATTATCAAATTTTCTGCTGGGAATAAGGGTCCACGTGTATTTTGAATGCCTGTATCCTTAAATGGTAAAATATGCTTCCTATGTGTTTTGAAGAATGGTCACAGAATTCAG
The DNA here is from genome assembly GCA_007570785.1 of Antilocapra americana. Classification (NCBI taxonomy): domain Eukaryota; kingdom Metazoa; phylum Chordata; class Mammalia; order Artiodactyla; family Antilocapridae; genus Antilocapra; species Antilocapra americana. The sequence goes on along the minus strand of ML660770.1, from coordinate 7,051,798 downwards.
TGACTTGCTAAGAAATGTAACTCTCATTTTATAGCTAAGTTGTTATGTACAGATTGGGCTAGAGACTGACAGGGACAGAACTTCTCGCTCAATATCTATCTATCTATCTATTTCCCTATCTCTTTCTGTGTCTCTAATTCCTACCCAGGATATGGAACCTAAATGAAATGAGATAGCTACACAATGCAAAAACGAGGGCAATATTTTTAGTTAGATTTTTTCTTGACTCTAGATTCTTTATGCTTCTGACATCCTTGGACTTCTGGGATCCTGCTAGGGTTGGGAAAGAGACTGAATTCTGGCTAACTCCCTGCTCTTTACTACTTAAGTTTACATCTCATTATTGACAGAAATAATCTACATGCTTCTGTATAAAGGATTGTTTGTTGTTGTTCAGTCACTAAGCCATGTCCGACTCTTTGCAACCCCATGGACTACAGCACACCAGGTTTTCCTGTCCTTCACCAACTCCCAGAGTTTGCTAACTCCTGTCCATTGAGGATGTCCTATCCAACCATCTTATCCTTTTGTGCCTCCTTCTCCCCCTGCTCCCAACATTTCCCAGCATCAGAGTCAACTCCAGTGAATTGGCTGCATAAGGTAGCCAAAGTATTGGAGCTTCAGTTTCAGCATCAGTCTTTCCAATGAATATTCAGGGCTGATTTCCTTTAGGATTGACTGGTTCAATATCCTTGCTGTCCAAGGGACTCTCAAGAGTCTTCTCCAGCACCACAATTTGAAAGCATCAGTTCTTTGGTGCTCAGTCATCTTTATGGTCCAACTCTCACATCCATATATGACTACTGGAAAAAATGTAGCTTTGACTATATGGACCTTAGTCAGCAAAGTGCTGTCTCTGCTTTTTAATAACTGCCTAGGTTTTTCATAGCTTTTGTAAAGATTGTTTATTTTTTTAATAAAAGTTTTCTTTGGTGACCACACTTTATTTATTACTTTTTATTGGAGCATAGTTGCTTCATAGTGTTGTTTCTTCTGTACAGCAAAGTGAATCAGCAAAGTGAATCACTGTCTCTTTTCTTGAGGATAGTCATTCTAATGGGTGTCAGGTGATTTCTTATTGTGGGTTTGATTTGCATTTCACTAATAATTAAAATCGAGTATTTTTCCATGTATCTGTTGGCCACTTTGATGTCTTTTTTTTTTTTGGAGAAGTGTCTATTTAATTCTTATGCCCATTACAAAAAATTGAATTGCTTGTTTTTTGTTGTGGATTTGATTGAATTCTTTATAGTTTGGATATCAGTCACTTACCAATATATGATTTGCAAAATCTTACCATTATGAGCATTTTGCTAATTGTTTCTTTTGCTTTTCAAGTTTTTGAGTTTGGTATAATTTCATTTGTTGAATTTTTTTCTCTTATTGTTTCTGTTTTTTGTGTCATGCACCTAAAATTGTTGCTGAGATGGATATGAATGAGGTTATTCCTCATTAATTTTTTCTAGGAGTTTTATAGTTTCAGGTTTTATGTTTAAATCTTTGATGAGTTTTAAGTTAATTTTTGTGAGTGGTATGAGATCAGAATCCCATTAATTGTTCTGCATGTGTTTCTCCAGTTTGCCCAGCATCATGTGCTGAAACTGTCTTTTCTCAGTGAAATGTTCTTGGTTCCCTTGTTGAAGATTAGTTGACTATATATGGAAGAGTTTATTTCTGGGCTCTTTAGAGAATTCTTAGAGGTCAGTTTTTGTCTTTCAATATTTTGAATATGTCATTTTATTCTCTCCTGGCCTGTAGAATTTTTGCTGAGAAATCTCTGATAACCTGAAGGGTTATCTTTGCAGGTTACTATTTTTTTTCCCTCTGATTGCTTTTAAAATTTTCTTTATTACTTACTTTTGGAAGTTTTAATATAACATATCTTATAGAAGGTCTTTTTGCATTAAGATAATAGGGTGTTCTATTATCTTCATGGACTTGTATATCCAGTTACCTCCATAGGTTTCAAAATTCTCAGTTATTCTTTTTAAATTATTTTTTATTTTTAATTGGAAGATAATTACTGTACAGTGTTATACTGGTGTCCACTTTACAACAATGCGAATCAGCCATAAATATATATATATAATATCCCCTCCATGAGACCTGCTTTATTTCTAATGCATTCTTCATCTCATTTTGTGAGTTTGAGCTGCAGAATTTCTATTTCGTTCCTTTTTAGAATTTAAATTTCTGTAGTAAATTACTCCTTCTGTTCATTAATTTCATCCATAAGAGCATTGCATTGCCTTCCTGAGTTTTCTTATAGCTCTTTTAATTTCTTTACAATAGTCACTTAAAATTCTTAATCGGTTAGATCACAGAATTCATGTCTTTGGATTCTGTTGCTAGAAAATTGTCATTTTTCTTTTTGTGACAGCTTATTATTATGATTTTTCATGATGTTTAATGAAAAGTGCCTCTACCATCACATTTGAAGTAGTGAATACTTATTTAGACAAAGTTTTATTTACTACGATGCTAGTAATTAAATAGGTTGATAGTTAGGAGCCTTTCGTTTTCCAGAAGGTGGCGCTATAGCACACATTTTTGGTTTCCCTTGTAGCAGCTGACTAAGGCTGGGAACCTGAAGATTAAAAACGAAACTAAGGGGGGCAGCAGAGTGGGGGGAGGGGGGAGGGGGAGGTGTGCACTTGGCTCTTAGGGCTTTGGCTGTACCCATGGCCTCATAGGGGAATCTTCGAGTGAGGGCGTCCCAGAGGGCTGTGGGCAGTCGTGTTGCCTGCAGGGGACAGAGTAGGAAACACTTAACAGCCTTCTGTGTCTGCCTACTTCCCTTTCCTTTCCCTTCCCCCAGTCACTCCAGTTCTCCTTTTGAGAGAGTAACTGGTCTCTCTCTGCAGCTACTGCACTTGCGGCCAGACCCTCCCTCACCGCCTTCACCTTTGGCTTCCTCTGCCAGAAAGGTGGTGCTGGCTAGCGGTCGGCCTCCTTCTCTGCTACCGCAGCCTCTCTTGCTGCAGGCTCCATTTGCTGCGTGGTCCAATCTGCCTACATTCGGACAGAGGAATGAATATCTTGGGCTTCCTGGTATACAGTGCTGTTTCTTTCCCCTTTACCCCCAACCTTTACCTTTAGGGGTAAAGGTGTGGGTGTTTGATTAGTTGTAGATTAAAGAGGAGAGACAAAAGGAATGACCCAAATCACCACCATGCTGACAGTCACTCTCCTCACAGTAATTAATTAATAGATTCTTTTGTATTGTCTCTGTCATCATTGGCTCATCAGTCAGCGTGTGTTGAGGGTACAACTTTTACTGAGAATTCTGTCATCTTTATATTGCTTTTGATTCACTTACTCCATTACACATTAAACTGTGTGACTGACCTGAATATGCCACGTAACTAAGAGCTAAAGAGTCTATGGTTTTTATTTGTTATGGGCCTGTAATTCTGAACTTCAAAGTCCCAAGTAAAAGCTCTTTAGTTGTTTTTTTGTTTGTTTCAAGACCTTCCTAAGTAAAGCAACTCATTACTGATAAATCACTCACCAATATATTGCTCAGTTAAGGCTCCTTAGTTGAGTGAGTTTAATAATGGTATCTTCTTAGATCAAGCGGCATCTCAGGCAGGAAATATCCCTCAATGCTAAGTAGGTAATTATTTGGCTCTATATTTTTTTGTTCTTATTATGACTAATATCACGTGACTCTTTTAGGTAACGAGATTTATGAAGCACTCAAGTCTCAATGAATGTAGTAGTAAGGGCAAATAATACTCTGTTTATTCTGTACTACTGTATTTGCAAGAAACTAATTGCATAATATATTTCATTTTATGTAAATATTTTATAATGTGAGATGGCTACTACTATTACTATTATCCCCATTTTACAGATGTATAAACTGAGGCATAGAAGAGGTTAAATAATTGTCAAGAATGTCAGTGAGTGGTGGAGCCAAGTTCTTTGCTGATTGAAATACTGAGTTTGTTGAGTTGGCTGTTGATGGCAGTCCTGCAACCATCGTATCAGTTCAGTTCAGTCGCTCAGTTGTGTCTGACTCTTTGCACCCCCATGGACTGCAGCACTACAGGCTTCCTTGTCCAAACATTGTATAGAAGGGCAGACTTGTGGTTGTTATTACCTTTCTAAGACACAATAAAAGAATAAAATTTTATTTATTATTAATTTGCTTGCTGTTTCTATTGCTTTTTGTCTCTACCAATCCCTGTGTGATCTATTGGAGGACATTACATTAAATGTAGACTTTCTTTAGAAGTGTTTGAAAGGACCTAATTTTTCTAAAAATGATCTATTGGAGTATAGTTGATTTAAAACACTGTGTTAGTTTCAGGTGTATAGTAAAGTGAATCAATTACATATATTACACATATACATATATCCACTGTTTTTTAGATTCCTTTCCCATATAGGTCATTACAGAGTACTGAGTAGAGCTTCCTCTGCTATACAGTAGGTTCTTATTAGTTATCTATTTTATATATGTCAAACCCAATCTCTTAATTTATCCCTCCCGGCCCTTTCCCCAGCAACCGTAAATTTGTTTTCTACACTTGTGACTCTATTTCTGTTTTGTAAATAAGTTCATTTGCAACCTTTGTTTTAGATTCCTCATATAAGCAATATCATATGATATTTGCCTTTATCTGACTTCACTCAGTATGACAATGTCTAGGGAAGGACCTAATTTGAAAAGAGGAAAATAGTAGACTGAAAGATACAAAACTTCTGTACTGCATAAATGAGTGTGGTATATGTGTTCCTCCGTTAGGATTTCATCATCACTGCCACCACCATCATCATCATCACCACCACATGGTTTCGATAACCAAGTGGAAAATTTTCTCCCCAGAGTAAACACTGCATTATTGACTAAAGACTACTTTCATCTTCCTATGTATTCTGTTCCACCAAATTTTCTTTTAAATAGAAATTTGTTACTTGGCATTGGATGACAAGGAACCTTCAACTGTGTTTTTTATTTAATTTTTCTTTTTTTTTTTTATTGTTTTTGCCATACATTGTCATGATATCACCATGGGTTTACATATGCTTCCCCTCCGGAACCCCCCTCCCTCCTCCCTCCCCCCCGGGAAATCTCGCTGCACCAGTCCCGAGCATCAATCCTGGGCTGGCGATTGATTAGACACATGACAATTAACATGCTTCAATGCCCTTCTCCCATATCATCCCACCCTTACCCTCATCCACAAAGTCCACGAGTCTATTCTATACATCTGCGTTCCCCTTGTTGTCTCCCATGTTGGGTTCTCGTTACTGTCTTTCTAAATTCCATATATATGCGTTAATATACTGTATTGTTGCTTTTGCTTCTGGCTTACTTCACTCTGGACAATGGGCTCCAGTTTCGTCCATCTGAGTAGAATTGCTTCAAATGAATTTTTTTTTAATGCTGAGTAATATTCCATTGTGTATATGTACCACAGCTTTCCTATCCATTCGTCAGTTGATGGGCATCTAGGTTGCTTCCATGTCTTGGCTATTGTAAACAGTGCAGCATGTATCAAATTTCTAAATTTTGTTTTCAAATTTTCACTAAATTTCAGTAAAATCATTAAAAGCAAAACACCTGCTATGAAAGTACCCTGCTTCTTATTTTACTCAAAAAAATCTGTTTGATTTAGTTGAAGAGTTGTCTTTTGTTGTTGTTGTTGTTAGTTTATCATATTGGCCCCCCAGAACGAAGTGCCATATGTTCCAAAAGTTTTTTTCCTCCTTGATTTTGGGATAGACACCTTATTAATATGTAATTATTCATTTTTTTTTGCTTGATCAGTAATCTTTGATAGATGTTATAGCTAAATTTGGGCTTTCCAGGTGGCTCAATGGTAAAGAATCCACTTGCCATTGCAGGAGATGCAGAAGACCTGAGTTCAATCCCTGGATCTGAGGTGCCCCTAGAGAAAGAAATGGCATCCCATTCCATTATTCTTGCCTGGGAAATCCCATGGACAAAGGAGCCTGGTAGACTGTGGTCCATAGGGTTACATAGAGTCAGACACAACTGAACACACGCACACACACACACACACACACACACACAGCTGAATTTAATCCAAACAGAGGGGAAAAAAAAGTTTTGTTTGTTCATGTTATACAAGGTTTATTTTATTATTAGAAAAAAAGTAGCTCAGTACTGTTTCCATCACAGTACTTGCGTTGGTCCCAGCCGATTGACAGCAGTGCTCTCCGCTAGAAACGCCTAAGGCACTGCCTGGGCTGCGCTGTTCCCGCTGAGCTCCATAGGCCCGCCAGTACTGGGGCCAGTGTTGTGGCTGAGTGTTTCTAATAATTATGACCTCAGGGCACACTTCAGCAAAAAGCCAGCAGGGAACTTTGAAGAACATTAAATATTCATATCCTGGAGGGGTTGGGACACATTGGAGGGGCATGCAGTATGGTCACAGGTAAATAAGAGAAAGGACTTCAGGCTCTGCTCTTATCAGGGTCTGAGTTGGGTGTCTAGGGTTTTGCAGGGTCATTCCTTATTGGCTTTTGAACTGTGGTGTTGGAGAAGATTCTTGAGAGTCCCTTGGACTGCAAGGAGATCCAATCAATCAATACTAAAGAGAATCAGTCCTGAATATTCTTTGCAAGGACTAATGCTGAAGCTGAAACTCCAAGACTTTGGCCACCTGATGTGAAGAACTGACTCATTGGAAAAGACCCTGATGTTGGAAAAGACTGAAGGAGAGAGGAGAAGGAGACGACAGAGGATGAGATGGTTGGATGGCATCATTGACTCGATGGAATTGAGTTTGAGCAAGCTCCAGGAGTTGGTGATGGACGAAGAAGCCTGGCGTGCTGCAATCCATGGGGTCGCAATGAGTCGGACACAACTGAGTGACTGAACTGAACTGCACTCCTTATTGGCTATTTGGTACAGGAGAGTGAAGGCAGGCTCACTCAAACAGTTGATTATCTAGGTTGCCCAGGGTTTTCTGAAACAGCAACTTTGTGGGTGTGGGTAGCCTAGTTCTTTACCCACTTAGTTTGCTAGTGGCTGTGTCTTGTAACTGGCAATGTGTTTATTCATATGAGAGTCTTTTGAATTGAATGCCTTGGCAATCAACAGTTTAATATCAGGCATTTACACTGTAGTACTCTATTTATCACTCACAGCTTCTTTCTGCCTGAATAACAAAGCATTTTAATTATAGGCCTGTAACTACCTCTTCCTCATCCTACCCTCCTCCACTCAGGGCAAACCTCTCCAACCAACTGGAAGAGAAAAACAACTTTTAACAGCTTTATAGCTACAATGAACTGAAATTGCTAACTCTACTTCAAAAGATGAACATATATTTCACTTTTATTAGTAGTATCAGGGTCAAGAGACAGAAGTTTTAATTCCACTCAAGATGAGACTAAAAATTTGTTTGATTTTATGCCATTCAGTTGGTATGGCTTGTCCCAGAATGTAGTTATCATTTAAGTCTTCATTTGAATCTATAGTATCTCTCCTTTCATCTCCTCTGATAACACTTTAAATTAAGTTAATTCTTCTAAACTTAATCATTGTACAAACAAAGCAAAACAAATCTCCAAATTCATTTCAGAGGTGATTAGGCATCCTGAAAAAAAGCTGTACTTTCTCTTAGGCTGTAGCTGTCTGAGAGAAATGTCCAGTCAAGGGTATATTTCTCAGTCCTTTTACATCTAAGCGGGTCCATAACATTGGTTCTTGCCAAGGAATATGAGGGGGAATGAAGTCTGCCAATTTCTTCTTTAGGCAGCTTTCTGTAAAGCAGAGTCAGGTGTTCCCCATATTGGAAGCCAGGTTATGAAGATGGCAGAGCCACGAGACACAGTGAGTCTGAATTCTTGAGTCAGCACTTGGAAGAAAAATACTGACCAGGAATACACAATTGACATTTTCAGTAAAAGAGAAGTAAACTTCTATTGTATTTGAACATTACAACTTTTTTTAACCTTTTTATTTTATATTGGAGTACTGATTTCCTGGAGGAGGACTTGGCAACCTACTCCAGTATTCTTGCCTGGAGAATCCCATGGACAGAGGAGCCTGGCGGGCTACAGTCCAAAGGGTCACAGAGTCGGACACGGCTGAAGTAACTGAACACACACACGCACGCACTTTGCTGGTTAACAATGTCCTGACAGTTTCAGGTGGACAGCAAAAGAACTCAGCTGTACACATACATGTATCCATTCTCCCCCAAACTCCCCTCCCATCCAGGCTGCTGCATAACATCGAGCAGAGTTCCTTGTGCTACGCACTAGGTCCTTGTCAGTGATCCATTTTATATATAGCAGTGTGTGCATGTCCATCCCAAATAGGTATCTGTTGTGAAACGATATGCCCCAGTGAGTTTGGTTAGCATCAGCCACCACTGATCTTTAGTTCTTCATCCCAAAGTGACCAAATTATTCTTTCACAAAAGTTTCATGTGTATACAATTTTCATCTTAAAATCCTTTTAAGATTGAACATTTTAACTTTTAATTTTATCTGTAGTTAGCACCTAAATGTAGAATATACTTCAGCTTTCATATCTGATTTAACACCCTGTGACTTATTTAGTCATCAGCTATTTACAGAGATGTTACCACAAACATACATACATAAACACACATATAATACTTACAGAGAGCTCAGTGTCAGGCACTCCGGATACTTGAAAAAGAAGACAGATACTTTTTGGCCTTAACTACAGTGTGGCCAAAAGTCTTCCTCATGGTAGATTCGTCTTTTCATTCTTTTGATTTGTTTATGAATAGCAATCTTTTTCAAGCCCCTGTTCTCTTACCCTCTATAATCAATGCATACATACATGCTAAGTTACCTTGGTCGTGTCTGACTCTTTCCAACTGTATGGAATGTAGCCCGCCAGGCTATTCTGTCTGTGAGAGTCTCAAGGCAAGAATACTAGAGTAGGTTTCCATGCCCTCCTCCAGGTGATCTTCCTGACCTAAGAATCAAATCCTTGTCTCTTACATCTCCTGCATTGGCAGGTGGGTTCTTTACCACTAACGCCACCTGGGAAGCCCCTATAATCAATACTTTTACTCAGTTATCACCTCTATGCTGCTGCTGCTGCTGCTAAGTCGCTTTAGTAGTGTCCAACTCTGCGACCCCATAGACAGCAGCCCATCAGGCTCCCCCGTCCCTAGGATTCTCCAGGCAAGAACACTGGAGTGGGTGGCCATTTCCTTCTCCAATGCATGAAAGTGGAAAGTGAAAGTGAAGTCTCTCAGTCGTGTTGGACTCTTCGTGACCCCATGGACTGTAGCCTACCAGGCTCCTCCATCCATGGGATTCTCCAGGCAAGAGTACTGGAGTGGGTTGCCACTGCCTTTTCCAATCACCTCTATGAATAACTTCTTAATCCATTTCTCTGATCATGGCCTCCCAAATATATTCTAGTTTTTCTTTTTAAATTATTTATAGGACATTTTCACTTGTCCACCGTAATTTTAAACTCAAATGAGAGGCAATATAAAATTATAGTTAAATAGCATAACAAAATGGAGCTTAAATTATGATTAAAGTCAAATTTTCTATAATAAGACAACTATTAATTGAACAACTACCAAACTAATTCTAATCATTAGCTTATATTGTTTTTATCAATAGTATTTTTTTTCCTAAAAGGAAATACAAAGTGCATGCCAACCAAGTTTTAGTCAAATTGAGTTTGTTTCTGTGTCTCTTTCATATAAATAACAATGAACTATTGTTCATTGTTGTAGCATTGAGAAGAGTTGTAGCAATAACAATTTGAAGGTTTTAGCCTTCATCTTTTATTCTGACTTAAAAAATATTCAAGCACCTCTTCACAAGTGAAAACTTTATAGAAGTGTTTGTCAACGTCAGCCTCTTCCAAGTTCTTGATAGAATGAGGGCAACAAGGAAAGGGTCTAAATTTGAAAACACTTGTGTCCTAGCTTATTGGAGGAGCTGATGACCTAGTTATCAAGATTTTGTTTTGATTGTGTGAAAAGAGAAGTTTGGACATATTGGAGCCCAGTGGTTACTGCCTCTGTGACTCTACACTGAAACCCCTAAGTGATCAGATCACAAGAGCTGCCCCGAATCTCTCTAACAGTGTGATGAGCAATATCGACAGAAAAGAGGCAACTCACTCAAGCTTTGGGGGCTATTCTAGTTGGAGATCAATGAGGATAGAGAATTGTAGACATAGCAATGAAGCATCAATGAAATTAACCTCTGGCTCTGGAGGCATGGTGAGGCACATTAAAGGGTCAAATGAAAGGGGTGTATCATGATAGGTGTGTTAGAAAGGGAACACAAGGCTTCTAGGCTTTAGGTTTTATATATTTCATTCACATTCAGATCCTTCTGCAATTGTTCTTTAGAGAACAGCAAAGGAGAAACTCAGCAATGTCACAGGAATGTACTACAGCAGTGTGACAGGCAGAGCTTGTGTGGATAAAAAGGTCAGTAGCAAATTGAGAAGTAGGGGTTATGTTTGGGAAGCCTTAAAAAAAACGGATGCCTGATTCTGTCTTCTGAGAAAATTCCCAGTGTCTTCGTAATGTCTTTCACCCTCCCTCCCCCTTCCCACTTCCCCTCCTCCCTTTCTTCCTTCTTTCTTTCCTCCTTTTCTCAATCCCTCCCTCCCTTCCTTCTTCCCTTATTCCTTCCTTTCCTCTCTCCATCTCTTTTTACAATGCCATTTGTTGAATATATATGTGCTAGACATAATGCTAGGGGTTAGCAATACAAAATCATTTCCTTTAAGGGTTTCACTTTCTCTTGTGGAAGTCAGCAATGTAAATCATCAATTATAGAACAGCAGGGAAAATGTGATAACCATATTATAAGTCTGCATACAAACCTGTAGGCAAATAACCTATCGTAGCTGAAGAAGTCAAGCAAAACTGCTTGAAGGTGAGGGGGCTACACTGACTCCTAAAGCTGAGAAGACTAGATGAAGATTAAATGAGCAAGGGCAATTCTAGTAGAGACAGCAGATCAACTTCATAATGACTAGAGTTGGAATGTGTGAGTAAACAAAATATCCGTGCTTAGGCATCCAGGCAGCAGCAATGCTTCAAAGGTTGATTCATCACAGAATCATCGCCTCACTAGTGCTTAATGACATGGAGATGGACTAGAGAAGCTGAATGTTTAGATTTGTTTAGAGCTGGGCTTTTGCAAGGGAAGCAGCACTGGAAGGAGGATGGGTTATAGAGAAACTCCAATCTGGGAGCCCTGGATGAGGAGGGAGAAATTTGCAGACTGATTGTGTTTCTGGCGCCACTGCAGAGACCACTGTTTTATCTATATTTTCAGAGCCTTTGACTGGGACTTCCCAGGTGTCACAGTGTTAAAAGAATCTGCCTGCTAATCCAGGAGATACAAGAGATGTGGGTTCGATTCCTGGGTCTGGAAGATCCTCTGGAGAAGGCGATGGCCACCCCCTCCAATGTTCTTGCCTGGGAAATCCCATGAACAGAGCAGTCTGGCGGGCCACAGTCCATGGGTTCGCGAAGAATTAGACATGACTGAGCATGCAGTCTTTGAGTCTTTGATAAGACCCCTAAGCTCCTCCTGTCTGTTTTCTTCCATTCATTTTAGTAAATACTTTTGTCTCTGGATACATCCGTGAATAAGCTAAGAGGCAGAAGAATATACAAATTCTTAATTTCTATATTTCTTAAAATTTTTGGAGATGTGTCAAGATTTTTCTTGAAATTAGAAGAACCTTAATATCTATATGGAAAATACCAGCCTGGGTGGGGACAGCAGGGACAAGAAGGGAGAGTAAAATCCTGAGAATTGCAAAGCTGGCTGGCTGTTCAGTTCAGTCACTCAGTCGTGTCTGACTGTTTCTGACCCTGTGGATTGCAACACACCAAGCTTCCTTGTCCGTCACCAACTCCCAGAGCTTATTCAAACTCATGTCCATCAAGGTGGTGATGTCATCCAACCATCTCATCTCTGTCTTCCCCTTCTCCCACCTTCAATCTTTCCCAGCATCAGGGTCTTTTCCAATGAGTCAGTTCTTCACATCAGGTGGCCAAAGTATTGGAGTTTCAGCCTCAGCATCAGTCCTTCCAATGAATATTCAGGACTGCTTTCTTTAGGATGGACTGGTTGAATCTCCTCACAGTCCAAGGGACTCTCAAGAGTCTTCTCCAACACCACAGTTCAAAAGCATCAATTCTTCGGCGCTCAGCTTTCTTTATAGTCCAACTCTCACATCCATACCAGGAATCGAACCAGGGTCTCCTGAACTGCAGGCAATTCTTTAACAACTGAGCAATGGGTTGCCCTTAACTATTACACCAGTTATTCTTGTTTTGAAATGTAGTCCTGTTTATTTACAAATTCCTGTCTCGTATTTAATTCACAGTGCTTTTTGGTCCATGCATAGGTAGACTTCCAGTTCTAGCATCTTGAAATAGTGAGGCCTTTTCACACCCTCTCCTTATTCTCTCTGTGTGTGATACTTAGTTTAGGGACACACAGGAGATAGAAGAGAGTATTTCCCAAAAGATGGTCTGGTGACTTGGCTGTCAGTGATGGTAAGGTTCTCTCTCATGTCTGTATATTGCATTTCTGTCTAATATATGTTAGTTTTTCAAGTAGTTCCAGGTGGGTAGTTCACTCCTCATAATTCTCTTCAATGAATAATAGCCCAGTTTCATTTACATGCCTAGACCCAATCAGTTCCTTACTGCAGACTCCTAGCTTGTGAACCATATAAGGGTTATACCTGAACTTGACTTCTCCAGGAGACCATTGAATCCATGGCATGATTCATGGTCAACTGGAGGTAGTATTGACATCTTCCTGGATTCCTCATTTCTCTCTCTTTCCTCATCCTTTGACCATGTCCCAGTATAACCACTAACTCAAATGGTGCCTTTTAAATGAATTGTAAAAAAAAAAAAAGTCCAATTGACTTAGGAAAAAAAAATCCAACTGAATTGGAAAATATAAAACTATGTTTCTTTTTATTTGAGAGATGTATCATTGTGCCAGACCAGATCTCACAGCTTGACTTTGGACTGTAGCTTGTGTTTCAGTTCTTATTTGCTACCTCAACTAGGCGTTCTTGTACAAGTCACAGCCTCCATGCTCACAGATGGAAGGCCTGAGATTTGCTGTTCATCTCCCAAGCCGCATGGCTCAGCACTCTTAAGATAGAAGCTGATTTTTTCTCACCAGCAAGGTCACTGTTAGGTGAAGGTTGTTAGTGAGCTTCCCAAGTGGTGCAGTGATAAAGAATCCACCTGCCAATGCAGGAGACACAGGTCCGATCCTGGGTTGGAAGAATACCCTCTAGGAGGAAATGGCAACTGGCTCCAGTATTCTTGCCTGGCACATTCCATAGACAGAGGAGTCTTGGTGGGCTACAGTCCGTGGGGTTGCAAAGAGTTGGATACGTGAGCACATTAGTGTACCAGCCACTTTATAGTAAGTAACATTGAATTCCTTGCTTCTGACATGAGGGAAAAAGGGTGGAGGAAAGATTGATACCCCCAAAGCCCTGTGTTATGCTGAAAGCAATCTCTTGCAGGCCCTCTCTTATAGCTCTGAATTGTAAAACTCTCCAAATCAGTCATTTCCCTCGGCTACTGACAGCAGAGAAGTCACATGACTTCTTTGAAGTCATCTTTAGGCCAGTGGTTCTCAAGCTGGGAAATTTTGCCTCTCAGGGAACATTTGGTAATGTCTAGAAACATTTTTGGTGTTACAACTGGGAAGGAAGTGTTACTCCTATCTAGTGGGTAGAGGATATGTGTGTACTCAGTCGTGTCCAACTCTGCAACCTCACGGATTGGGATCTGCCAGGCTGCTCTGTCCATGGGGATTCTCTAGGCAAGAATACAGGAGTAGGTTACCATGCCCTCCTCCAGGAGATCTTCCCAACCCAGGGATTGGATCGAGCCCAGGTCTCCCACATTGCAGGCAGAATCTTTACCATCTGAGCCACCAGGGACGCTCAGGTAGAGGACATGGATGTTTCTAAACATCCTCCAGTGTACAGAACAGTCCTTCCTCTGCCCCACAACATAGAATATGCGTGTTCCAATTCTTTTGCAATTCCTAGACTGTAGGCCCCGAGGCTCCTCTGTCCATGGAATTCTCCAGGCAAGAATAATAGAGTGGGTTGCCATTTCCTTCTCCAGAGGATCTTCCCAACCCAGGGAAACCTGTGTCTCCTACATTGACAGGCTGATTCTTTACCACTGAGCAACCTGGGAAGCCCAAGACAAAGAATAATCCTGTCCAAAATAGGATTAGTGTTGAGGGTGTCAGATCCTGTCCTGGAACACTCCTGAGCATCTTGTCTACTCACAAAGCCAAAGGTAAGGAAATGACTGTACCCCAACTTCTCACATCTAGGGGCCAAGAGAACTAAGTTCTTATGTTTGATTTTTTACTGAACTTCGACTCTGGACAAATCTTTGCTTCAATATCTTCTGTCAAATGTGATGAAAGTATCTGTTTTACTGTCTTTGTAAGGTGGTGGTGATGGGAATGAAATGATAGAAATGGATGTTCTTTGAAAAAAATTTCAAAAAGCCACAAAACTCATTATTTTTGCTATGTTGAGAGAGTTCTAGACAGAAAAGCATTCTGGCTGACTATGGAGCTGAATTACTCCCTGCTTTATCCCTTTGCTTAACTGTAACATCAAGCAGCTCAGTTTAGAAATATGTCAGTTGTTTAAATATAGGATAGGTTATCTAGATGAGAGAATTTGCTTGACATTATTGTCTTTGGTGTTGATCTTTTCTTACACTCGATTGGTCCCCTTGTCATCACTTTTTTTTTTGGCCCAGGTTGCAAAAAATATTATCTATGTCTGTGAAGAAATTAAAGTTGGACTGGTTTGCAATTAGTAGTATTACTGAAACACCTAAATTAGTGGCATCACCTAAAATTTATGATCAGAGTCTGAACTAAATCTGTATCATTTTGAACATGACATAAATGAAATAAACACAGTGACCTTGGGCATGCACAATCATTAACAGATACAAATGCATTAAATGGGATGAAATGTTACAGAAAACCTATGTACCTATGAAAATGCTTCCATAGTTAGATCCTTATCAAAGCAATGCTAAAGGTAACATGAAAGGGACTTAATGTAGTCTTGTTATCAATAGTTGGCCATTTACCAAAACAGCTTGGTACCTTCTTAGAGTGAATCTCTAGTCAACAGTCCAGTTGCAAGCTTTGTTTTAAGAGTTAAGAGGGATAAACTGGAAAATGCTGTTAGGATTCTACATTAAAATATAAAATATTACAGGCTGAGAAGAGCAGAATGGATAAAAGGCTTTTAGTTTGCTCCCTTGGAAGCACTGTTTAAAAGGGGCATGCCTGTTTAGATTGAGTCAGGGTGATATAAGCTATGTTGTAGATGCAACATGTTCGTCCTGAGGAAAGAGATAGCACAAGTGAAAGAATCCTCCCCAACTTCTCTTTGATGATTCCATGATCACACAGAAGTGACACAAGTGGCTTCTCTGTGTTTATCTGGAATTCTGGAATGGACTGTCAAGCAGGCATCATGACTCTTCCTTCATTAAGATTGTGATACTGGCTACAATTATGCTTGAATCCATGATGTCCTTTAAGGTCTTAGTACTCTATCATTTGATCATTTTTGTGCTAAGCTCTCTAAATTGTGCGTCGCCACTTTCAGGAGGTACTAGTGGTTAAGAACCCACCTGCCAAAGCAGGTTAGATGTAAGACATGCCAGTTTGATCCATGGGTCTGCAAGATCCCCAGAGAAGGGAATGGCAACCATGGACAGAGGAGCCTGCTGGACTACACAGTTCATAGGTTTGCACTGAGTCTAACATGACTGAAGCAGCTTAGCATTAGCACTCTCACATTTGCTGAGTTCTGAGGTGGCCCTAGTGGTAAAGAATCTGCCTGCAAATGCTAGAGTCTCAAGTTCAATCCCTGGGTTGGGAAGATCCCCTGGAGAAGAGAATGGCAATCCACTCCAGTATTCTTGCCTGGAGAATCCCATGGACAGAGGAGCCTGGCAGGCTATGGTCTATAGGGTTTCAAAGAGTCAGACATGACTGAGGTGATTTAGCTAGCACACACTCATGTTGCGTGGAGGAACAAAGAGCATGCGACACCTTAAATGGTCTTCTTAATTTTGCCAGGGAAGAAGACTCAACATTGCAGGGCATATCTGGAGTATGGATCAGTATGTAAGGAATGGGTATTGGGTGGAGGTTAATGTCTTTTCTTTTTTTTTTTATTTTTTATTTATTTTTTTTAATGTCTTTTCATAGACAATAAACATGGTTACCAAAGAGGAAAAGGTAGAAGTGGGATAATTTAGGAGTTGGGATTAATACATACATACTCCTATGTATAAAATAGATAAACAACAAGGATCTATTATATAGCACAGGGAACTATATTCAATATCTTAGAATAGCCTATACTGGAAAAGAATCTGAAAAATATATATATCTGAATCATATTGCTACTGTATACCTAAAACTCACATTGCATTGTAAATCAGTAATGTGTGTGCTTAGTTGCTCAGTCGTGTCCAACTCTTTGCAACCCCATAGACTGAGGCCTGTGGATTCCCAAGGAATGGGTTGCCATGCCCCCCTCCAGGGGATCTTCTCAACCCAGGAATTGTATCGAATCCAGGTCTCCCATATTGCAGGCAGAGTATTTACCATCTGAGCCACCAGGGAAGCTCATTTCTTAAAAAAAAAAAATTAAAAAATAAAGAGCATACCTTTTGAGGTATATGTACAGAAAAGGTAAATGTCTTTTGAGTTCTTCCCCCACAAACATTTATGAATCTGCAATTTCTGTTTGCCACTTCTTTTTAGTAAACACATTTTACACTCCTTCAGAATCATGTAGGTTGGGCAGATGAGAAGTGGTAAACTGCTTGTAAATTTGTAAATTGTGACTTCAGCTCATCTCCTTCTGGGTACACAGAATGCAGGTATCATGGATCAAAATGAAGATATCCTAAATAGGAACATAATCAGTCAAGCAGTTGCTGAGTTGGCTTTATGACAGTGGTGTAGTTCTAAAAAAAAGTATAACAAAGCATTTGCAAACAATGGCCAGAATTTAAATTGCTTCTGAATCCAGATCGACAGATAGTACTACTGATGAAACATAAGGGCTTTGGCTTATCACAGCCGTTCTCAGGACTTTACGGCATATTACTGCCTTGTTCAGGACCATGCCTGGCCGGCCCCTTTCTGGTGCTCAGTGAGTGTTAAATAATACCAATACTGTCAAATACTTCTTATTTTTCACCCAGGAACATTTATAATTCTCTGCTTCATGTACTTTCTAATTCTTCATGCTCAATGATGGGAATGAAAATTAATTACGCTGGGAATGTGAATGTCGCCTTGACAAATCATTCCTATTCTGTTAAATAATGTTTTCATTGGTGAGCCTAGGAGGTCCCTGGACTCTGTTTTCTTGTCCTAGTCCTCTATTCATTCCTCCTTCCTCTGCCCTAAGATCTTTTTAGAAATGCCAAAACTCAACAAGAGTAATAGCCTTTTAATTGGGGTCTGGGATTTAGATGTGATTTATTTTAAAACCTTCCTAAATGTGGCATTTAAGTCTACTTGAAATTCCCAATTCTCTTCTGTAGCTCAGCCAAAGATGTTGTTTTGATTTCTGAGCTGCACATTCCTGGGGGTAGGGGTCTCATTTGTCTGAAAAAGAGAGATGTAAGCTCATTTGAAGTTTCAGCTGACTTATTGTTCTGTTTTGACCTTTGCTACTAATAGCTGGCAGAGAATAAAACCAGACATGTCAATCATTGCCTAGATTTTATAAACTATTGACTGTTTCTTGAAGGATTGTGATGCTTATTTTATTGGCCTGTTGTATCATAGGAGGAGATTTATAGAGTGCCAAAACATAGCAAGTGTGACTGGCTAGCATCATTCAGACCTGCTGGTAATAAAGTCATTGCAATTAATAACTACCAATTAAATATAAATGACCAGAAATCACACCAGGGAAAGGAACAAAAGCATTTTAATCCCTACATCCCTTACGGCCTCATCATATTTAATGCTCTGTGAAGAGTTGAAATAACTAACTTTCCTGATTTTTACTAAACTGAACACTTCCTCTGAACAACTGTTCAAATTTTATAGCTTCTAAAGGAGGATTCTACAAGGCAATACTCATATGTTCGGTCATCCAGGAAACTTTTCCGTTCTCTGTTTCACTCACCCTGGCCTTTTCTCTTTTAACACCATTCCTACTATAATTATTGGTGATTTCCAATACTCTGGCCTCCTAGTTTTTTCAGCTTCTTTCCTCTAACCATTTTGTCTTACATCAGACATTCCATTGTCTATGCTCTAAACCAGCAGTCCTCAAAGTGTGGTCCAATGTACCCTAAGGGTTCCCAAGAACTATTTTCATAATATTGCTAAGATGTTTCTCTCTCTCATTCACTCATGAACATAGTATGTTTTCCAGAGGCTACATGACCTATAATGTAAAAATAGGTTAAATATAGAAGCAGATTCAAGAATCCAACTGTCTTCTATTTGGGGAGATATTAGAGAGATTTGCATAAATGTAAAACAATGCCACTCTGCATTTTTTTGTTTTGGAAAATATAGTTATTTTTTAATAAAAAATAGACATGTTAACATTTAATGGATTTATTATATGTTAATGGAATTAAATCTTTTAAAACTTCCTATTTTAATTTTTAATACATGAATATTAACTGATACAAACTACATAAAATGCTTTTGCCATCAATAATTTTTAAGAGTGTAAAGGGGTCCAGAAATCAAAAAGTTGAGAAGTCCTGTGTGAAACTGTCTAGGAAGTTGAAACCCTCATTCTATATGGTTGGTTTTTGTTGTTTTGTAATGTCTAACTTATCATGAACTGATGCTTTTGGAAAATTTAAAAACTGCTAAAAAGTATGTAGATGCAAAGGATGCAAACCCACAATCAAATGTCATGCAAAGGTGTCACAACACTGTCAAGTTGTCAGATTTTCTACTTTTTATTCCCATTTTCTGCAATTATCTTATTTTGGACCCATATGAGGCTCACGGATTCACTTTGATATTGTTTTGAGGGGCTCGCTCTAGATCTTGTCACCAGACACAGCCATTGTTGCATAGAAGGAGTATCCATGATCTGGCCACAGCCTCTTATTTTTTCATTTCACTCTCTCCAGTAATTCAACTCCAAAAATCCTTTGACTCCCAACCAAGACTTTTAATCTGTTTCCTTAACACCTTCTCTCTCTTCCTGAGGGCCCTCAATTCCTTGTTTCTTACTTCAGTGTCATGATTAATTATGATAAGTACTTCTTTGTAACATTCTTACTTCTTTATACACAGTTTAATGATTCACAATCCTGTTTAAATCTAGCTCTACACACATGCCATGCCTGCCTCCTTGCAGATGAATGTGGTTGAGAATAAACCCATAGCCATGCCAAGAAGTCTTACTGTACATTCATGATAGTACCTTAAGTGGGCCCTTCATTTTGCCCGTGGCAGCCAGTTTTGCCTAGTTGTGCTATAACACCAAACAATTTCAGAGTCTCAGTAGGGAATGCAATAAAAGTTTGTTTCTGACTTAAATGTATGCTGTGGGTCACCTTTGACTCCTTACTCAGGGAACTGGGCTAATTTGGAACTGTTGCTTCCTGGGGGGTCTAGGGGGTGGATGCTGCACTCATGACAGAAGAGATTCTAGAAGCATTTGATTTTCTTAAAGCTTCTCTTCTTAAATGGTACATTCCACTTCCACTTCCATTTCGTTGGTCAAAGGAAGTCATCTGGCTAAGCTTAATAGCAACTGGGTGAGAATTATCATCATTCTGCAGGGCCTTTATAGCTTCCCTGGTGGCTCAGATGGTAAAGAATCTGCCTGCAATGCGGGAGACCTGGTTCGATCCCTGGGTGGGGAAGATGCCCTGGAGAAGGAAATGGCCATCCACTCCAGTATTCTTGCATGGAGAAGTCCATGGACAGAGGAGCCACATAGTCCATAGGATCACAATGAGTCTGACACGACTGAGTGACTAACAATGTGATTGAATATTGCATTATTTGAAAACTTTTGGCTTACAGTTTTTCATACAGAGATTTGAAGATCTGGTTCCCTTTATTTGAATATTTGTTTTTAACTTTTTTCACAGGTTAGAGATACCTCACTAAGATAAACAGATGCAAATGGAAGGAATATGGTGTTAGCTATACTTACTAAACCTTGACTTTCATTTTCTTCCCAGATGCTAATCATGCAAATGTTTTTATTAAAGTCTCTGCAGATGTATAGAATAGACTCGTGGACTTTGTGGATGAGGGTAAGGGTGGGATGATATGGGAGAAGGGCATTGAAACAAGTTAATTATCATATGTCTAATCAATCGCCAGCCCAGGATTGATGCTCGGGGCTGGTGCAGTGAGATTTCCCGGGGGGAAGGGAGGAGGGAGGGGGGTTCTGGAGGGGAAGCATATGTAAACCCATGGTGATATCATGACATTGTATGGCAAAAACAATAAAAAAAAATAGAAAAAAAAAGTCTCTGGCTAGTAAATTTCCTGCTTTCATTATTAAGTTTTCTTTCAAATTACTTGGAGGATGATGCATTTTGTATATTTAGTATATGAGTCCACTGCCATATTTAATTTGAAAGATTTGTAAATGGGTTAAAAAGTTCTGATTACATGTCTTTTAAAAATTAACTTTAGAATATTTTGAGTTATAGAAATGATGCAGAGTACATTGAGTTCTCATGTAGCATAGCTCTGGTTTCCTAACTGTTATCATCTTACACTAGCAGGTACATTAGTCACAACTAATGAACCAATGTTAATATATTACTATTAACTATAGTCCAAACTTTTTTCTGATTTCCTTTATCTTTACCTAATGTCCTTTTTCTATTTCAGAATAGAATGTGACTCCTCAGGCTCTCCAGACTGTGACAGTTAACTTTCCTTGTTTTCTCAGACCTTCCTCATTTTTGATGACTTTGGCAGATTTGAGGAATACTGATCAGTTATTTGACAGAATGTTCCCAATTTTCAAAATGTGCAGATATGAGTTTTTCTAGATGGTACAAATCAAATTTTTTTAGTAACAAATATATTTAGGTGTAGAAATATTTAAGAACAGTGATTTTAACAACTCCCTTTACACCACTCTTAAAAAACACCTTTTTATTTTTTAATATGGAGACGTCACCTTTAAATGGAATGAACAGGTTATACACAGTTATCACTGTTTTTTTGCAATTTTCTGTTAGAGGTTATACTACCAAGAGCAATATGTTACATGGACCAGGTCAGCACATTTAAACACTTTTTTAAAATTAATTTTTATTGGGGTCAGTTGCTTTATTTTTTTTATAATTTATTTATTTTAGTCAGAGGCTAATTACAATATTGCAGTGTTTTTTGCCGTAAATTGATATGAATCAGCCATGGGTTTACATGTGTTCCCCATCCTGAACCCCCCTCCCACCTCCCTCCCCATTCCATCCCTCTGGGTCATCCCAGTGTACCAGCCCTGAGTGCCCTGTCTCATGCATTAAACCTGGACTGGCAATCCATTTCACATATGATAATATACATGTTTCAATGCTATTCTCTCAGATCATCCCACCCTCGCCTTCTCCCACAGAGTCCAAAAGACTGTTCTATATATCTGTGTCTCGTTTGCTGTCTTGCATATAGGGTTATCATTACCATCTTTCTAAATTCCATATATATGTGTTAGTATACTCTATTGGTAACAGTACTTCTTTCTGTAACCTGTATAGGCTTACTTTTCTTTCTGGCTTACTTTACTCTGTATAATAGGCTCCAGTTTCATCCACCTCATTAGAACAGATTCAAATGTATTCTTTTTAATGGCTGAGTAATATTCCATTGTGTATATGTACCACTGCTTTCTTATCCATTCGTCTGCTGATGGACATCTAGGTTGCTTCCATGTCTTGACTATTATAAACAGTGCTGCAATGAACATTGGGGCACACGTGTTTCTTTCACTTCTGGTTTCCTTGGTGTGTATGCCCAGCAGTGGGATTGCTGGGTCATATGGCAGTTCTGTTTTCAGTTTTTTAAGGTATCTCCACACTGTTCTCCATAGTAGCTGTACTAGTTTGCATTCCCACCAACAGTGTAAGAGGGTTCCTTTTTTTCTACACCCTCTCCAGAATTTATTGTTTGTAGATTTTTTGATCACAGCCATTCTGACCAGCATGAGACGGTACCTCATTGTGGTGTTGATTTGCATTTCTCTGATAATGAGTGATGTTGAGCATCTTTTCATGTGTTTGTTAGCCTCTGTATATCTTCTCTGGAGAAATGTCTGTTTAGTTCTTTGGCCCATTTTTTGATCATTTATTTTTCTGGAATTGAGTTGCAGGAGTTGCTTGTATATTTTTGAAATTAATTCTTTGTCAGTTGCTTTGTTTGCCATTATTTTCTCCCATTCTGAAGGCTGCTTTTTCACTTTGCTTATAGTTTCCTTCATTGTGCAAAAGCTTTTAATTTTAATTAGGTCCCATTTGTTTATTTTTGCTTTTATTTCCTATATTCTGGGAGGTGGATCATAGAGGATCCTGCTGTGATTTATGTCGGAGAGTGTTTTGCCTATGTTTTCCTCTAGGAGTTTTATAGTTTCTGGTGTTAACGTTTAGATCTTTAATCCATTTTGAGTTTATTTTTGTGTATGATGTTAGAAAGTGTTCTAGTTTCATTCTTTTACAAGTGGTTGATCAGTTTTCCTAGAACCACTTGTTAAAGAGATTGTCTTTTCTCCATTGTATATTCTTGCCTCCTTTGTCAAATATAAGGTGTCCATAGGTGCGTGGATTTATCTCTGGACTTTCTATTTTGTTCCATTGATCTTTATATTTCTGTCTTTGTGCCAGTACCATACTGTCTTGATGACTGTAGCTTTGTAGTAGAGCCTGAAGTCGGGTAGGTTGATTCCACCTGTTCCGTTCTTCTTTCTCAAGATTGCTTTGGCTATTTGAGGTTTTTTTGTATTTCCACACAAATTGTGAAATTATTTGTTCTACTTCTGTGAAAAATACCGTTGGTAGCTTGATAGGGATTACAGTGAATCTTTAGATTGCTTTGGGTAGTATACTAATTTTCATTATATTGATTCTTCCAACCCATGAACATGGTATATTTCTCCATCTATTTGTGTCCTCTTTGATTTCTTTCATCAGTGTTTTATAGTTTTCTATATATAGGTCTTTTGTTTCTTTAGGTAGATCTATTCCTAAGTATTTTACTCTTTTTGTTGCAATGGTGAATGGAATTGTTTCCTTAATTTCTCTTTCTGTTTTCTCATTGTTAGTGTATAAGAATGCAAGGGATTTCTGTGTGTTGATTTTATATCCTGCAAGTTTACTATATTCATTGATTAGCTCTAGTAGTTTTCTGGTGGAGTCTTTAGGGTTTTCTATGTAGAGGATCATGTCATCTGCCAACAGTGAGAGTTTTACTTCTTCATTTCCAATCTGGATTCCTTTTATTTCTTTTTCTGCTCTGATTACTGTGGCCAAGACTTCCAAAACTATGTTGAATAGTAGTGGTGAGTTGCTTTACAGTGATGTGTTTCTACTGTACAGCAAAGTGAAGCAGCAATATATATATATATATATATATATATATATATATATATATATATATATATATCCTGTCCCTGCTGGATTTCCTTTCCATTCATATAACCACAGTGCATTAAGTAGAATTCCCTGTGGTTTACAGTGTGTTCTTATTAGTTATCTATTTTATACATAGTACCAATAGTGTGTCTGCTTCCCTGGTGGCTAAGTGTTAAAGAATCTGCGTGCCAAGCAGAAGATGCAAGTTTGATCCCTGGGCTGGGAAGATCCCCTGAAGGAGGAAATGGTAACCCACTCCAGTATTCTTGTCTGGGAAATCCCATGGACAGAGAGGAACCTGGCAGGCTACAATCCATGAGGTCACAAAAGAAGTGGACATAACTTAGTGACTAAACAACAATTAACATTATATGTTTGTAAATCACAAACTCCTAATTCCTCCCACCCCTTCCTTCCCACCATTTGTTCTCTACATCTGTGTCTGTTTCTACTTTGCATAAATGCAAATCAAAATTACAGTAAGGTATCATATCATATTGGTCAAATGGCCATCATCAAAAAATCTACAAGCAATAAATGCTGGAGGGAGTGTGGAGAAAAGGGAAGCTTCATGCACTGTTTATGGGAGTGTAAATTGATACAGCCACTGTGGAGAACAGTATGGAAGTTCCTTGGTAGTGGTGGTGGTTTAGTCACTAAGTCGTGTCTGACTCTTGTGACCCTATGGACTGTAGCCCACCGGGCTCTTCTGTCCATGGGATTTCCCAGGCAAGAATACTGGAGTGGGTACCCATTCCCTCTCCAGGGAATCTTCCTGGTCCTGGGATCAAACCCAGGTCTCCTGAATTTCAGGCAGATTCTTTATGGTCTGAGTCACCAACATGTTCTATACATCTTCCAAAATGATTTACTTATGAAAAGGCTTATTTTGTTTCCATTTTGTGTGGTGTGTGTGTGTATGTTCTGCTAAGTTTTATTAAGAAAAAGAAGAAACATTTCTTTGACAATATGTGGCTTTAAAATTTTTTTCTCATAGTGAGAAACTTCCAAAGGTGATTTTATGTCTATAGTGTGACTGAGGAATATTGTAAAATTAAGATGACTTTTAAACATGACTAAAAAATTTATGGAGTTGTGTCTCTATGTTGAGTGTTTAATTTTAATATGAATTACTAATTGCGATGCCTTCATACAAAAATTAAAGAAAGTCTCAAAGATTTATTGTTGATGGTAGCAGATATCAATCCATTAAATTCCTGATGGTTTTAAAAATTTTGGTCTACTTTGGTTGTATTAGGTATAATTGTGTTACTGTAGTTTTCTGTGGCTGGTAAAGAACTCATACAAAGGATGGAAGAAGTGTCTTTCTATATTCTTGATTTTTTCAATGGGCTTGCATAATTCTTATTATGCTCAATCTGTTTTTTTTTTTAAACTGAAAGAGTTTTATCTACTTGTAACTTTGTGAAGATTAACTTGTTTAAAGCTAGATAATGTGATATATACATCCACCTAGCCATGCAAATTGAATACTGAAAGGTGCTTTTTTACTTTGAAAGCAAGGTAACAATTTGGGGTCATAGAGTGGTTTCAGTGGTAGCCCTCCAAAATGTGTCCATCCAGAAGGTCATAATAGGGTATTTGTAGATGTTACTGAAATATTGATCTAGAGATGATATCATTTTGGGTTAGTTTTAGTTGATAGTCATGTGACCCCATGAACTCTTTGCGACCCCATGAACTGTGGCCTGCCAGGCTGCTCTGTCCAAGGGATTCTCCAGGCAAGAACACTGGAGTGGGTAGCCATTCTCTTCTCCAAGGGAATTGTCCCAACCCAGGGATTGAACCTGGGTCTCCTGCATTGCAGGTGAATTCTTTACCATCTGAGCCATCAGGGAAACCCTGATGAGATGAAATCATCTTGGATTAAGTGGGCCCTAAATCTAAAGCAAAGACTGCAGTGACTTGTCTACAAGCCAAGGGAGGTCAAAAATTACCAGTAGACCCCAGAGAGTGGATAAATAATGAAGGATTGTCCCCTACAGATGTCCCCTACACTGACATCTTGATTTTGAACCCCAGTACTGTGAAAGAAAAACTTCCAGTTGTTTTAAACCACTGACTTTGTGGTCACTTGTTGTAATAACCCTCGAAAACAAATGCAGGTCCCGTTGTCTACTCTTCTGCCCTGTGACTGTCTCACTTTTTTCAGGGGATACTTAAATACTATACCTCACTTATGCACACACACTTGGCTATAAATTGAGTGAGGTAAGGGAAGTTTTCGTGTTGTCCTTACATTCTAAGTAGATGCATCATTTTATACAATACCTGCAGTGCATTCACCCCAGTTTGGAGACCATTGCAAAGAGAATTTTATATTTCATGATGTATCTGTTTAATTGTTTGAGCTGCATTTCAACAGTTTTATCAGTTAATATTCCAAGGCCACACAGCAGCAAGTTTTTCTTATTTGAATAGCTGGAGAAACAGAGTAAGAGGAAGGACATGAGACCAAAACACAGTATTTGGAGGATGCAGAGTAGGGAGGATGGATACTGATGCTAGAATTCTGGTTCAGGATGTAGCCCCAGCCTGAATACATGACTCTTTAAGGCCACATGATATAAATAAACTCAATAACTTTGGGAAAATATTTCTACTTATTTTCAAGTGTGATTGTGTCATCATTGCATTTAAAACTGATCAAAATAGTATTAACTGCTTATTGTAGAATATAAACAAGGATAAAGAAAGCTGTAAGACCTATGATACTGTTGGCATATCCCCCCCTCACTCCCACCACCCAGTGTGTGCATTTTTAAACTGGAATCACAGTAGGGATTTTAATTTTCTGTTTTTGTTCACTCACCATTTTGTTGTATGAGTACTAATAGGATTGAAAAGTCTGGTGTTATGAGTTGAATGGGTTATTTGGTTGTCCCACCAAAATTCACATGTTTAAGTCCTAACCCCCAGCAAGTCAGAGAGTGACCTTATTTAGAAATAGGGTCCTTTCATTTGTATGGTTAAGATGAAGTCATACTGGAATAAAATGGGTTCTCGATCCAATATGACTGGTGCTCTTATTTTTTATAAAAGGGAAATTAGGCAGAGATACGAACACAGAGAAAATTCCGTGGAAGATGAAGACAGCATTCGGCCTTAAGCCTAAGGCCTAAGCCCTGCAAGTCAAGGAACACAAGCCAGCAAACTACCAGAAACTAGGGGAGAGGCAGGGGACAGCTTCTGCCCCACAGCATCCACAAGGAACCGGTTTTGTTACCACTGTGATTTTGTGCTTCTAGCCTCAAGCCCTCTGAGATCATTAATTTCTATGAAGCCATACAGTCTGTGGTATTTTGTTATGCCAGCTCTAGCACACTAATACACAGGTTGTGATGCTAAAGTGCATCGACAATGGAGCTAGGAGGTCTGGGTGTAAAACTCTGCTCTATCTTTGACAAGGCATGTCATCATGCATGCTAACCTGTCAGTGACTCAGTTTACTAAGCTATAAAGTGGGAACAATGATGATTCAGACCTAATTGAGTTGCTACAAGGATTGATAAAAAGCCTTCGATAGATACAAAACCTTTAAAGTGTATTTAGCATGTAGTGGCCATTTAGTTTTTATTTGAAAGTGAAAGTGTTAGTTGTTCAGTCATGTCCATCTGCATTGCAGGCAGATTCTTTACCATCTGAGCTGCCACTCTTCAAAACATTAGTAACTGGATGTTATAGCCTATGTATGTAACTTCTGTAAAAATTTTCTCTTCCTTAGACCCTCTTTGTGCAGTTCTTGGGTTGGAGAAAGTCAGTATTCTTGTCTCTGGATGCTTTATGTTTAAAAATTCCTACTTTGAGCAGCTATTCTTTTTTCATTTTTTTCATTAAATTTTTAATTTTGTTTTGGAGTGTAGCTGATTAACAATGTTGTAATAGTTTCAGGTGGGCAGCACAGGGACTCAGCCACACATATATATGTATCCATTCTCCTTCAAACTCCCCTCCCATCCAGGCTGCCAAATAACATTGAGAAGATTTCCCAGTGCTATACAGTAGGTCTTTGTTAGTTATCTGTTTTAAATATAGCAGTGTGTACCTGTCCATCCCAAACTCCCTGACTATCCCTTCTCCCCGTCCTTCCCTCCAACAATCATAAGGTCATTCTCTAAGTCTGTGAGTCTGTTTCTGTTTTGTGAGTAAGTTCACGTGCATCATGTCTTTTTAGATTTCACATATAAGGGATGCCATCCAAAATTTCTGCTTCTCTGACTTACTCAGTATGACAATCTCTAGGTCCATCCATGTTGTTGCAAACATCATTATTTCCTTCTTTTTTATGGCTGAGTAATATTCCATTGTATACATGTACCATATCTTCTTTATCCATTCCTCTGTCAGTGGACATTTTGGTTGCTTCCATGTCTTGGCTATTTTACATAGTGCTGAGCAGCTATGTTTTAAAGGAATCCTCACATTGTACCTCAATGATTAGTCATTACAGTTAACTAAAAATGTTGCTCATTTCATAAAATTGTTATGTTTGCTTTCTTTTTGTTATTCATCATGGTAGTGAGATTGTGTGTAATTTATTAATTTTTGAATGCTGCCAGTTAGGTTGATGAGTATTTGGTTGATGAACAAAGAAATGTGGTTCCTATGGGAAATATACCAGACCCTCTATCTTTCAAGAGACCATCACTCCAATCCGCCCTTTTCCCCCTATGCAACATTGGACTTTATCAACTCTTTGCTAATTGAATTTGCTTTACTTTTCAATTTTAATACTAATAGCCTGCAAAGCTTCTTTTCACTCTGGATAAACTACTAAAAAAGTTTACAAATACTCTGTAGTGATATGTCATCCTTTCACTGAGTAAAAAGACCTGTGCTCAGTACAATCTTACAGAGACTGAAAGAACCCTTCATTAGGTCTTTGTAATATATTATATGCCAAGGACTCAGTGGGGAGAAATGAATGGGCTGGTGCTTTGATGCTGTCAGGAGGAAAAGCATATTAATCAATGCCTTCATGAGTAACAACTTGCTAATATCATAATATCATGGCTTAAAATAAACCATCCCACAGGCAGTATGTCTCAAAACAAGCCTCTGTCCTTAACACGATCTTGCTGGGTAAAATTTGTCTTCAAAGGCACTGACAGTTCAGTGCCAAAGGGAGTCTTTTTTTTTTTTTTTCATTCAGGAGTTTTAAAAAATACCTAAAAAACCAAAAAAAAAAAAAAATCCCTTGTGACGTTAGTTACTTATATGTAACACGGCTAGATTTAAAAGTTCAGGAACAGGTTTATTGGATCTTCTAGATCATATGAAAAGTTCTTTAGTATATTTCAGGTATCAAATTCTGTCAGCCCAGACTCAGAGCAATCATCATACATGCATTGAGTTCCACAAAAATTAATACTTTATTCAGTTTCTTGAAAAATGATAAGATGACAAAAAACAAACAGGCATGTCTCAAATCCATACTGCTTACCTTTGTGGTAGAAGCTGAACAATTTTATAGAAGCTCTAATATAAGAGAAATGATTATAGTTCCTATTTTATCCCTTAATAGGTAACTTTCATTCAGTTAATAGTTATCTATTAAGGTCCTACTAGAGCTGGATTCTGTATGTGACACTCAAGACATGACAGTTAACAAGAATAAATCCTGCTGCCAGGAATTCACAATCTGGCGGGGAAGGTAGATAAATGAAGTCATAATTATGTGACAACTGCTATTGACATAGAAAACAAATATATCGATACCAAGGAGCAAGGAGGAGGAATTGGAAGATTGGGGCTGGTGAGAACTGATGGGAACATACTGTGCAGCACAGGGAACTCAGTGCACTGTGGAGACCTAAATGGGCAGGAGATCCAAAAGGCAAGGGATGCATGTATGTGTATAGCTGGTTCACTTTGCTCTGCTGGAGAAGCTAACACAACATTGTAAAGCAAGTATACTCCAATAAAAATTAATTTAAAAATGGCAGCTACTATTAAAGGAGAGGCTTCCCTTTTAGCTCAGTTGGTAAAGAATCCACCTACAATGCAGGAGACCTGGGCTCAATTCCTGGGTTAGGAAGATACCCTGAAAAAGGAAAATGGCAACCCACTCCAGTATTCCTTCCTGGAGAATCCCATGAACTGTAGCCTGCCAGGCACCTCTGTCTGTGGGGCCAAAAGAGTTGGACTTAGTGACTAAACCACCATTAAAGAAGGAGGTATAGAGAACCACTTTGGAACGGAAGCAAATCCCACTTTGTTGGAGGGAGGTAGGCAGTCAAGCAATGAGTTGAGGCTAGCAAGCAATATCTGGTCTAAGTTTTAAATAGAAAAACTTGAGTCTGGAAAGGGAAAAAGAAGAGAAGTTCAGTGGAATGACATGAGCAGAGAGATGGAAGGATGACTTTCGGGTATTGTGCAGGGAATTGCATGCACTGGGTAGACCCCAAGTGTAATTGGGTAGGTAGGGGAGGCGAGAAAAAGCACACAAAGTTTGCATGCACCTGTTGTGAAGTTCAGTTTCAACCACAGGTGATGGGTGTGCATCCAGGGTATAAGCTGGGTGGTATCTTGATCAGTGCAGCCTAGAATCAGCCACATAGTGGGGCAGTCATGTCTGATGTAGGTAGGATTCATTGAGAACCTAAAGCTTTTGTCTTGGCTTGCTATGTCATTTTAAAATAATAGTACTGTGAGATTTGCTCCATTTGGTGAGAGGCGTTGGAAAGAAACTACTGTTTCTCTAACTATTATGGATTGAATTGTATGTATGTATGTATCCTCTCAAAATTTATATGTGTAAGCCCTAACCCAGATACCGCAGAATGTGACTCTATATAGAGATAAGATCTTTAAAGAGACAAGTTAAAATGAGAGCCATTGTGGTGAGTCCTATCCAATCTGAATGGTGTCCCAAGAAGAAGAGGAGATTAGAACACATGAGAGATGCCAGGGATGCAGAGAAAATGCCACGTGAGCACACAGAGAGAAGGTGGGTGGCCATCTGAAAACCAAGGAGAGGGATCTCAGGGGAAGCCAACTTTGCTGACACATGGATATTGGACCTTCGGTTTCCAGAACTGTGAGAAAATAAATTTCTGTTGTTTACTCCATCCAGTCTGTGGTATATTGTCATGGAAGCCCTATCAACCTAAAACAGATGCCCAATATGGGAGAGTGGAAAAAGGGCCTATGGCCTTGATTCACCAAGATAAGAATTATGTGGTGGGGTCCCTTGTACCAGTCTTGGGAGGAGGACTCTTGCGTTTCCCCATCTGTCCTTACTTTTCTTGTATATCATTCAGTTACCATTCAAGAGTTCAACCAGACTAATATTCTGTTCTATGTTGAGGGAAGTAAGATTGGAGGGTACTACACCTTGTGGTTCAAAGCAAGGGTTTTTGAATGAGGAGGACTTGTGTTCAAATCTCAACTATGCCATTTTGAGCAAGTTATGTAATCAGTCTTGTGACCTGATTTAAACCAATTTGATTACTTGCAATTCTTTGGTAAATGTTAATATCCTCCATATTGCCAATTAACTAAAGCTCTGTTAAGTTTTTTCAAAGATAGATGAAAAAATTAGAGTGTCAGTCTATAATTATGGCTTTCAATTAGTCTTGCAATGTGCTAAGTAACTCTGCAGTGTTTTCCCAATTAGGTACTTCAGATGTTTACTAATCACTGTAGGGAATAAAATAAAACTATATATCAAAGCTATATATATGTATATGTATATATATATCACATTGTCCAATCCAAAGAATTTTAAGATAAATGAGAGATAATATAAAACTCCCTTAATTGACTTGCCCTATTGTAAAACAGATTAATTTCACCAACAGTACGAGCATAATTCAAAGACCAAAGTAAATCATGTCGGAAAGCATTGAGCTCCATTTCTGGCATATAGTTGGAACTTAAAAATAGTTGGTTATTTTGCCTGCAAGATAACATGAATTAAGTGGTTTTACAAAAAACAAAATAGCCTCCATTTTGTTGCTAAAGCAATAACTAGGAAATCTGACCTAAGAATTTACTGATCGGTAGCAAGTACTATTTTACCCTACATATCATATCAGTTAAGGGATTGCTCGGGTCTTGAATAGATTTTTAAATCAAGTGTTTGTTAAGCTTCTGTTCTTTTCAAATCCAGGGAAATGATTTTTCTTTTAACCTTTCCTCATTTCTGCTAAGAAGTATAAATTTCTATCCAAATAACGATGAGTGAATACTTCTATAGATTCAGGTTTGGATTGTGAAAAGTTTACACAGTAAGTTTGCCACCTTCGTGTAAGAAAGGTGAGAGTTATCAAAGCAACATTTGAGGTTTGATATAGTCTTGTGTCCACTGACCCAGGAGAGCATGGAGCTGCCTATTAAAGTCTATTTTGTTGCTGAGGACATATATAACTTAGGATATTATTTAAACTTCTGAAGATACTTTTTTGATTTGTTCAATTGCCTCTTTTCCCTTCAAATAATTTCTTGATGTCTTGCATGTACAACTGTAAATATTGGGAGAAAAAAAATTCAGTGTCATGACTTTCAGAAAAGCTGTATCTACTATAGAATATCAACTGTTCAGTGTAAACTGAGAAAGTCAGTCAAAAATGTGACCATTTGGGCTGTGTGATAATCTGCCCCATATTTGGAAACATTCTAAATGGGATAAGTTGAAAGAGGGGAACTAATATTATTACAACTCAATTTATAAACAATGATTGATCTTTCTCATTTCCAAAACTGTAATTTAAGCAGGAAAACATGTTGCCTTAGCCATTGCAATATCCTTCAGAAATAAGAACAGCTGTTTTGCCAGCAGTGTGGATTCCTTTTTCTATAATGTAAGTAGCATTAGAAAGAAAAATTTTTTTTCTGATTTCAAAAGGACCAGCTGCTCTGATGTTTTGGGAATATTCCCATATGTTCTGAACGAGAAAAATTAAGTGAAGCCAAGCCAAAAACTTTTGACTTCATAGAAGAGACAAAGCTTTTCAAGACTTTCTCAACCAGAAAGTTTATAATTAGAGTATTAATTTCCTGGAGGGAATTTTTGCTTCTTTGTGTAACTTAAAGGACAATTTTTTAAAAAAAATCCCGTCTCTCATAAGATTTTGTTTGGTGCCTAGAATTAATAGTCTAGTGAGCCCAAAATAGAACTTAATGCTTGGCTGAGAAGTTAACTCAAGAGCAACTAGCAATGTATTAAATCATGAATTATTACTCAAAATCAGAGTCTTGCAACCCATTAGAGAAATATGTGTATCTGCTTTACAAATGACTAATATCGTATTTGTGTTTAAGCTGACTGGCACTGCTTTGAAGACATCTGTTTTATGAATACTAACATTTAGACTCCATAAAGAAGAACAAACAGATACTCCTCTCCCAAGAAGCCCCTTGCTGAGACACTTAATGGGCTACAACTTGTGAATCAGCTAGAAGAGCCTGGCTTAAAAGCCAACCACCATTCCTCACATCTATAGCATTGGTCTTTCATTAACCTGTAGAGTCTGTCAAGCTTATTTGTGGCAAGAGAGAAATTGCAATCCTTTGGTCCCGATAATTTCCATGAAGTAGGCTGGAAAGTGGATCCATGTGGGTAGACGTGAGCCAGAATTTTCTGATTGGGTTGGGCCTGGAGGTTACGTTTCCACCTGGAAATTTTACACTATATTGGATCTAACAAACGTGTATGCTCCTTTAACTTTGATGAGTGGATAACCTGAACTAATTATTTGTGTTAAACAAGGAAATTTGGCACAGAAAAAAAAAAAAAATTGCATTTCTTTATCAAGTTCGTGGGAATGAGGGGCTTCTGGTTTCCAGTTCCAAGGCTCATATTTGTTCTCTAAACCACCATTTTTAGCCCATGCTATTGTATTTCTGCAGTCCCTTTATCTTCTTCAGACTTTGACCTATAAGAGAATTTGCCATATGTTAATTTCTATCAATTATGTTATAAAAGCAGTTGATATATTAATCATACTTTTTATAAAAATATATACATTCTTTTCCTCTCAGGAACTTCCTTCGCTATTACTTGACTCTGATTATTTGAGAATCAAGACCCAAGTGTAAAGGATTTGTCTGTTTATGTAGCCAAGCACATCACTTAAATCTGATTTAACTTGGGTAAACTGACATCTATTAATTATGTTCTGGACAATATAGTATAGTGATTAATGATGCTAATGAAAAAATAACATCAGCTGACATTTAGAGAATGCTAACAAGTTCCACTTGCTGATCTACTCTATCATTCTATGTTTTGAATAATCTTTTATAGCAAGTATTTTTAAAAGGTGGTTTTTCTGTGTGTGGATCAAGAAACTCAAGCTCAGATACATTAAGTATCTTTCTTAAGGTCACATAGCTAAGAAGAATGAAACTAGGATTGAAATCCTATGTTGCTAACTCTAGATCCAAAACCTTTGCTATTTTCATTACATCATGCTGCTTTCTTGACTAGACTCTCCTGAGGCACAACGAGGAGGCATGAGCCACTTAAAAAAATTTTGCTGGAGTATAGTTGCTTTACAATGTTGTATTAGTTTTACTGACTTAATGGACATGCTGCTGCTGCTGCTGCTGCTAAGTCACTTCAGTCGTGTCCAACTCTGTGCGACCCCATAGACGGCAGCCCACCAGGCTCCGCTGTCCCTGGGATTCTCCAGGCAAGAACACTGGAGTGGGTTGCCCTTTCCTTCTCCAATGCATGAACGTGAAAAGGGAAAGTGAAGTTGCTCAGTCGTGTCCAACTCTTAGCGACCCCATGGACTGCAGCCCATCAGCCTCTCCCATCCTTGGGATTTTGAGTTTGAGCAAATTCCGGGAGACAGTCAAGGACAAGGAAGCCTGGCATGCCGCAGTTCATGGAGTTGCAAAGAAATGGACACGACTTAGAGGCTGAATAAGAACATAGTTGCTATGTTGTGTTGGTTTCTACTGTATAGCAAAATGAAGCAATTATATGTATACTTGCAACCCCTTTTAAAAAATTTCCTTCTCATTTAGGTTGCCACAGAGGCCATAGTAGAGTTCCCTGAGCTATATAGTAGGTTCTTATCAGTTATCTATTTTACACATAGTAGTGTATGTATGTCAATACCAATCTCCCAAATTATCCCATCCCCTCTTTCATACCCTGATATCCATAAATTTGTTCTTAACATTTGTGTCTCTATTTCTGCTTTACAAAAAGTTCATCTGTGCCATTTTTCTAGATGCCACATGTAAGTGATATTATACGACATTTGTTTTTCTGACTTACTTCTCTCTGTATGACATTCTCTAGTCTATCCACATCTCTGCAAATGTCGCCAAACAAAACCATGACAAAATGAAAAGGCAAGGCGTGAGCCATTTTGATTTCATAGATAGCTAATGGCTCCAGTACACTGTGCTTACTTTTCTTCATTTTATATCCATGCGTTTTTAATCTTCCTCCCTTCTACCACAGGTATCCAGTTCTCTCATGCTGCTCTAGACCTCCCATGTGTGAAGTTATTAGACTATTTTTCTTGGAGATGGAAACATTTATGGCAATTTTATAAAAACATAGGCAGCAGGCAATACTTATTACAAATGAATGAGTCACAAATTACATTATTTCCACTTTTGGTTCAGGTTTTAGGAGAATTGGGGACTTGCCTGAAACACTCTGTTGTCTTTTGGTTAATTTCCCACATACAAGGTTGACTGTGGGGGGCTGTGTTTATCTGGAAAGTTAAAGCTGGGCAGGTCCCCTTCCTTCCCACACCCACCTGACCCACTACCCCCAAGTCAGGATGCTCAGTTCCATGGTGGTTCAAAATCCACATAACCCCTGTGCTTCTGAGTACTTCCTTCATAGTTCAGAAAATCGGTTTTTGTTGCTGGTGCTTCTAAAATGGTAATGTGAGTTAGAAAAGCTAGAGTGGTAGCAAATTAAGAATTAAGTCTTCTGGATCCAATGAGATCATTCTTTGCATGAGTATGACTCTTGGCTTGTATGATTTCTCACAGTAAGAGAATTTTGCTGAGGTATGCCGCATCTACTGCTACCCTTTCAGGCTACCTTGCTTTTTAAGCAAATTGTATATCTTTGGATAACTAAACCTGGGATATAGTCTAGCTGTATAGACTACATGTGCTTATGTGGTGCATAAATTTGTGTATATGTGTGTACATGCACCTATGTACTTGTGTGTGTGTGTGATTCAGGAATGGGGGTGACTCTTCTTCAACTTCATAGAAATGCCTCAATGTGTAAATCTGATGTATTACTTCTCAATGATGAAACAATCTCTAAAATTCATATCTCTGATATTCATACCATTAAGGTAAAAATATTTTATCTCTTTTTATATCCTAGAATGAGACCTGATAAAACTTTAGAAATAGTTAACAAAATCTCTTTATTTTTTAAAAGAGACAGAGCCTTTACTTGGCATGAAACCCACACAAATCATTATCTTAAAGTGTCTATATGGTTAGACTAAATATAAGGGCTTGTCAAAAACTGTGAAAGTTTTGAGACTTTACCTTTGTTGCAATATAGCACATTAACCCCCTAGTTTCATATGACCTAAATCAAATCCCTTACAATTATACAGTGGAATTGAGAAATAGATTTAAGGGAAATATCTGATAGACAGAGTGCCTGAAGAACTATGGACGGAGGTTTGTGACATCATACAGGAGGCAGTGATAAAGACCATCCCCAAGAAGAAGAAATGCAAAAAGGCAAAATGGCTGTTTGAGGAGGCCTTACAAATAGCTGAGAAAAGAAGAGAAACTAAAGGGAAAGAAGAAAAGGAAAGATATACCCATTTGAATGCAGAGTTCCAAAGAATAGCAGGAGAGATAAGAAAGCCTTCCTCAGTGACAAAGGCAAAGAAATAGAGGAAACAATAGAATGGGAAAGACTAGATATCTCTTCAAAAAAAATTAGAGATACCAAGGGAGCATTTCCTGCAAAGATGAGCTTGATAAAGGACAGAAATGGTATGGACCTAACAAAAGCAGCAGATATTAAGAAGAGGTGGCAAGGATATGCAGAAGAACTGTACAAAAAAGATCTTCATGACCCAGATAACTGAGATAGTGTGTTCACTCACCTAGAACGAGACATCTTGGAATTCGAAGTCAAGTGGGCCTTAGAAAATATCACTATCAACAAAGCTAGTGGAGGTGATGGAATTCCAGTTGAGCTATTTCAAATCCGATGCTGTGAAAGTGCTATACTTATTATGCAAGCAAATTTGGAAAACTCAGCACAGGCCACAGGACTGGAAAAGGTCAGTTTTCATTCGAATCCCAAAGAAAGGCAATGCCAAAGAATGCTCAAACTACCACACAATTGCACTCATCTCACATGCTAGCAAAGAAATGCTCAATGTTCTCCAAGCCAGACATCAATAGTACATGAACCGTGAATTTCCAGATGTCCAAGCTGGATTTAGAAAAGGCAGAGGAACCAGAGATCAAATTGCCAACATCTGCTGGATTATCGAAAAAGCAAGAGAGCTCAAGAGAAACATCTATTTCTGCTTTATTGACTATGTCAAAGCCTTTGAATGTGGGGATCACAATAAACTGTGGAAAATTCCTCAAGAGATGGGAATACCACACCACCTCACCTGCCTCCTGAGAAATCTGTATGCAGGTCAATAAACAACAGTCAGAACCAGACATGGAACCACAGACTGGTTCCAAATTGGCAAAGGAGTATGTCAAGTCTGTATATTGTCACTGTGCTTATTTAACTTATATGCAGAGTACATCATGAGAAACACTAGGCTGGACGAAGCACAAGGTAGAATCAAGATTGCCAGGAGAAATATCAGTAACCTCAGTTATGCAGATAACACCACCCTTATGGCAGAAAGCAAAAAAGAAGAACTAAAGACCATCTTGATGTAAGTGAAAGAGGAGAGTGAAAAAGTTGGCTGAAAACTCAACATTCAGAAAACTAAGATCATGGCATCTGGTCCCATCACTTCATGGCAAATACATGGGGAAACAATGGAAATAGTGAGATACTTTATTTTTTTGGCTCCAAAATCACTGCAGATGGTGACTGTAGCCATGAAATTAAAAGACACTTGCTCCTTGGGAGAAAAACTATGAACAATCTAGACAGCATATTAAAAAGCAGAGACATTACTTTACCAACAAAGGTCCATATAGTCATGGCTATGGTTTTTCCAGTAGTCATGTGTGGATGTGAGAGTTGGACTAAAAAGAAAGCTGAGCATTGAAGAATTGATGCCTTTGAACTGTGGTGTGGAGAAAACTCTTGAGAGTCCTTTGGACTGCAGGGAGATTCAACCATTCAATCCTAAAGGAAATCAGTCCTGAGTATTCTTTGGAAACACTGATGCTGAAGCTGAAACTCCAGTACTTTGGCTACCTGATGTGAAAAACCAACTCATTGGTAAAGACCCTGATGCTGGGAAAGACTGAAGGCGGGAGGAGCAGGATGAGATGGTTGGATGGCATCACTGACAGCTTGGACCTGAGTTTGAGCAGGCTCTGGGAGTTAGTAATGGACAGGGAGGCCTGTGGTGCTGCAGCCCATGGGGTCACAAAGAATTGTATAAGACTGAGCAGCTGAATTGAATTGAGCAGTATGGGAAGATGCAAGACTCTGGGCTCATTGAATTCATTCCTTTCATATGCACCTCTGGTGTCTGGGGCCAATCCTGTTTCCTTATTCACCTTGCTTCTTGCAGTCCCCCAGCTCCTCAGCAATCAACATGGGGCATGGCAGTATCACCTGGATCTCAGTTTTGTGAGCTCTCATTCACATCTGGAGGCCAGAAATTGCTGATGGATGTGATATTTCTTGTTTATTGATATAGCAAAGAGATATTTTCATTTCAAAGATTGAGCCCAGGTCTCCTGCATTGTAGGCAGATTCTCCACCACCTGAGCCACCAGGGAAGCCCAGGTTTCTTCTACACTTTCTATTTATTGGTATTTTTTTCCTTCCCAATTCTCATGCTATACTATCACCTTGCATTTATGACCAAAACCAACATAGAGGAATATGTCCAATCTGTTAGTTCAGTAGTCAGTTTGGATCCAATCTACAGCTGACCTGATCGTTTGTATGGACATTGATCAAAAACAAGTTCCAAAAATCCCCACTAGAAAATTCTTTCCCTCAGAACCAAGGCTTGAGGGAGAAGAGTAAAACCTGACTACCTGACTAGGGGGAAAGCCAAAGTAGAATAGTTAGGATCTGAGACCTCAGGGCCCTATTGTTATTCTAGAACAAACACTGAGTCAAAAGAGTTAGCTGAGCATTGGCAAGTGTGTTCATAACTAATCGAGGGAACTGGGTTAGAAGAAAAACATCTTAAGGACTGGCTTCCTAGTTCTCTCTGCTTGGCCTTGACCCTAGGCCCACTCCCCATCCTTTGTGGCTATTCTGTCAGTTGTGTCTTGGCACTGCATTACCCAGAATCCCTTGCTAACTGGCTCCCACTGAGAGGAACCAGTAGTGACTGAAGGTTGGAGGGGAGGGAAAGTGGGGGATTTCTTTTCCATGACCTTCTTGGGCCATGTATCTGGCAGTGACTAAGACCTTCCATAAGCGCAGCTCCAGGACCTTTTAAGAACCCTTCCTTCTCACCTCCAGTTCTCATTGAATTCTGGGGTTTCAGAGCTAGGTTATGGTAATAGCTTCCCAGTGCTGTTAGTCTTCAGGTGCCTCAAAACCCCATAGTGATTATGTTAACTTGTGCCCACTGCTTTGTAAGTTGAACTTCATTCATTTTGCTTGTGGATTCTCCAGTGGCTCAGCAGTAAGGAATCTGCCTGCACTGCAGGAAATGCGGGTTCAATCCCTTAGTCAGGAAGATCTCCTGGAGAAAGAAATGGCAACCCATAGTATTTTTGCTTGGGAAATCCCATGGACAGAGGAGGCTTGTTGGCTACAGTCTAAGGGATCACCAAAGAATCTGACACAACTTAGTGACTAAACAAGTCTTTTAACTATTTTGAGTCCATTTCTATTTCCTACTGAGTCTCTGACTGATAGAACTAGAAAAAAAGGATGGGGCCTTAGTTTCAAAGGACCCAATATAATAGCCAACACTCATTAGGCCACTGGGCTTTCCAGGTGGCTTGTCCTGTAAGGAAGGAGACACAGGAGATACAGGTTTGATTCCTGGGTTGGTAAGAACCCCTGGAGGAGGGCATGGCAAT
This sequence comes from Antilocapra americana, assembly GCA_007570785.1. Classification (NCBI taxonomy): domain Eukaryota; kingdom Metazoa; phylum Chordata; class Mammalia; order Artiodactyla; family Antilocapridae; genus Antilocapra; species Antilocapra americana. The sequence continues at coordinate 7,011,971 of ML660770.1, read as the reverse complement.
CCACTCCAGTATTCTGACCTGGAGAATCCCTTGGGAAGAGGATCCTGGCGGGCTACAGTTGCAGAGTCAGACACAACTGAAGTGACTGAGCATGCTTACCCATATTAAGCCATTAATGTGTGTTTGTTTAAACCTCACAGAAAAACTAGGAGGTGGAAACTATTACTAGCTTCATTAGACAAAGAAACTGGAGCACAGAAATCTAGCAGTTGCAGGGATTAGACACTTAAACCCAAGCAACTGGATTCTAAGGCCCTCACCAGTAACACCACACATTCCAAGTCTCGTGGCCAAGGTCACACAGTGCCATGCTCCACTGTGGGGCAGAGGCTTAGTCAGAATAAGCAGAGGAAAAGACATGAGACCGCTGAGGAGGAATAAGGCAATAGTGAAATGATAACAACTGGTATTTGGGATTAGTGTGAGATCGAGAGCAAGGTGCTTTGCTGCTCAATTACTGGTGCTTTAACGTAAGACTAAGATCTAGGACTGGTCCTACATCCGAGGCCTGGATTGAATCCAGTTTTTGAGGTTAAGACTCTCTAGCTGTCAGAGGGATGAAGGACCACATGACCAAGAAGTCAAGAGGAGGGCTATTGCCATATCTAAGTTTAAAGCTGTAAATTTACTTGTCCTTTGTAAATAGGAACATCCATGTATGAATGGTAAAATATACTACTGAATGAAGACAGCAATTAGTGCCATTCAAAACCAACTAGAGTGCCAAAATATTTCAAAGACAATTATATATTAGTAAAATCAACTGAACTGCATCAAACAGAAGAAAAAATAAAACTAGCATTTTCAGCTGAGCAGTCATCTGACTTTCAGCTTTCTTGCACTATTAAGTTTCCAAAACAACAAGGAACATAAAAATAAGCAAAAAGGCTAGTAATCCAAAACAATAAAAATAGCTCCTAACACATTTCAGAACATTTAATGGCAAAAAGGAAAAGCATCATATCTATGATGAATAATTACACTAAAACTCAGTTCCTATTGACACCAAAGCCCAGAAGACCTGAGAAGTAACAATGAAGAGACTGATGAAAGCGTATTTGGAAATATCCATACACTAGTTTGTCTCATAAGTCAACTGGCTCGTCTCTTTGCAAATGCAGTATGACCAGAAGAGAGAAGGAAACAATGAATAGTAATGAGGAACTATGATGAGAAGTGACAGGCAGTCTGAGAAGTGACAGGCAGTATCAGAAATCGTCATGAGGGAAGAGGCAGAGGAAATACCAGTTAGCTGAATTCAGCAGCCAAAGATTACTTACTGTGTTGGCAAGCATAGCTCAGCCTCCTGTGACACCATCACCCAATTTTCCATCCCATGTGGTCCACCCAGGCACACAACAGGAGCCTGTGGTCACCTGACAGCTTCAACTCCCAGCAAAGCCTCAGCATCGCCACCTCCTTTATTACTCTCCAACAGTCCTGTCTGGATTCTATCCTTGTAGTTCTAGCCACTCCTCCAGGGAGCAGGGGAAACAAAATGTATGGAATACTGCTCATAAATTTTCTTCTCTTAGTGATTCTGAGTGAACATTTGTTTACACACAAAGATGTGTGATATTCTAAAATAAGAATGCCGCTTAATTTTGCTAAATCCAGCCTGTCAAACTCATTGAACATCAAAACCTTTGAATTTCTGTTTCAAAAAACAACCTTTGGGAAACACCAGTCTAATCACTCCAGACCAGACACAGATGTATTCTGGAGTCACCTGTACCAATCAGAATTAGGTAATATAAGAGGAGTTTAACAAAGGGACTATTTGCAAAGGTGTGGGCTCAACTTAGGTAAAGGAATAAAGGAGACCGAGGAACCTGGGTGGTGACATTTGAGGGCCATTGCTGCTCCCCAGGTGCTGAAATTGCAGAGACAGCCAGCCGAAAGGCAAGAGATGGCCTCTGGGAGGAAGATGCAGCCAACCTGAGGGACAAATCCCTGACCTTCCTCTCTTCCCTTCCTCTGCATCTGCTGTTGCCTGCTCTGTATGCCAGGGGCTGCCTCACTGTACCCTGGAGGGCAAGATAACTCCCTGGAAAATCTGTGCAGGCCAGTGGCCCAGGATGGGGAAGGGGAGAGAGGATGGTTGTGAGGAGCAAAGAGAAGACACTCAACATCACCTCCCCACTGTTAAGTCAAAACTTCCTTAAGTTACAGGCAAATAGTCTGTGGAGTCTGTGTAATAAAGAGACTCACAAAGAGATCCCTTCAGAATTAAAAGAACAAAAATATTTGGATAGATCAGTGCAGTGTTGCTCTTCCCTGCCATGTAATACAGCTTTGTATTACCATATAATACAGTAAGGATGGCTCCTGGTAGATTTTTAAAGAATTTTTAATTGGAGGATAATTGCTTTACAATGTATTGGTTTCTGCTGTACGAAAATGTCAATCAGCTATAAGTATACATGTAACCACTCCTTCTAAAACCTCCCTCCCACTCCCCCATCTCACCCCTCTAGGTTATCACAGAGCCTTTTGAATCAAATTAAGCTGTTGGCTACTGTGGTTCATGAATGTAATAGAATTAGTCTCAATTTTGTTTCATGCAAGTATAGTTTTATTTTTTGAACATACTTCCCATTGGTTTTCATAACCAAGTGTTTTGAATACTTGTCTCTCCCATGTAGAATCTAAAGGTTGAGGTGCCTGACCTGGAGTTTGAATCTCTTGCTCCTCAGGGAAAACATCCATTCTGCAACTTTGTGACCCCTTCCAATTGTGGATTGCTGCTCAGTTGTGTCCAACTCTTTGCCACCTCTAGGACTGTAGCCTGATAGGCTCCTATGTCCATGGGATTCTCCAAGCAAGAATACAGGAGTGGGTAGCCATTCCCTTCTCCAGGGGATCTTCCAGGGAGTGCTTTTTTATTTTTTTGAATAAAAAAAATATAGAGACTGTGTCTCTGCCCCTCTACCCATCATGATGCTGCCTTTTAAAACTTTGCTGTGGAGGTTTTGTTCATCCAGTTTTCAGATCCCTTTCCAACGGAGTTATTTCATAAGTGTTTGTAGATTTATTGTGTCCATGGGAGGAGGTAAGATCAGGGTCTTCCTACAATAGCGTCTTGAACCCTCCCCCAATAGTTCTTCATTTAAATGAAACACAAAAGTGAATTGAGGGTGATGAGTTGTCTACAAGTGGTATTTTTATTGATAGTGTTTATACTGGATACTGACAGTAATAAAGAAGAGGGGAGAGAAGTGTCAGTTTGCATCTGAGTTCTTGGAGCCAGTTAATTCTCCATAGAGCAATCCAACCAGTGGCTGAAGAGACAAAAGTTGCTAAAACAGTACATTGTTAGAATTGCATCTAATAAATTGTTTATTTGAATTGGTGCTTTTGGACTGTGGTGTTGGAGAAGACTCTTGACAGTCCCTTGGACTGCAGGGAGATCCAGCCAGTCAGTCTTAAAGGAAATCAGTCCTGAATATTCATTGGAAGGACTGTTGCTGAAGCTGAAACTCCAATACTTGGTCACCTGATGTGGAGAACTGACTCATTAGAAAAGACACTCATGCTGGGAACAATTGAAGGCAGGAGGAGTAGGGGACAACAGAGGATGAGATGGTTGGATGGCATCACCAACTTGATAGATGTGAGTTTGAGCAGGCTCCAGGAGTTAGTGATGGACAGGGAAGCCTGGCATGGTGCAGTCCCTGGGGTCGCAAAGAATTAAACACAACTGAGCAACTGTAATGAAAACAGTAAATAGAGCTGACTCACTGGAAAAAACCCTGATGCTGGGAAGTACTGAAGGCAAAAGGAGAAGAGGGCGACAGAATGGTTAGATAGCATCAATGACTCAATGGACATGAATTTGAGCAAACTGCGGGAGGTAGTGAATGACAGGGAAGTCTGGCCTGCTGAAGTTCTTAGGGTTGCAAAGAGTCAGACACGATTTAGCACCTGAGCGATGACAGCAATAAACATAGAGGTTTTAATTTTGTGGTTGATGTTCAAAAAAGAGAACTTATATTTATTAGCTTATGATTTTTTTTATTAGTTTTGCCATACAATGACATGATATCACCATGGGTTTACATATGCTCCCCCTCCAAGACCCCCCCTCCCTCCTCCCTCCCCGCAGGAAATCTCGTTGCACCAGCCCCGAGCATCAATCCTGGGCTGGCGATTGATTAGACATATGGTAATTAACATGTTTCAATGCCATTCTCCCATATCATCCCACCCTTTCTCTCATCCACAGAGTCCACAGTCTATTCTATACATCTGCATTCCTTTTGCTGTCTCGCATGCTGGGTTCTCGTTACCGTCTTTCTAAATTCCATATATATGCGTTAATATACTGTATTGTTGTTTTTGCTTCTGGCTTACTTCACTCTGAATAATGGGCTCCAGTTTCGTCCATCTGAGTAGAACTGCTTCAAATGAATATTTTTTTAATGCTGAGTAATATTCCATTGTGTATATGTACCACAGCTTTCTTATCCATTCGTCAGTTGATGGGCATCTAGGTTGCTTGAACACACTAGTTATCTGGAGAAGTGATCTTTATTTTTTAAATGTAACAACTGAGTGTGTTTTATAATATCTTGCCTCTAACTCTATCTATAAAGTGGATGTTTCCGTGAGTTCTTTGTTACCCAAAAAATTACTTCCTTATTTGGGCTTATTTTAATAGATATTGTTCAATTTCCCACTTTCTTTTTCTGACTGTTTTCTATAAATAAATTCTACTATCTTTACTTTTTTTTTTATCATATGTAGTCTTGAACAAACTCATGGGTACATTATTGAATCTGAACTACAAAAATCAATAAATGCTGAAGCTATTTGTCCAGAATGGATTCTCCCCCATCACACACACTGTTTATAACAATCATCTATTGTCTTTTCTATGTTTCTGGGTATATCAAATAATTCTTTCAAGAACACTCACTCACATGATATTGTGTGAGAATGAAGCATTTATGGGATTTCATAGAGCTTCCACAGAAAGAGCAAAGCAATATTCTGGAAATTGTCATTTTGATTTGTTTAATTTTGTATAATTTGCCTTCTCAGCCAGATTTTAGATACTCAAAGAACTAAGTGGTGCCTTTTCAGCCCTCTTTTTATCCAATGCAGTGTTTAATGCTATGCCCAAATGCCTGAGGCAGTACCGGATCCAGTCTATTCTCATTGAATGAAAGACTAAGTCTGGAGTTGATATTTAACAAAAACTGAGAAATTTATTTTGCAGTTCACAAAGTAAATGTGTTTCAAGGTTAATCAATGCCATTTTGCTTCTTTTTAAAAAGCACCTAGAAAAGCTTATTGAGATTATTTTCACATCTGTTAAGTTTAGAAAAAAATCTGATTCCCACTGAATTCGCTATAAACAACTATGCTTTTTACACTTAGAGGAATTTAAATCAGATAGACCAGGAGATGCTAATGAGCAAATAAAACCTAATGGGTGAATTTCGGCTTCCTTCCCATACTTTGGGCTTCCCTGGTGGCTCAGATGGTAAAGCGTCTGCCTACAATGTGGGAAACCTGGGTTCAATCCCTGCGTCAGGAAGATCTCCTGGAGAAGGAAATGGCAGCCCACTCTAGTATTCTTGCCTGGAAAATCCAATGGATGGAGGATTTTGGTGAGCTACAGTCCATGGAGTCGAAAAGAGTTGGACACAACTGAGTGACTTCACTTTCACTTTCATTTCCCCATACTTTGCATGGTGTAGCATACCTTGTAAATGATGGATAAATATCACCTAACTGGGTAGGACACCCCATTGTTGTCATTCTTAATTATTGGTTCTGTAACTAAACATAATGTTTCTTTGCAATTATTTTGCTTACAAAGATGACCATAAATATTCAATGCTCTTGTTTTAGAAATGGCTTTAGTGATTTCTGTTAAGGGCTGTTTAAAATGAAGTTATTCCCTTGTGTATCCAGTGCAAACACTTATACCCATCACCGATTTGTGATAATGCCCTAAAGAAATGAAGTTGCTCAGTTGTGTCCAACTCTTTGTGACCCCAAGGACTGTAGCCTACCAGGCTTCTCAGTCCATGGAATTTTTCAGGCAAGAGTACTAGAGTGGGTTGCCATTTCCTTCTCCAGGGAATCTTGTTGACCCAGGGATCAAACCCAGGTCTCCCGCATTGCAGGCAGATGCTTTACCATTTGAGCCACCATGGAAGCCCAATGTCCTGAGAGCAGTCTAATTCGAATTTTACTAGAAGTTTACCCTATGTACCAGACTTTTCCAAGCTCGCCAGGTTCTTCCAAAATATAGCCAAGACTCTTCATAGGAATTTTTTGTTTCCGTTAAAATTAGTACTGCTTGTTGATGGTGCTCTTGCTGCTGGCTTTCTATGGATTGTCTGTAGACATAGACACACACCATCTATGCCATTGATTCATTGTTGCTGTTGTTCAGTCAGCAACAAGGAGTCGTGTCCAACTCTTTGTGAACTGCAGCATGCCAGTCTTCCCTGTTCTTCTATCTCCAGGAGTTTGCTCAAACTCATGTCCCTTGAGTCGGTGATGCCATTCAGCCATCTCATCCTCTGTCACCCCCTTCTCCTCCTGCCCTCAATTTTTCCCAGCATCAGGGTCTTTTCCCATGAGTTGGCTCTTCGCATCAAGTGTCCAAAGTATTGGAGCTTCAGCTTCAGTCCTTCCAATGAATATTCAGGGTTGATTTCCTTTAGAATTATCTGGTTTAATCTGTAGTCCAAGGGATTCTCAAGAGTCTTTCCTAGCACCACAATTTGAAAGCATCAATTCTTGATGCTCAGCCTCCTTGACTTAGGATTTTGTAAACAAAATCCTTGCTTCTGTTGCCAAGGCCAGGATCTGTTAGTACTGGTTAGCACTGAACTGGAGGTATACATCCACTACTTTGTTTGCTGGGCTGTATGGTAACCCTCCCCTCCACTGAGCAGCACCCCTTGCCAGTGTGGGCAGCCAGGCTGGTGACTTGGGTCACCATTGCTCTCATCCATCCCAGTGTCAGTTCTTCTAGAGTAGACATGGGTATGGTATCCTTTCTCCAAAACGTAATTGATTACAGGGATTACTCAGCAAGGACCTCAAGATGTTAAGAGTTTAGTGAAATTGTTCCTTTAGTTAGCAAAAATGGCCCCTTTCTCTTTAGGGTGTATACAAGCCAACCCAGAATCTAGGTGGGAAGAGGTTCTAGTATTAGTTGTGTAGAAGGATCTATGCTTTTCAGGTGGATCAGTGGTGAAGAACCCGCCTGCCAATGTAGACGATGCCAGAGATGTGGGTTCAGTCCCTGGGTTGGGAAGATACCCTGAAGGAGGAAATGGCAACCCACTCCAGTAGTCTTGCCAGGAAAATCCCATGGACATAGGAGCCTGGCAGGTCACAAAGTGTCAGACAGGACTGAGCGTGCATGTGTCACACACACACACAGGACCACACCTCTCCTCTGACCCTCAAACCCTGTGCAAATTCTCCTCAGCCTTTTCATATCTTTCCTTTGGGATTAGGTCTTTCTCAGGGCTTCCCTGATAGCTCAGTTGGTAAAGAATTCACCTGTAATGCAGCAGACCCTGGTTCAATTCCTGGATCAGGAAGATCGGCTGGAGAAGGAATAGGCTACCCCACTCCAGTATTCTTGGGCTTCCCTGGTGGCTCAGCTGGTAAAGAATCTGCCTGCAATGCAGGAGACCTGGGTTCGATCCCTGAGTTGGGAAGATCCCCTGGAGAAGGGAAAGGATTCCCACTCCAGTATTTTGGCCGAGAGAATTCCATGGACTGTATAGTCTGTGGGATCACAGAATCAGACATGACTGAGCGACTTTCACTTTCAATTCTCTCTCAAACTGCTACACACCCCACTTGAAATTTGGCTTCTGTTTGCCTAATCCTCAGTTTTCTACACACATTTATCTACAATGTCGAGAGTTCCTCAGCATTTATGTAAGTCAGCTGATGCAACTAGGTATGGGTTTGAGGAGAAATGTGATGCAAAGGAATCATGTAAATAAAAAATTCCAAGTCTGCTGGAATGGCCTTTATATGTGAAATAGTGAGCATTTATTGACTTTGATTCTTTAAATCTGTGTGTGGACAGATATAATTGAAAAGATTCCTCATGTGATCCTGATACAATTTTATGTGAAGGCAGAGAGGGTAGAAATGAAGAGGTGTGAATATTGAGGCAGGGGGCCCCTGCTTCCTGTACCCTATTCCCCCAAAATCACTGTCATGGAAAGGGTGTATTATAAATCTCAAGTTATAAAGTAATGTGCCTAACTTAATTACTCCTGGGCACAGATTAAAATCAGCACGACAGAATTCTTAGAATGGGTGTGAGAGATTTGAGGACCAAGAGCCTGGGAAACCTTTGCTTATAGTTTCTCCAGGGTTTTAGTTTATCCTAGTTTTATTATGTTCTCTCATCTGGCTCCTCCAAACATCGTGATTTAATTATATACCCGTCAGCTTTCTGAGATCATGTCTCAGGTGGGCTTTTATATTCTTCTCATTCTGTAAGAGTGGTTAGTGTGATGATTTTTTAACCTCTTAAATTGTGTTTTTCTGATATTTTAGAGACTATAGCTGTAGCTATATATGTAGTCCAGTGTTACCCTAGCTATTTGGTCAGTAGAAAATGCCAAAATCAGCTCACAAGAGAAGAGGCCATGGGAGATGGGGCAGTGACCTTCTGGAAGCATACATATTCTTCAGAATATGCTGATAAGGAACGCATCTGGGGCTTGAAGCTGTGGCCAAGCAGGAGCAAATCTGGATTAGTTAGCATCATGTGGTTATTTTCAAGATCAACAGCAAGTCGGGTGAAATTACAGAATTAAAGAACTTTGGAACTAGAAGGGATTTTTTAAATCAGTGGTTTTCTGGCTATGCTGACCTGCAATAAGGAATTCATTTTATATCATGACTCAGTATCTATATAGGTGTGTCTGAAACAAGTTTCATACACATACACATACAAAAAAAATAATAGTTGCCTTTATCATAGGGAAGCACTTATTCTTTATTCCATTTTTGAAAAAAATGAAAGTCACTCAGTCATGTCTGGCCCTTTATGACTCCATGGTCTATACAGTCCATGGAATTCTCCAGTCCAGAATACCTGTCTTGACTCACTAAATTAATTTTATATTCCATATGAAATTGTAAAATATTACTGTAGATCACTTTGAACAGCCTTTCATTTTATAGAAGAATTAGATAGCCCTAGAAATTAAGGGAAGTTTTCAAACTTTATGAATAGGGATCCCTTGTAGTTCAGTGGTAAAGAATCTGCCTGCCATTGCAGAAGACATAGGTTCAAACCTTGGGTTGGAAAATCCCCTGGAGAAGGAAATAGTAACCCACTCCAGTATTCTTGGCTGGGAAATCCCATGGACAGAGGAGTGTGGCTGGCTAAAGTCCATGGGGTTGTAGAAGAATCAGACAGACTTAGTGACTGTGCTGTGCTAAGTCGCTTAAGTTGTGACCGACTCTTTGTGACCCTATGGACCATAGCCCACCAGGCTCCTCTATCCATGGGATTCTTCTGGCAAGAATATTGGACTGGGTTGCTGTGCCCTCTTCCAGGGGATCTTCCCGACCCAGGGATCAAACCTGTGTCTCTAAGGTCTTCTGCATTGGCAAGCAGGCTCATTACCATTAGTGCCACCTGGGAAGCCCAGACTTAGTGACTGCTGCTGCTGCTAAGTCGCTTCAGTCATGTCCGACTCTATGCAGCCCCATAGACGGCAGCCCATCAGGTTCCCCCGTCCCTGGGATTCTCCAGGCAAGAACACTGGAGTGGGTTGCCGTTTTTTTCTCCAATGCATGAAAGTGAAAGTGAAGTCGCTCAGTCATGTCCAACTCCTAGCGACCCCATGGACTGCAGCCTACAAGGCTCCTCCTTCCATGGGATTTTCCTGGCAAGAGTACTGGAGTGGGGTGCCATTGCCTTCTCCAATTTAGTGACTAAACAACAAATGGACAGGTCAGCCTAGAACCCAGATCTTTTTCTTTTTCTGGATGTGAGCTATTCTCAATACTGTTATATAGTTATTAATGTAGGGCATTAATTTTCAATGTTTCTGTTAGATAATTACATGTTGGATTGCTTAAGGATTATAATTGTAATTACATAACATTTTTTAATATTGTTGTTATTGTTGTTCAGTCAGCCAGTCATGCTGAACTCTTTGCAACCCCATGGACTGCAGCAGGCCAGGCCTTCCTGTTCCTCACTGTCTCCCGAAGTTTGCCCAAGTTCATGTCCATTGCATTCATGTCCATTGCATTGAATGTCTATGGCATTTAATGATGCCATCCATCATTATGATGCTGGGAATAATATTTTTTAATATAAATATAAATATATATTAAAATTGTATTGGTTAGATAATTATATATGCAAAATCACTCACCCTTAGTATGCCTGTAAAGAAGGAACAGGCAGAGGCTCCTTAAGAGGAATGAACTTGGGAGCTACTCTTGAGAACTAGAATTTTGGCTTTTTTGTTCATCACTGTAGTTGGACTTTCTTGATTCTATAGTGAGTAGAATCACTGCCCTGCATGGCCTTGAGAAGAATTAGCTAGAGGATATCTTTTATGTTAGTAGCAAAAGGCCTTCCCTTTGGAAAGAGCCTTTGAACATTCTTGACTCCTACCTGGTCTCTTGTTAGGAGTTCAGTTAGTTCAGTTCAGTCGCTCAGTCATCTGACTCTTTGTGACCCAATGGACTGCAGCACAAAAGGCTTCCCTGTCCATCATGAGCTCCCAGAACTTACTCAAGCTCACATCCATCAAGCCAGTGATACCATCCAACCATCTCATCCTCTGTTGTTGTCTTCTCCTTCTGCCTTCAGTCTTACTCAGCATCAGGGTCTTTTCCAGTGAGTCATTTCTTTGCATCAGGTGGCCAAAGTATTGGAATTTCAGCTTTAACATCAGTCCTTCCAATGAATATTCAGGACTGATTTCCCTTAGGGTAGATGGCTTTGATTTCCTACAGTTCAAGGCACTCTCAAGAGTCTTCTCCAACACCACAGTTCAAATTCTTCGGTGTTCAGCTTTCTTTATAGTCCAACTCTCACATCCATACATGACTACTGGAAAAACCTTAGCTTTGACTAGACGAACCTTTGTTGCAAAGTAATGTCTATGCTGCCTAGGTTGGTCATAGCTTTTCTTCCAAGGAGCAAGCATCTTTTAATTTCATGGCTGCAGTCACTATCTGCTGTGATTTTGGAGCCCAAGAAAATAAAGTCTCTCACTGTTTCCATTGTTTCTCCATCTATTTGCCATGGAGTTATGGGACCAGATGCCATGATCTTAGTTATTTGAATGTTGAGTTTTAAGCCAGCTTTTTCACTTTCCTCTTTCACTTTCATCAAGAGGCTCTTTAGTTCTTCAGTTTCTGTCATAAGGGTGATATCTGCATATCTTAGGTTATTGGTGTTTCTCCTGGCAATCTTGATTCCAGCCTGTGCTTCATCCAGCCCAGCATTTCACATGATGTACTCTGCGTATAAGTTAAATAAGCAGGGTGACAATATACAGCCTCGACGTACTCCTTTCCCAGATTGAAATTAGTCTGTTGCTTCCATGTCCAGTTCTAGTTGTTGTTGTCAGGAGTTAGTGCCCATCAGACAACCTCACCTCTTTAAGTGCTGCCCTGACACTCTCTCTGTCCTCATTGGGTTGACTTTGTGACTTGCATGTGGTTTATATTTTGAATTACTTTCCCATTAGGTGGTATTGAGTTGTAATGAACTAGTGTGCTCCCATTTCAACCCAGTGACACACAGTACAAAACCTGTGACTGGCCGAATAGTCTGCAAAGGGTTGTCATCCTACCATTAGTATCAGGTACTTGGTGTATTTGTTGGAAATGCAGAATTCTGAACACCACTTCAGATCAACCAACCTGGGGTCTCAGAGATGAGCCTGAGAATCCATATCTTTGACAAGCTTTTCTTTTGTGCACACTGGCTGATATTGTGAGATCTGTGTGGGCAGGTGTAATTTCTGTTTTGCACACCATTCCATCTTTAGTAAGTGGCACTATAGACACTTAAAAATTATTTCTTAACTGAGTAGCCTACCTCAGACTTCATTATCTCCAGTATCTGAGGTGTATGACTCACCAACACTTCAGAAAAGCTTAGTGAGCTAGCATTTAGGTTCTAGAGCCTGGAACAATCCTTTACCAGTTGTTCAACCTTGAACAAGTTGCTTAACTTAGCTTAAAAGTCCTTATCTGATGAAACAGAGATGACAACACTAGCCTACATGTGATTTGCTATGAGGATTAACTCAGTTAATACATTAAAAGTACTTAGAACACCCAGACAGATAATGAGGCCCTGAAATATAAGCCATGTAATTGTTAGAATGTATTATTTATTTTATTGGGCATTATCTGTTAGTCCTTTAACCACCCTGTCAGATTGTTTTCACAGATGAGGAAACTAAGTGACGTTTTAGTGACTTAGCCAATTATAGAGTTGTGTAAATGTGAGCCTAGATTCAAACCCAGGTGTTCTGTGAAGCAGCTCAGGACTCTCTTCTCAACAGTGAGGCTCTTTGCTCCCCTTCCTGCTAGTTCTTATGACACCTCCTTTGTATGGAGACAATTGTGCTGTTTCCTGCAAAAAAATTAAAAAAAAATATTTTCAAGACTTGTCTTACACAGTCAAGTTGGCCAACCCGTCATTTGCAAGTTGCTTTCTGGTCATCATTGCTGTGGTATGCAAGGAAAAATGGGAACAATTCATACTTACTCCTCTAATCCTGATATTCTCAATTTAGGCAATATTAACATATGGAGTTCTTTTTTATGGGGACCATCCTGCCCATCGAAGAATGTTTAATAGCATCCTTGCCCTCCACCTACTAGATGACACTCTTTTTGACAGCCAAAAATGTTTCCAGATATTGCCAAATGTCTCCTGAGAATCAAAATCTTGCCTGGTTGAAATCCTGCTTCAATTTGCTATACCTCTTTCTGTCTCCCTCTTTTCAATCACCTCCATCTAATTTCCTCCTATTGCTTAGCCCCTCAGCTAGTTTTCCACTTAACCCTAACAGAGACAGAAGCAGCAATCCCTTTCAAAACATGTTCTTTCCTGGTGCCTGAAATTCCATCATTAGAAGTTAAAGGATAGCTTTGAACAAACTTAAAGCATGAAAATCTCTGGAAAAAGCTGCTCCATTGATTAATGAAAATTTCAATGGTTTGGTTTTAATAAATATTTTTGTGGCAAATAAGTGATGGCATAAACACAGAACATGATTATTAAAGTATTTTTCTCAACAGCACTTAATACATGAGTTATGTATAGTAGATGCTTAATAAATATTTGTTGAATTAATGAGTGGATAGATGAATGCATGAATAGACTAATGAATGAATAGGGAAAGTGGAGACTCCAAGAATAGACTGTTTTTCTAATAAATATGAGAGAAAATACTGTTAAAAGTGGTTTCACTTTTTTACACAAAAGAGGAAGTCTGGATATGTTCAAATATGTTGAAAAAAAAATGGGAGCTGCCAGAGAGAGAGAGATATTATAGAAGTTAATGAAGTACTTATTTGAAGGAATCATGTCTCAGAGGACTGTGATTAAATTCCCAGTTGGAAGAGTTATCTTTGCAAAGGAATTTTTGAGGTGACCTTTTCCTTTTCTGAATAAAAATTATCCATGGGAGAAAGCAAAATCTTTTGAAAGTAAATGAAAATTCTAGCAGATTAGTGCATAAATTTCTTCATTTTATTTATGTGCTTTAATTTTGTGAGGTCTTGAGTTAAATTGATTCATTCTCTTGCATGTGCCACCTGAAATTAAGGATTATTCAGCATCAGCCATCAGCACCTGCTTTTTGTCTTAGGTTTTTACCCGGCACTGTTTTCACAGGTTCTGTTTCTGAATTACACCTTTCCTTTTAGAAAGACACAGCCCTGCAGAAGGGGATGCTATGCCGTGTAAAAAAAACAAAAGCTGGCTTGCAAATTTCGGTTTTTCAGTTCTGTGCATGACAATAAAACCTCCATGGAAAGGCTCCCAGTTTCTGTAGTAGATGAGGACATGTCCCTTTGCCAAAACATTAGCTCTTTGTTGGTTGCTGAAATTGGAAAAATTCTGAAAGCAATTTATGCATTTGTATGAGACAGGCTACATTTAATCTGCTTGACAAGGATATGTTACAAATGACTTGTTTAATAGATCCACTGTGTGAGATGAAATGCAAATGAGGGCATGATGATTGCAGGGGTAAGTCCTCTGTTCTTTGCCAGTAGAAGAAATGGGGGCTAAGCAGATTTTGAGTATACTGGCTGGGCCAGTTCAGCATCAGATTAGTAATGCTAATGACGGAAAGGGTAATCCTCTGTTATTATAGGTTATAGTTTATAAGGCACTGCTAGGGTCCAAGTGTAGCTTGATAGTGCGTGCTGAATGTCAGAAAAGAGTTCCACTGCTTTCTTGCAGCTGAAGGACTCAGACTGCCAGTGCTTCAGCAGATGTGCTCCTTGTGGCAGAGGGTGAACTCAATTGGAAATGGCTGCAGTGGCTCTTCCCGCATCCTTATGGGGATGCCTCCCGAGTGCCAGCTCCCAAGTCTACTGCCTGGATTCCAATCTGGGCTGCCTCTAATGGCTAACTGATCTGCATTGCATGACTAATTGCTTGTGTGCATGCTCAGTCGTTTCTGACTCTTTGTGACCCCATGGTCTGTAGCCTGCCAGCCTTCTTTGTCCATGGGATTTTCCAGGCAAGAATACTGGAGAGGGTTGCCATCATGGTACCTAATTAATGGAACTTCTGTGAGGATGGGATGAGGAAGTCCATGTAAAGAAGAAGCAAAGTGCCTCGGAATAAATCCTCCACAAATGTAAAGCCAACATTGTTCTTGCTTTTAATTATCAGAATTAGAAAACATGAAAGTGCAACCCATGTAATGGAAGGAAACTCAGGAAATATATTTTAGTTATAATTTTAGAACATCTGCCCTCATCAATCTCTGAGATTAAAGAAATGACCAAGTAAGCAAGTTGGCAAGCAAGCAAACAAAGGCAGCAGCAGAAACAACAGTTAACTGAAAAGCTTAAAGGCTAGACAGACCACAGTCCATCCAGCTGGGAGCTAGGAGCTCTAATAGTGGAGGATATTGCACTGTAGGATACCCGTGGCTCGAGGTTTATCAGGACGTTTGCCTTACCATTTTCACACCACGATTCTATTCCCTGTAGTCAGAGCACCTTGGGAGGGGGCAGTCATGGCACCTAGGAAAGAGCCTGGACAATGTCTTTGAGTGTCTCTATTCTTGCCCTGTCCATTATTGATTTGTTGTTGTTGTTAAGTCGCTAAGTTGTGTCTGACTCTTAGTGACCCAATGGACTGCAGCATGCCAGGCTTCCCTGTCCTTCATTCTTTCCTAGAGTTTGTTCACATTCATGTCATTTGAGTCACTGACACTATCAAACCAGCTCATCCTCTGGTGCCCCCTTCTCCTTTTGCAGCATCAGGGTCTTTTCCAATGAGTCAGCTTTTTGCATCAGATGGCCAAAGTACTGGAGCTTCAGCTTCAGCATCAGTCCTGACAATGAATATTCAGCACTGATTTCCTTTAGGATTGATTGGTTTGATCTTCTTGCTGTTCAGGGGACTCTCAAGAGTCTTCTTCAACACCACAATTCAAAAGCATAAATTCTTTGATGCTCAGTCTTCTTTATGGTTAAACTCTCACATCCATACATGACTTACTAGAAAAATCATAGCTTTGATTATACAGATCTTTGTCAGCAAAGTGTTGTCTCTGCTTTTTAATACACTCTCTAGGTTTGTTAGAGCTTTTCTTTCAAGGAACAAGCATCTTCATGATTCAGGTATACCAACTGCAAACTCCTTAATTTCTAGACTCTTAAATAGCTTCTGGTATTTTTTACTTTCTATTGTTTATTTTTTTTAACATATTCTGATATATCAATTTTTGTTAATCTCTTGATAAAAAGATCTCTTTCTTTCAAATAATATGGTTCTAGAATTGGTCAAGATGTGAAGACTACAGTGAAAATGACTACATCTAGAAATGGGTCAAGGTTGCTTTTACATTAGTAAACCACTAACCGAGGCAACTAGTTAAGCAAAGATTATCTACCAGAGAAGATCAAAGGTGAATGGACAGTGTCCTGATGTCTTCAACTTCTTCACAAAGAACTATGAAAATTTAAGTGATCACATCTGCTTAAGCTAGTGGGAGGTGACCATTTTGAAGGAGCTCAGAGTATAGTTTAAAATCTAGGCAGGGTGCAACACTTTAACAGTACTGGAAGGCTTGTTCTTTCTGTCTAAGCCTTAGATTCCTTGCCGTGCCATTAATTCTGTATCTGAGACATCTTTCTTACTGATCACTGGTCAAAGCAATTTTAATTGTGACCTCACACACTGTGCTAATGTGCTCAGTCGCTCAGTTGTGTCTCACTCGTGAAGCCCCATGGAATATAGGCTGTGTATCCTGCATTAACAGGCAGATTCTTAACCACTAGCACAACCTGGGAATCTGCCTGCCACACAGGTTCCATCCTTGGATCAGGAAGATCCCTTGGAGGAGGAAATGGCAACCTCTCCAGTATTCTTGCCTGGAAAATTCCATGGGCAGAGTAGCCTGGTAAGCTACTGTCCACGGGGCTGCAAAGAGTCGTACACGACTGAGCACACACACATCATCTACGATCCAAAACAACATATGGTAATGGCCCTCAGAGATAGTTTTGTGAATTTCTGTTATGTTACACTGGCCAGTTGGTGATATTTTAACTGCCTTGCTGACACAGATGCTTACTTTATTAACCTAAGAAAAACTCTTAACCAAAGCCAAAGGAATCATTTTATATTATAGTTCAATCACCTAAAAGAAAAGAATGCAGACATTTTGCCTTTGATGACTCATATACCTTGCTGCAAAGACAGAATTGACCAGGAGGTACAAATCCATATTTATAGAAGTCACATATTGCTACATGTCCCTAGAAACTGGAGCAATAAGACAAGAAATTCACCACTGATCTCCAGGACTCTTGAAGACTGTGTAGCTACAACCATTGACAAACTATTCTGATGGTTTGAATTATTCACAGCCCTTGAAGTACCTCCCCATAGAGTGGGAGGGGTGTACACCCCCGCCCCAATGAGTTTAGTTTTGGTGACATGACATTTTGGCTGGCGAAGTGTTAGCAGATGTTACATGAACTGAAGTTCCAAATGCGTGTGCATGGTTAGGTGGGGTTTCTTGTCCTTCTGCCATCTAGATGGTCTGGGAAACCACTGGTCCCAGTAGGAGAGGCCTGTGGAGCAGACCTGAAACTGAACTTGACCCGCAGCAGACTCATCCTGGCCCATCTGATGACCAACAAGTGAGAAATAAATGTCTGCTGTTGTTAGCCACTGAGATTTTTGGGGAGTTATGATTTAGATAACATTTTCGTAGCTGGATAATCTATATCTATATCTAATCTATATCTAGATCATCATTTTCCATTTTGAGCTAATTTTTCTATGAAGTTTGTAAATAGCCACAGGCATATCTAAAGATATGTGGTGAGGTTACCTCTGTAAGATCTCAATAAAGATTTTTGGGGGTAGGGTTTGCGTTTCAGTTGGAAGTATCCCTGTGTTGAAAAGAGCTTCAGAGCAAAAGCAAGAAAGCATATTTGAATGATTCTTCATTTGTTCTCACTCTCACAGCAATTTTAAAATCGTATTTTCAGTCTCAAGGTAGTGCCTGCCAGATTGATTTGGAAATACAATCTAAGATCTGTTACTTTAGATACCTGAGCACTAAGAATGCAGAACCTGCTTGCCAATACCAGACAAAAGAGATTCGGGTTCCATCCCTGGGTCGGGAAGATCCCCTAGAGCAGGGCATGGCAACCCGCTCCAGTATTCTTGCCTGGGAAATCCCATGGACAGAGGAGCCTGGCAGGCTACGGTCTATGGGGTTGCACAGACTCGGACACGGCTGAGTGACTTAGCACATATGAGAATGCAGAAATGTGCAGTAATGTTTGAAATTCTTTTTCAGGATGTAAAAAGGGACAGTTTGAACTATATAATGTGATTTGTCATTTTAGAATACCTTTCTGCTTCTATGCTATGTCTTTATCTCTCCAGTAGACATTGCTGGTCTTTTTAGTCAAAGATATTGTCACTTCCTGCCTCTGACCAGCCTGGGTCAAGGCAGTTCCTGAGACAGCTCTGGCAATATAGGCCCTGTGTTTACAACCTCCTACTTCTACCAGCAGGTGGGACTATAGAATTAGTCATGTTCCAGCAAGGTCAATCAGCCTGCATTTGCTACGAAAGGATTGCTTTCATTGCTTTCTCACAACCACCATTCAGCTGACTCAACTCAGTTGTCCAATGACCGAGCTGTTTGTGTGACTGAGCCTTCTGGTTTCCATATGGGGTTTGCCTATCTACAGAGACACTGGGCAGCTTGGTTAGAGCTCTTATCCTTGCTGGCTTTTCAAATCCTCTTCTTCCTGGGTAACTGGACACTTTTCCATACCAACAGATAGACATAGTCCACTTTGTGTATCTAGCGTCATGAATAGGATCCCACCCACCTGACTCGTAGCATCACGCCATGGTTGTGACTCTGCCAATGATGAGGTTCTCTACATTTTAGACTCAGCCTCTTCTTCCTGAAGATGAGTCTCTTGATCACAGTTTAGATATCCTATGCTGGATTACTGATTGATGCAGTTGGATGTTAGTCCTTCACCAGGCTTGGTTATCACTAGTATTATCCCCAGTCTGTCTCTAGATTGTGGCTTCATTCCTTCATTCACCAATCTATATTGCTGATGTTTCTGTTGATGCATGTTTATACAATATTGGCTTTTGTTTTCTTATTCTACTTTTAATTAAAAAACAAAATCCCCTATGTACAACTTTGTTATGGATACCATAACAAAATAACACAAATGGAGTGACTTAAACAGAAGAGACTTATTTTCTCACTCTGCTGGAGGCTAGAAGTTTGAGATCACGTGACGGCATGGTTGATTTCTTCTGAGGCCTCTCTTCTTGATTTGCAGATCTTCACCTTCTTGCTACGTCCTCACACCTTTGTCCCTCTGGTTGTGTTGTCTGTGTCCTCATTTCCCATCCTTATAAGTTCATTCATAGTCATAGTAGAGTAGAGCCTACTCTATTGACTCCTTTTTAAACTTCATTGCCTCTTCAAAGGTACTATAGCCAAACAGTCATATTCTGAGGTACAGGGGATAGGGCTTCAACATAGGGACTGTGAGAAGATGCAATTCAGCTCACACACCTCATTTCCCAAATAAAAATAATTTTTGTTTTTCGGTATTTGATTGAATCAGATTTATTTTGAAATATTTTGTTTCAGGACTTCCCAAGTAGCGTCATGGTAAAGAACCTCCCTGATGATGCAGGAGACGCAAGAGATGCAGGTTCGATTCTTGGGTCAGGAAGATCCCCTGGAGTAGGAAATGGCAATTGAATCTAGTATTCTTGCTTAGAAAATTCCATGGACAGAGGAGCTTGGAGGATTACAGTACATGGCATCACAAAGAGTCAGACCCAACTGAGTATCCATAGCACACATTTTGTTTCAACTTCAAATCATGGTCCTGTGCCATGTAGTTATTTTTTAAATTAATTTTCATTGGAATATAGTTGTTTTACTATGTTGTGTTAGTTTCAACTGTACAGCAAAATGAATTGGTTATGCATATGCATATATATCCTCTCTTTTTTTGGATTTTCTTCTCATTTAAGCCACCACATAGCCATGAGTAGAGTTCCCTGAGCAAAACGGCAGGTTCTCATTGGTTATCCATTTTATACACAGTGGTGTACATGGTCGAAAAGAGTCAGACACAACTGAGCGACTAATGCTTTCACCTCCAGGGTGTAGATGTCAATCTCAGTCTGCCAGTTCATCCCCCTCGGTGTCCTTATCTTTGTTCTCTGCATCTGTAGCTTTATTTTTTACTCTTCAACATACTGAAAAGAATATATTAATCATTTGAATTTCCAATGATGGATGTGGTCTCCTGTTCACTTGTTTTGAAGAATTTCCAGAGTTGTTATAACTGGATTATCACTGCATAGCAAAGTTACTGAGGAAGCAGTTATTTAAGTTCTGTGTAATATTTATTATTAGGTAATTCAGAAATGAATGGAGAAGGACGAATGTGATGATGAAAGAGGTGTGACTGGACATAGAGTCTTTTAGCAACAGGCTTACTTAAGAGGAAGTCAATTGAAGCTTTGCCACTGTCTTCAAGTCTCTGACTCATCTCTGTGATGTGAATCTGAGTCTCCAGGCTGTGAATTCTCTCCCTTAATCTCCTGTCTCCTCACCTATAAACTCATTCCATCTACATCTATTCCTCCACATTGATTGGAATTTCACTTATGTGCTATGCTTTGTTATCTCTTTTCCAAATTCTCAGACTCTCCCTCCCAGAGCAGCTTCTCATTTGTTTTACATGACACAGGTTTGCTTTCATATCAATTTTGCTGCACAAAAGTCCACCCAAAATTCAGTACCTTAGCACCATTTATTCAGCACATGAGCCTGTAGGTGGGTTTGACTGAGCAGTTCTCTGGTCTCAGATGGGCTCCCTGCCCGGTGACGGGCTCAGGAGATGACATTCTCATCTCTTTGCTTCAGCTCATTATTATCTGGTATCTAGGCTCCACCCTTCTCCAATTTCTCAGAAGCTGATCCTACTAAGAACAGAATGACCAACTTAATTAATAAAACCAGTGGAGGATTTTAGGTCTAGTCTTACTTGACCGTCCTTCAGCCTTGATACCAATGATGGCCACTATATTTGCGAAATAACTTTTCCCCCATTGACTTCCAAGAGTTCTTAATTTCTTCAGTTTTATTCTACTTTTCTCAGTCCTTAAATACTAGTTCTTCCTCGAGCTCCATACTTCTAACTTGTCTCACTCTAGCTTCAATACTTTGGCCACCTGATTAGAAGAGCTGACTCACTAGAAAAGACCCTGATGCTAGGAAAAGACTGAAGGTAAAAGGAGAAGGGGGTGGCAGACGATGAGATGGTTAGATAGCATCATCGACTCAATGGACATGAATCTGAGCAAACTCTGGGAGATAGTGAAAGGCAGGGGAGCCTGACTGCTTCAGTCCATGGGGCTGCAGAGAGTCGGACATGACTTAGTGTTGGACAACAGCACTCTCTCTTTAAACAGTGGCATTCACTCCCATGGCGTCAGTCACCAGCTTTACTGTCTGAAGCAGACTGAGTGATAGTACAAGTCATAGATCCATTATGAGAACAGGTCAAAAAAATATGCCTTACTTAAGACAGTTTACAGAGCCATAATTTAAGGGGGAGGCAAGGCAGATAAGTTAAAGGGGTCACCCAGTGAAAGAGGAAGACCAAAATAAGGTCTTGAACATGTGATAATAGAGTCTGAGATCAGAGAGGTAGGGATAACTATGGAGTGAGAAAACAGGGAAGCAGAGAAGTGGGGCGGGCAGAGGCTATAGAATGTGTGTGAATGACAAGGACAGACATTATTCCATATGGCTCATATGGAAAATGTGTTCTATATTACATGGAGGATCAGTTTTATTTAAAAAGCCAGAGAGGTGATGGTTCAGAATATATTTACTAAGCGTTTACTATATTACAGGCTAGGTTCTAGGCACTTGGGATTTTTCATCAATAAAAGAGGAAGAAAGTATGTGTTATAAAGTTTACATTGGGGATGGGTAGTGGGAACAGACCATAAACAATTAACATAGGAAAACAATGGGAATACCTTAAAAGGCGATACTATGGAAAAAGAAATTAGTATGAAAAAATAGCAAGTGGAATCAAGAGTGCAGGAGGATGTTAAAGTTTAAAGGGTGATTGAAATTGGTTTATTTAGGAAGAAAACATTTTAATAAAGAACCAGGTGAGCCTCATGGAGAGCCATGTGGATATCTTGCAGGGTTGTACTCCAGACAGAGGGAAGAGTCAGTCCAGATGTCTTAGGTCTAAGGTTTTCAGTGGTTGGAACATAAAACTGAAAGAGTCCAGAGTACCTACAAGTATCACAGAAATCATCTGAAGTGCCCATATGTCCCCCAAAAGGCAAGATAAGCTGGCCGTGGGTTGGTGGTCCAGGAGAGAGCAGGAGGTTGAAAATAAGAGCGCACAGAGGTATATACCTACCAATTAGAGGTCCTTCTGATGTTAGTGGTGCAGACTCAGAGGGGACAGAATCTTACAGCCACGGCTGTAGGTGAGGATAGCTAAGCCTCACTGTGGTCCAATGAAGGCAAAGGTTAGCATCCAGTTTTCTTCAGAGGATGACATGTAAGCCTTTTAATAATTTAAATTATCTTAAGAAACAAGGGGATTAAATAAAAGGGGAACTCCGAATTTAGCGAGTATTTGCTCCCAGGAGACTGAATTCTAAATTAAAAGGAAACAAAGTTCTCTCAAATTGGGAACATTATGTTTGTTTGTTTGCTTTTTAAATAATTATTTTTAAACAAAATTGTAGCTTGAAAGCCAATTTAAATTGAGTTATGTGCTTAGACATATGAGAAATATTATACTTGCCATGCGAATGGTTTATAGATGAAGAAAAAAGAAACCAAGAGTTAATTAAAAATGCTATTTCAATATTTGATCATTGAAGGTTACACACCAGCTCGTTGACAGTATATTTGTCTTTACATCTGCTATTTATCAAATATTTATTATGTTCCTCCCACATATAATTACTCTGCCTCAAATTACAAGCAAATTATGAAGCTTTGTAAGACACTAATCCTGTTCTAAAGTGACTGACAATGTATAATAGAAAAATATAAACATAGAAGTTTTTATTATTGGAAATGTATTGTGGTACTTGAAAATTTGCTTCCAGAGGGGCAGAGATAGATTAGAAGGTGAAAATCGTTTTTTGAGCAATTTTCAGAAAAATTGAGTGAAAGTACAGAGTTCCCATAAATCTGTTCACCTAACTCTCAATTTCCCCCATTATTAACATCTTACATTAGCACTGTATATTTGTTACAATTGACGAGCCAATGTTGTTGTATGATAATGAACTATAGAGTCTCTTAAGGTTCACTTTATATTTTACATATTCTATGGGTTTTAACATATGTATAATGTCAAATATCCACCATTATACTGTCATAGAGCAGTTTCCCTGACCTAAAGGTCTTCTGTGCTCTACTTATTCATTCCTCCTCCCCTCTTGCCCTGGCAAACACTGATCTTTCTACTGTCTCCATAGTGTTGCCTTTTCTACAATGTCGTATGCTTGGAACCACATAATTTGTAGCCTCTTCAAATTGGCTTTTTTCTCTCAATAATATGCATATAAAGTTCCTCCAAGTCTTTCTGTGGCTTGATAGTTCATTTATTTTTATTGCTGAAAAATATTCTATTATATGGATGTACCAGTTTGTTTATCCATTCTCCTATTGAAGGACATCTTTGTTGCTTTGACAATTATTTTTTTAATTTAGTCTTTCTTCTCTTTTAAGATTGAATCTTCATATTTTTAAATTAAATTTCATCCTTCTGTATTTTAAATGGAAGAGCACTAATATAATATTGTGTCAGAACTTGTTTGAGGGAAGGAGAGGGAGGCCTAAGAGGAAGGGGATATATATAATATATATATAAATTTATTATATATATATAAATTTATTATATATATATATATATATATATAAACTATGACTTATTTGCCATACTGTATGGCAGAAACCAACATAGCATTGTAAAACAATTATCTTCCAATTTAAAAAAAAAAGAATTTGTTTAATTATAAGTGACAGAAATCAAAATTGAGTCAATTTAAGCAAATAGTTTAATTTACTCTAAGGGTACACTGAAAATACATGGAGCCCAAAGACAGGAAGAAGAATGAAACTTGGCAACAAGTGAAACTTGTCTGAGGACATCTCATCTTGATTGTGAAAGCAGATTTTATGTGTGTGTATGTGTATGTGTGTGTGTATCAATCTATACAAACACACTCCTTCTCTCCACATAGCAAAGTCTTTCCAGATATGTTTTTTTTTTTCTCTTAGTTAGCAAATTTTATTTTTTTATTTTTTTTTATTATTGTTTTTGCCATACATTGTTATGATATCACCATGGGTTTACATATGCTTCCCCTCCGGGTCCCCCCTCCCTCCTCCCTCCCCCCCGGGAAATCTCGCTGCACCAGTCCCGAGCATCAATCCTGGGCTGGCGATTGATTAGACACATGACATTAACATGCTTCAATGCCCTTCTCCCATATCATCCCACCCTTACCCTCATCCACAAAGTCCACAAGTCTATTCTATACATCTGCGTTCCTTTTGTTGTCTCCCATGTTGGGTTCTCCAGATATGTTTTTAACAATGTATATCTCTAGCCAATGGGAAGAAACTAGTCTGATTTTCACTTTTGATATCAAACTTAGATTTCTACAAAGACCCGCATTGGTCCTGCTCTGGTGCCCTCTTCTAGACTTATCAATCATGCCTTTGAAGCAGGATCAAGAGAAGATCACTGTTTCTGCAATGACCATGTAGAAGGATTAACTGAAGTGGGATTGATGGTACATAGTATATAGTACATGGTCAGAAGAAAACAATGCATCTCAAACAACTATAAAGTTAAAAGCAGAATCCATGTTTTAAAAACAACTGTATTTAAACTATAGAAAATATCTCTGAATATAGAAAAAACAAAGATAAAAATAGCAAGACATTTTAGTGGTTATGTTTTATTTTTACTCGTCTAGATTTTACACAATTATTTTGCTGTTTTCATCATGAAGAGATATACTAAAATTAAATCCACATCTAGGTATTAAAATAGTATTTATCAGAGAATAACTTTACTCAGTGTGTTTTTGAGATCATTAATTCAGAGTACATCTTGGTTGTTTCTTTAGCTTGCTTCTGGGAACAGAAGAGCAAGAAAGATTTGAATATTCTTGAATGTTGAAAATATTACTCCATTCATTGTAAATATCTTCCCTGGTAGCTCAGAGGTTAAAGCATCTGCCTCCAATGCGGGAGACCTGGATTCGATCCCTGGGTCAGGAAGATCCCCTGGAGAAGGAAATGGCAACCCACTCCAGTATTCTTGCCTGGAGAATCCCATGGACAGAGGAACCTGGTGGGCTAGTCCATGGGGTCGCAGAGTTGGACATGACTGAGTGACTTCATTTTCACTGTAAATAAATACCTACCTTGGTTTTCTGGCACTTAGTTTACAAACTCTCATTACAGTTATTTTGGAGTGACCGAAACACATGAAGTTAACCTATAGTGCATCTTAAATTATTAGTAGCATTCACCAGCTGATTAATTTAGCCAGAAGTATCAATGACAGTAAATATGCTGTGACTTTGTATTTTGGCATCGAAGGGTAGAAACCTTACACAGGCAGAAATCATGTGACAGCAGTCATTCCTTGTCTATTTACCATTATCCATCTATTCATTCAGTTGGTGTTTACAGAGTGTTTACTATGAATTGTCTGTGAATCTTTTACTAGTTTGAGCTCTTTAAAGACTGACCCCTGCTTTCTGTTGAATGCCTTTGAATCCTCAGTATATGATACGACACTTAGAGTAAGTCTAATAATTAGAATGAGGTCATAGTAAACATGTGTTGATTTAAACTGAATTGGATTGCCTGGTGCCAGCAAATTAGAGCAATTAAAAAGTCCCTGTGCTTATGAACCTCTGCCCAGTGGGGTAGTAATTATCGATGGAAAGTAAACAACACAGGCATGAAATGTGCTCCCTTTAATTGAGTACTGTTATTTGCTAAGTACTTTTCATATACAGCATCTGTAGACCTGACAATAACTCTGTGTGTGTGTGTGTGTGTGTGTGTGTGTGTTGGGGAGATCAGGAGAGGGTACTATATGGTGAAATTAAGACAGAGTTTGTTAAATATCTAGTCCAGTGATACCTGCTAATAAGTGTCGTAACAGATTCAAAGCCACACTTTGTGTTTAAATTCATTACTGGCTCACATGCTGAGCGTGGTTAGCCTGTTTATGTTTTCATTTTGAAACAGATCCTTTTCCTCTGTATACAATCAGAAAAAATAATGATATTGATTTTCAATAATGTGCTTGATTCATTTTTCCACTGGGGTTATGGGACTCATTAAAATGTTCATGCTGTCTCATTTGTGACCAACAGCAGACATTTCAGTGTAAGGACCAGCAGTTCCTTAATTAGCAACCTCTTCCTCTATAGGGGTGGGGCCAGTGACCTTGGCATCAGTAATTCCAGGCTTTAGTCAACTGAGTTCTCATACACTTATAAACTCATGATTTCCCACAGCATCTGTTTGATTTGTATAGCCATCAGTGTCCAGATTCTAGTATTCCTTCCTACTATTAATCTGGCTCTCAAAACTCATATACCAAAAATCAGTTCCAATATTCTTAAATATTAAAAATGTATGCTTAATATTTTTATGCACATGTTACTTCCAAAGCATATCTAGTTAGCAAAGCAGTAACATATTTAGGAATGTGTCTTGCAGTTGAGAAGGACTTCCTTACAGAAGAGCTTTGGATCAATTCATTCTTACAGGCAGCGAGAACCTGAGGCGTCCATGACTAGACTATACAGGATCTTTATCAGTTTTCTCTGTCAAAATACTCTTTACCACTCAGAGATGCGAGCACTAACAGGACCTGTTTACTGAGTAATCACCCTCTTTGTTCCCTGCAATCACCGCTATTCACTGCTCCACTATTTAGCAATGACAGATTTTTCTTAATAGAGAAGCATGAAGCTACATTTATCCCCAAACTATTGCTCAAAGTGGGTTGAAAAGCAAGAACTCCAATGAGGTGGTATGAGGGAAGAGAAAAATAGGTGTTCTTAGGGTTCAGCATCTTGGGAAAATAAATGCCTTTAGACATCAAACAGTATCTCTTAAGCAGCATGGACAGGAAGCACTACTACTTTTGCTAAATAAAAGCTCTGCTTCTTGAATTCAGTGTATAATTCACGATCTTATGACATTAAAAATAATCTTCATTCTTCGTAAATGAAGCTTTCTCTGCATCTTGATATTTTTATTTGTCCATTTTTGGCTGTGCCGGGTCTTTGTTGCTGCACGGGCCTTCTCTAGTTGCTTTGAGCGGGGGCTACTCCCTGGCTGTGCTGCTCAGACTTGTCAGCGCAACGGCTTCTCTTGTTGTAGAGAGAAGGCTCAGTAGGTGTGGTGGGCTGGCTTAGCTGCCCCATGGCCCGTGGAATCTCATGAGACCAGGAATGGAACTTGTGTCCCCTCTATTAGCAGGGAAATTCCTAACCACTGGACCACTAGGGAAGTCCCTGCATCTTAATTTTCATTTGCTTCTGCCAAGGATTTTGAAGTGTACCCTTAACCTAACAGAGACTGTGCAATCCTAATGTAATCATCAGCTCGTAATGTAAAAATTCAAGTGCCAGGGTGAGTTGAAAAAAATTCAGACTTGAGGTTTTTATTATTAGTATGCCTGTGTTAATGTTTGAATATTTAATATGTTAATAAAATATTTAAAATATTTTATTTAAAAGTTTAAATATTTTCTGAGAGAGAACAGAAAAACAATTAATCATGAAGGTTTTTTGAACCCAAATGAATGGAGAAATTAAAGGAATAGTATTCTAAAAATAGAAATGAACTGAGGAAGTTTCATAAAAGGAAACAATAGGCCACTAAATACTCAGTTTCCTTTACAGCCATGTTTATATTATTCCTGTCTTTAAAATGAAAAATAAATATGTTAAAGGTTAGGAAAGGCTAAAAATATATACCCCATATGTGAAAACAACTGATTTTCATTTTAAAGAGATCATTCTTGAATATATTCTCATATGACTTACATTTATAAGAAGGAATCCATTTTTGATCATTTTGGGGGAGTTTTAAACATTGCAGTCTTTGTCTCATCTCTTTCTTTTGTTAATGTCTGCTCTGTGCCTTTGATCATGGCCCTCTACCCTCATCTTCCACCATGATGGTCCTTCAGTCCCCATTTCTACCTAAGGGTCCCTGGCACCAGAGTTGAGATAGTCTACAGGCCAGATAGAAACTTTTCTTAATATATCAACTTAATAAAAAGTATTTCCTTAGACAGCAGAATGTTGCCACCTGAAGATGGAGAGATATTAACTGCTCAGTAAATACTCAACTAGGACTTCCCTCATAACTCAGTAAGTAAAGAATCTGCCTGCAGTGCAGGAGACCCGGATTCAATCCCTAGGTTGGGAAGATCCCCCTGGAGAAGGAAATAGCATTCCTGCCTGGAGAATCCCATGGGCAGAGAGCCTGGTGGGCTACAGTCTATGGAATTGCACAGTTGGCCATGACTGAACGACTAAGCTACCGCAAATACTCGATTAAAGTTACTGGTCCCTTGCATAAATATGGAGAGGCACTCCATGTGCTCTGTGCCTCCTGTCTCCCAAATAAAAGCCAAACGCCACTGGGCGTGAGTTCATTTACTTTTCTGGACAATGCTGCTGGTTGTAACAAGTCAGTATTTTGCTTTTCATCCTCTGAGTGCAGAGAAACCAAAATGTTTTTTGTATGAAGCCTCGATTTATAAACATTTGTAATCTTGATACTGACCCAAGTTCTTGGTCATCCCCAATCAGTAGAAATTGATCAGGAGCCAGATAAGAAATTCAGGCAAGGTTTTATTAGGCCCACTGCTACAGCATGGGGAGGGTAAACAAATAACAGTTTTCTTTCTTCATTTCCCCAAGGGGAGGTGAGCTTGTTCCTTACATGGGGTGAAGGCAAGGTTGGTGATTCTGGAGCCCAAGAAAAGATCTGTCACTGCTTCCACTTTTCCCCCTTCTACTTGCAGTGAGGTGGTGGGACTCTTATAGTTCTTTGTATTTTGTTACTTGAGAAGACATTTGCCTAAGTATAAGCACTACAGCAAAGGATCCCAGGTCCCAGGTTTCAGTATATCTCAATTTGAAGTACAAATGTGTTTTACTGTTCATTCCTTAATTCAGCAATCAGACATTGGGATACTTCCAGGCACAACAACAAGTGTTTGGATCTTAAAGAAAATTAAGGAATAAGACATGTATTTTTTTTCCATCTTGGAGCCATTAATCTAGGTAAACAGCAGACTTGATCAAGAAAAGAAACAGTATTATCACCAACCATTTGGCATTAAGCAAACCAAACCACTTATAAGCTTTGGACTGAATGTGTATGTGTGTGCTCAGTCACTCAGTCATGTCTGACTCTCTGCAACCCTGTGGACTGTAGCCCACCAGGCTCCTCTGTCCATGGGATTCTCCAGGGAAGAATACTGGAGTGGGTTGTCATTTCCTATTTCACTGTGTGCATCTTCTCCTAATTCATATTTTGAAATCTAAATCCCCCATGTGATGGTATTTGGAGGTGGCAATTTGGGGGCATCAAATTGAATTGAGAGGATGAAGCCCTCATGAATGGCATTAGTGTCCTTATTAGGAGAGACAGGGCAGAGATGATTTCTCTCTTTCTCTACCATATGAAGATATAATGAGAAGATGCCCATCTGCAAACCACAAAGAGGGCTCTCACCAGATATTGGATCTACTTTTGTCTTGATCTTGGATTCTCTTACTTCTAGAACTGTGAGGAATAAATTCCTATAATTTAAATCACCCAGCCTATGGTATACTTGATACAGCAACCCTAACTATAAAACTTTCTTATTGCTAGGATTCCTTTGGATCCTGTTTCCTTTCAGTTCAGTTTAGTCACTCAGTCGTATCCTACTCTTTGTGACCCATGAACTACAGCACACCAGGCCTCCCCGTCCATCACCCACTCCTGGAGTCCACCCAAACCCATGTCCACTGAGTCAGTGATGCCACCTAACCATTTCATCCTCTGTCATCCCCTTCTTCTCCTGCCACATGTAACAGATCCATGGGTCTTTGATTAATGATGCACAGCAGCAAAAGGAACCCAAGAAAATAAATAATGGGAAGAGGAGTTCCTGGGAAACATGCATTATCAGAAAATGTTTTAATTACATGGTCATTGATTAATTAAATACTTATTGAACACATTATGTGTCAGACCCTATTGGATTTATGTAGTGATCAACTAGATAGAAATAATATCTCTCAGGGGAGAGTCAAGTAAAAAAATCCCCAAACAAAAACCAAAACAGTATGCAAAGTACTACATTTTTTTAAAAAAACTTAGGTTATCTCAAGATAATTTCAGTGTTAGAGCTACTGAGCCTATAGGCATTATAGTAGCTAAGATTCATGTGCAGAACATCACAAAGAATGACTTAGAGGGATGGAATTGGGAGGGAGGTGGGAGGGGGGTTCTGGAAGGGGAACACATGTATACCCATGGCGGATTTATGTCAGTGTATGGCAAAATCAACACAATAATGTAAAGAAAATAAATAAATAAATAAACATCTTTTAAAAAAAGAAAACATACTAAATAAAATACAATTATCCTATATTTTTTTATCCTGTATTTTATTTACAGGAGATGTGTACTGACTGAAACAATGAACTATGCTTCTCATTCTAGCTGTACACCAGAATCACCTATGGAACTTTATTTATTTTTTTTAATTAATTTATTTTTTCTTTACATTATTGTGTTGGTTTTGCCATACATTGACATGAATACAAAGCAGATGTCTGGCAGTTCTAAGTAGGGTAATGCGTGAGCGATAGTAATTTTTAAAAGCTCTGCAGGTCATTCTGACCAGAGCATTCTGCAAGTGAGAACATGATCAGCAAGTACTGAATGAATAAATGGATGAAAACGCTTCTTGGGATTATAAATCCTTCATGTGCATGGACTATGCCTTGTTTTTGTATGCTAGCCCCCAAAGTTTATTGTGATGAATGAATATGTGGATGAATAAATTATGAAAAAAGCCCAAAATGTGATTAAAAAAAATATGGGACTTATGTGTTAGATTGTAAAACAAAATGAGGGAAGGGATTTTCATCTATTTGTTCACTGGGTGTATCTGCAGGAGCAACAACAGAATCTGACACCCAGAGTCTGCAACAATAAAATTAGTTGACTAAATTCAGCAAATAACAGGAGGGGGTTGGATTAGTGGCATGATCTGAGAGAAAGCAGGTATCAGTATGTTACTGCTGCTGTAACAAATCACCACAAACCTAATGGCTTTATTTAAACTATACAAACATATTGTGTGACACCTTGATTGTTTTGAAGTATGAAAACAGGGTCTCAGCTAAAATCAAAATGTCAGGAGGCTGCAACTCTTCTGGAGACCTCAGAGGAGACTCTCTTTCCTTGTCCTTTTCTAGCTTGCAGGCAACTCCGTTCCTGGCTCACAGCTCTTTTCTACCATCATCAAAGATGCTGAGTCCTTCTCATATTGTCATCTCTAGGGTTCTCTCTTCCATAGTCCTAGCTTCCTTTTCCACTTTTGCAGACTCTTGTGACTGCATTGGAAACACCAAGATAATCCAGGATAATATTCTTATATTAAGCCAGCTGATTAACAACCTTAATCTACCTGCAGCCATAATTCTCTTTGCCATGTCATTTGTTTACTCGTTTCAGCGGTTAGGCTGTATTCATCTTTGAAGCACCATTACTCTGTCTATCACAGTTTTCTCTGAGTACTGGTGCTGTGGAGGAACTAAGACCTGGAAGATTTGAAAGAAGTCAGGCATGTAAGATATATGTGTGGATGTTTGTGTGCATGTAACCTGCTGGGGCAAAACAGTTGTCTGAGGAGGCCTTACAAACAGCTGAGAAAAGAAGAGACACTAAAGGCAAAGGAGAAAAGGAAAAATACCCCCATCTGAATGCAGAGTTCCAAAGAATAGCAAGCAGAAATAAGAAAGCCTTCCTCAGTGATCAGTGCAAAGAAATAGAGGAAAACAATAAGATGGGAAAGACTAGAAATCTCTTCAAGAAAACTAGAAATGACAAAGGAACATTCTGTGCAAAGATGGGCACAATAAAGGACAGAAATGGTATGGACCTAACAGAAGCAGAAGATATTATGAAAAAGTGGCAAGAATACAAAGAACTATACAAAAATGATCTTCGTGACCCAGATAACCATGATGGTGTGATCACACACCTAGAGCCAGACATCCTGGAATGCGAAGTAAAGTGGTCCTTAGGAAACAACACTATGAATAAAACTAGTGGGGGGATGGAATCTGGTTGGGCTAATTCACATCCTAAAAGATGATGTTACTGAAGTGCTGCACTAAATGTGCTAGCAAATTTGGAAAACTGAGCAGTGGCCGTCAGACTGGAAAAGGTTCGTTTTCATTCGAATGCCGAACAAAGGCAATGCCAAAGAATGCTCTAACTACCCAACAACTGCAGTCATCTCACATGCTAGCAAAGTAATGTTCAAAATTCTCCAAGCGAGGTTTCAACAGTACATGAACTGTGAACTTACAGATGTTCAAGCTGGATTTAGAAAAGGCAGAGGAACCAGAGATATAATTGGCAACATCCATTGGATCATTGAAAAAGCAAGAGAGTTCTAGAAAAACATCTGCTTTATTGACTACTGCAAAGTCTTTGACTGTGTGGATCACAATAAACTGTAGAAAATTTGTCAAGAGATGGGAATACCAGACCACCTGACCTGCCCCCTGAGAAATCTGTATGCAGGTCAAGGAGCAACAGTTAGAACTGGACATGGAACAATGGAAAGGTTCCAAATTGGCAAAGGAGTATGTCAAGTCTGTATATTGTCACCCTGCTTATTTAACTTATATGCTGAGTATATCATTTGAAATGCTGGGCCAGATGAAGCACAAGGTGGAATCAAGATTGCCAGGAGAAATATCAATGATGCACAGATGATACCACCCTTATGGCAGAAAGTGAAGAACGAAAGAGCCTGTTGATGAAATTGAAAGAGGAGAGTGAAAGATTTGGCTTCAAACTCAACATTCAGAAAGCTAAGATCTTGGCATCTGGTCCCATCACTTTATGGAAAATTAATGGGGAAACAATGAGAGACTTTTTTGGGGGCTCCAAAATCACCACAGATGGTGACTGCAGCCATGAAATTAAAAGATGCTTTCTCCTTGGAAGAAAAGCTATGACCAACCTAGACAGCATATTAAAAAGAAGAGATATTGCTTTGCTAACAAAGGTCCATCTAGTCAAAGCTATGGTGTTTCCCATAGTCATGTATTAAGTGTTGGACCATAATGAAAGCTGAGCACCACTTGAACTGTGATGTTGGAGAAGACTCTTGAGAGTCCCTTGGACTGCAAGGAGATCCAATCAGTTAATCCTAAGGAAGTCCTAAAGGAAATCAGTCCTGAATATTCATTGGAAGGACTGATGTCGAAGCTGAAACGCCAATACTTTGGCCACCTGGTGTAAAGAATTGACTCATTTGAAAAGACCGTGATGCTGGTAAAGATTGAAGCCAGGAGGAGAAGGGGACAACAGAGGATGAGATGGTTGGGTGGCATGTCTGACTTGGTGGACATGAGTTTGAGCAAGCTCCTTGTGTTGTTGATGGACAGGGGAACCTAGTGTGCTGTAGTCCATGGCTTCGTAAAGAGTTGGTCATGGCTGAGGGACTGAACTGAACCAACTGAACTGAAGCTGCTAGGGAGGAAGTGGTTGGAGAGATTGGAGGCAGTGTTTAGAGAGAAAAGAGAGAGACTTTTCATATAGTCTGTGATAAAGAGTTTAAAGTTTATTCTAGGTACACTTAAAAGCCGGCTTCCCAACTGGCACAGTGGTAAAGAATCCACTTGTCAATTCAGGAGATGCAATAGATGCAGATTAGATCCCTGGTTCGAAAAGATTCCCTGGAGTAGGAAATGGCTACCTACTCCAGTATTCTTGCTTGGAGAATTCCACGGAAAGAGGAGCCTTGTGGGCTACAGTCTATTGGGTTCACAGAGTCGGACATGACTGAACACACATGTACACTGAAAAGCTATTGGCTTTAAACAAAATAAGAGATCTTATTTATATTTTAAGAGGGTCATTTCTAGGAGGAGTTGTAAGAAAAGGGAAGGCTACATCCATAAAAAAGTATATATATATATTTATATATTAAATAGATTATATATATATATATTTATATATTAAATATATATATATATTTAACTTCAGGAACCGAGAAGTGTGATGGTTGGATTTAGGAGGGAGGACAGCTGGGCTGTCCTGCGGGGCTGAGGCCATGGACCTGCGAGCTGAGGAATCTGCTTGAGGTGGTCTGGGGCTCATCACCCTGGTCAGTTGCAGTCTCTGTCAAGAGAGAAGGCTTGGAGGGAGATGGGCAGTGGGGGGCATTGAAGGGGCCTGAGCAGGGGGCAGTTGTTTACTCTGTGAACACGTCCTTCGCAGGTGAGTCTTTTCCAGTTTTTTAGATAAGACAAGGGTGTCTTATCCAGCAAGATCTGGCTCTGTGTCTGTGATTGGCTTTTAAATTCCAAAGAGTATAAATGAGGCATCAGGTCACACAAGTGGAAAAGATTCCAAGATCTGAGAAGCTGTTAAACTTGTGGCCATGTAGTGGTAGCCAAATGTGGTGGTACATAATTTTTGGATTCTCTTACTCAAAAGTTTTATGGACTGGGAGAGTTTAGATAAGAAAATGGGCCTAGAAAATTCTATTTTAAGAACTTTGTTTTTCTAACACAGAAAGGAGGAAGCACATTTTGTTATGCTTTGTTATTATCCACACAAAACCCTGGCCCCATGAGAAAGGTATGGAGAAAAAGCTTTGTTTCCTTATGATAGGGAGCAATCTTGGAGGGCTAGAAGAAATATCTGTGGTGTGTTCTGAGATGCCCAGTGCAGCCCAGGCCCATGGGGATGTTCATTCAATGCTGGAGCTCTGGGTGGCATCTGTGTTTGTTTTATAGCTTTCCATCATCATCATCATCATCTTCATCCTGTATGATTTATTACAGCTCCTGCTGGTAAAGCAGTTTATCAGTGAAGCAGTACATATGGTGTTCTGTGCTGGGCTGTGATATTCAGGGATTACTGTGGAGACTGAAGTAAACTGATGCTGCCAGTACCTTCTGCTATAAAGATATCTGAACCTGCTCATCGTGCCAAGCATGGCCTAAAACAGGTGACTTGGCAGACTCCCAGCCATAAGCAGATGTTCATTTGGATGCTAATTAAAATTCATAAACCTCCTACCTTTAACTTGGTTATATACTTTGATAAGTTATATCTTTATCTTCCAAGTAATTAAATAACTTAATAACTGATTAAAACTTCTTTTAAAAGAATTTAATAACTGATTAAAACTTACTTTAAAAGAATTTAATAACTGATCAAAACTTATTTTAAAAGAATTTAATAACTGATCAAAACTTATTTTAAAAGAATTTATTAACTGATTAAAACTTATTTTAAAATAATTTATTAACTGATTAAAGCTCATTTTAAAAGAATGTATTGTTTTAGAGTGAATTAAGTCATAAATAAAAACAGATGTCATATACTAATGCATATATATGGGATCTAGAACAATAGTATAGATGAACCTACGGGCATGGCAGGAATAGAGACAGAGACACAGAGAACAGACAGGTGGGCACAGTGAGGGAAGGGGAGGGTGGGACAGATTGGTAGATGAGGATTGATACACACACACACACACACACACACACACATACTGTGCTGTGCTTAGTCACTCATTGCTCAGTGTATCCGACTCTGCGAGCCCATGGACTGTAGCCCACCAGGCTCCTCCGTCCATGGGGATGCTCTAGGCAAGAATACTGGAGTGGGTTGTCATGCCCTCCTCCAGGGGATCTTCCCAATCCAGGGATAGAACCCGGGTCTCCAACATTGCAGGTGGATTCTTTACCATCTGAGCTACCAGGGAAGCCTAAGAATACTGGAGTGGGTAGCCTATCCCTTCTCTAAGGGATATTCCTGACCCAGGAATCAAACTGGGGTTTCCTGCCTTGCAGGCAGATTCTGTGCCAGCTGCGCTATCAGGGAAGCCCATATATACACTACCGTGTGTAAAATAGCTAGCTGGTGAAGCTGCTGTATAGCACAGGGAACTCAGGACAGTGCTCTGTGATGACCTGGACGGGTGGGAGGGAGGTCCAAGAGGGAGGGGATACATGTATGCAGATAGTTGATTCACTTTGTTGTACAGCAGAAACTAACACAACATTGTAAAGCAATTATATTCTATTCTTTTTTAAAGCCAGAAAAAAAAGAGTTTCCTGTTTAAAAAGAAACGTATTGTTTTGTATGTGCTAAAAAAGTGAACCAAGTATAAGGAAATCTAGAGCGAGATATTTAGCATGAGATTACTAAAAATGAACAAGACTCCACGCATGAGCATTTCAGATATTTGGTGCTGAGAAGGTCAAATGACATGCCAGCTCAGGAACCTGTAGCTCTACGCACTCTCATAGGTCTGGGTCTTCAAGTCACTGGGAGGACTCTGCTCTCTGTGACAGCGGAATTACGGGGTCTAATTTCCTAATGTGATCCCAGCTGCCGTCCATTCACTCAGCATTCTTGGAGGAAGCCCAACGGTGCATAGAGAAATATCAAGACTGTCAGGAGAGAGAGAGAAAGCCATTGGCAACAGCAGGCACCCAGCAGAGTAGAAATTGCTCTGGGAGTAACAGCAGAGCATTTCTGTAGCAGATCTGCACATGGTGGGGAGAGAACCCTGGAACCACTGGAGTCCCTTTGCACTGCCTCGTCCCTGGGAAATGTGAGCAGGCAAGCGGAGATGGAAGGTCTTTGGCTCAGCTTGCAAGGGGCTGGGATTGGCAACAGATGAGCACGTATTTTCCTTTTTTACTTTCCTTGATCCATGTTCCTTTCTTTCAGTATTTTCCTGCAATGCTTATTTTTAAAATAAAGAGGAAGTGACCATCTCCATGGTGCTTGTAGGCAAAGATGGAAAGAAGTTGCTCACCATGGAGGAAAATAATGAACTTCTTTGGGATTTTCATACAGTGAAGGAAATAGAGAAATAAGAGAAGGCTGGTGGTGACCGCTAGAGAGAAAATCCTGCTTAGAGAGGTCTATGGAGGAGTAAAGACCCCAAAATGATCATTTTAGTTATTGGGCCAACTGTGAATTTTAGCTCAAGTAATAACCTGCGAATTCTCTCTGCCCAGTCTAGCTCCAAGGCATCGTATAGAATTCTTTCATTTATTAAATCAACAAATATTTGAGTCTCAGGCACTGGGTTTTAGTGTTATGTGTAGAATGAACAAAAGATATGGGGGCCCCAGCGCTCAGAGTCAGCACTCAAGAAACCCAGCCTCAAGAAACAGCTTCGCTCAGAACTGTTTTCTAGGCAGAAGAGTTTCATCGTGTCAGATTTGGAACTATATGGATTTTACTGACCAAGTAAGGAATCATTCATGGAATTAAAATTATTGTTAATGTCAGAAGTACCCTTCATCCAAAGCAATCTCCCAAAAGATGTTAAGTGAGCATCTATGATTATAGAGTGAACTTCACAAGCTTGTAGACCATGACACAAACTGTGCATAAGAGTACTGTGTATATATTGTTGTATTTTCATTTAATAGAGTTGTTTTTATTTTAAATTTATGGTTGAAAACATTTTAAGAATACGTTTTTTTCCCATAAAGAGAAATCTTTTTGTTAGTATTTTATTGATTATTAAAAAATAATAATTGCTTTAAAACATGTAAGAATGCATTAAAGAAGCAACAAATGATAAATGATAATATTGGCAAGGTTTAAATGATAAAATATATATGGTATCTAAAATTCTATTTGCATTATGAGTATACAAATTTTATGTATATTCATTCATTCAATAACTCCGAGCTTTGACTATACTAGGTAGTGGGAGTCACAGAAAGATATGATCCTTGCCCTCAAAAAGCTTACACACTAGTTGGAGTCAGATCCAACTGCAAGGAAACAATTGTATCGTAGTATGACATAGGTCATGATAGAGGTTTTATGACCTTCAAATAGAGGGTTTATATTTTGGCTGAAAAAAGTAAAGGAAGGCTTTGCAGGTCATTTTAGGCACTAAGAAAGGATAGATATTTGCCTGCTAAATAATTAGGGGAAGAACCATTGAGGCAGAAGTCACAGATTTTAGAAAGAGTATGACATGTGGGGAAATCAAGAATGGCATACTAAATAAAGAGCAGAATCCTCTTAGGTAGAGTGGTGGCTGATGAGTCTGGTTAGACAGATCAGGGCTGAGATTACAGAACTTTATGTAATATTCTAGCTCTTATTTAATCCTGAAGAAAATAGTTAAGCAGGATAATAAGAAAATCCAACTTTCAAATAAAAATATGATCTTCCTGTTGGCAGAGAGAATGAACAGGAAGGGTCTGAGAAGTGTGAATTAGTCTTCTATTGTTGCCGTAAGAGTTTACTACAAACTTTGTGGTTTAAAACGACCCAAATGTATTGCCTTACAGTTCTGAAGGTCAGAAGTCCTAAAATCAAAATGCTGGCAGGATGACTTGCTCTCTGGAGGCTTTGTGGGAGAATTGGCTCTTTGTCTTTATCAGCTTCTAAGGCTGCCTGCATTCCTTGACTCATGGCCCCTTCCTCCGTCTTTGTTCAAAGCCAGCAGTGTAGCATCTTTGTAGCATCTTCAAACCTCAGTCTCTCTCTCTTTCTTTCTCTCTCTCTCTCTGTCTCTCTCTCTCTCTCTCTCTCTCACACACACACACACACACACACACACACACACACACACCCCTTTTCAAAGGACTCTTGTGAGCACATTGAGTCTACTTGGATACTCCAGGATAATCTCCCATTTCAATATTCTTCACTTAATTATACCTGCAAAGTCCTTTTTGCCATGCAAGGTAACACTTGCATAGTTTCCTGAGATTTGAGCATGGACATCTTTTTTTTTAATTTATTATTTTATTGAAGGGTAATTAGCTTTACAGAATTTTGTTGTTTTCTGTCAAACCTCAACATGAATGAGCCATAGGTACACATATATCCCCTCCCTTTTGAACCTCCCTCTCATCTCCCTTCCCATCCCACCCCTCTAGGTTACAGAGCCCCTGTCTGAGTTCCCTAAGCCATACAACAAATTCCTGTTGGCTGTCTATTTTAAACATGGTAATATAAGTTTCCATGTTACTCTTTCCATACATCTCACCCTCTCCTCCCCTCTCCCCATGCCCATAAGTCTACTCTCTATGTCTGTTTCTCCACTGCTGCCCTGTAAACAAATTCTTCAGTACCATTCTTCTAGATTCCTCAGAATCTAGAAGATTCTATATGTGTTAGAATATGATATTTATCTTTCTCTTTCGGACTCATTTCACTCTGTATAATGGGTTCATCCACCTCAGCAGAACTAACTCAAATGCATTCCTTTTTATGGCTGAGTAATAGTCTATTGTGCTTATGTACTACAACTTCTTTATCCATTCATCTGTCGATGGACATCTAGGTTGCTTCTGTGTTCTAGCTGTTGTAAATAGTGCTGCAGTGAACAATGGGATACATGTGTCTTTTTCAGCTCTGGTTTCCTCAGGGTATATGCCTAGGAGTGAGATTGCTAGGTCACAGGGCGGTTTTATTCCTAGTTTTTAAAGGAATCTCCATTCTGTCTTCCATAGTGGCTGTATCAATTTACATTCCCACCAACAGTGCAAGAGTGTTCCCTTTTCTCCACACCCTCTCCAGCATTTATTGTTTGCAGACTTTTTGATGATGGCCTTTCTCACTGGTATGATGTGATAGCTCATTGTAGTTTTGATTTGCATTTCTCTAATAATGAACGATGTTGAGCATCTTTTCATATGTTGTTAGCCATCTGTATGTCCTCTTTGGAAAAATGTCTGTTTAGGTCTTTTTCCCATTTTTTGATTGGGCTGTTTGTTTTTCTTACATGAAGTTGTATAAGCTGTTTGTATATTTTGGAAATTAATCCTTTGTCAGTGTTTCATTTGCTATTATTTTCTCCCATTCTGAGGGCTGTCTTTTCACTTTGCTTAGAGTTTCCTTTGCTGTGCAGAAGCTTTTAAGTTTAATCATGTCCCACTTGTTTACTTTTGTTTTTATTTCCATTACTCTAGGAGGTGGGACATAGAGGATCTTGCTTTGCTTTATGTCATCGAGTGTTCTGCCTATGTTTTCCTCTAAGAGTTTTATAGTTTCTGGTCTTATATTTAGGTCTTTAATCCATTTTGAGTTTATCTTTGTGTGTGGTGTTAGGAAGTGTTCTAGTTTCATTCTTACATGCAGCTGTCCAGTTTTCCCAGACCATTTATTGAAGAGTCTGTCTTTGCCCCATTGTATATTCTTGCCTCCTTTGTCAAAAATAAGGTACCCAGAGGTGCATGGGCTTATTCCTGGGCCTTCTATCTTGTTCCATTGGTCTATATTTCCATTTCTGTGCCAGTACCATACTGTTGCTTTGTAGTATAATCTGAAGTCGGGAAGGTTGATTCCTCCAGCTCCATTCTTCTTTTGCAAGACTGCTTTGGCTATTCAGGGCATGGGTATCTTGCAGGGGACTTACTGTCTACCACAGAGTGAGAGAAGAAGTAAAGACACATGTCAACAAAAGTGCTTGTGGCAGCTTATTTATCAGTTCCAAACTGAAGACAGTCTAAGTATCCTGCCAGGCTTCCCTGTCCATGGGGGCTCTCCAGGCAAGGATATGGAGTGGGTTGCCATTTCCTCCTCCAGGGGATCTTCCTAACCCAGGGATCGAACCTGCATCTCTTCTGTCTCCTGCATTGGCAGGTGGGGTCTTAACCACTAGCGCCACCTGGGAAGCCCAAGTGTCCATCAGTAGGAGGTTGGATAAACAATTTGTGGTGTGTTCATAATGGAACACAGCCTACCAATAGAAAGGAATAAATTTATAATACTAACAGAGCATGAATGGACTTCAAAACATTCTGCCAAATGAAGGAAATCAGACAGAAAGAAATAAGAGTATATGATTTAATTTGTTTGAAGTTAATCTGTGGTGAGGAAAATGAGAACAGTGGTTGCCTCAAGAATGAAGCCAAGGATGAGATGATATGGAAATGGCTATGAAAGAACTACAAGGGATGATGGGAATATCCTGTATCTTGATTGGGGTGGAGATTACTCAGTTTACTTATTAATAGACTAAAACTCACCAAACTGTATGCTTAGAACCTACATATTTTAGTATTTATGAATTATGCATTAACTAAGATTTAAATATATTAAAAATATAGTAGTAGAAATTGGACTAAGAATGCAAAGGACCAAGATCTATTTTGAAACTAAAATTGACAATAATTTGTAAGCCACTGAATGCCAATGGGAGAAAAAAGAGAAAATGAGAAGTAGATATGAAAATAAATTTCCAAATAGCATTAAGAAACCAAATCAACCAGCGTGGTTTTTAGATGCAGATTTTAGTTTTGTCAAGGCTGTAAAAATAAGACACAAATGTTTGTCCTCTACATCTCATCTCTGTTCTTGCCCTGGAATTAGGTTCATCTGTACTGTTTTTCTAGAGTCCACGCGTATGAGTTAATATATGGTGTTAGTTCTTCTCTGTCTGACTTACTTCACTCCGTATGACAGACTCTAGGTCCATCCGTCTCTTGGTGAATTGAGAGAGTAGCATTGAAACACCCACATCCACACATGTATATATTACCATGTGTAAAATAGATAGTGGGAAGCTCAGCTGGATGCTCTGTGATGACCTGGAGGAGCGGAATGGGGTGTGGGGTGGGAGGAAGGTCCAAGAGGGAGGGGACATATGTATACATGTGGCTGATTGACTTTGGTGAACAGCAGAAACTTACACAACACTGTAAAGCAGTTATATTCTAGTAAAAAACAAGACAAAGCTTTGACTGACTTATAAAATAGTAAAAATGAAAAGCATTTAAGATTTATTTCTTATTCTTCTCTCTGTGCTTTAATTCAAAGGACTAAATGTTAGTTATTAACCTCAGATGGGAATAGTGATTGAGTTTAGGTCTCTGGTGTGAGCAAGAGAACTGATGATGGGATTCAAGCTTATTAGCTAAATGGAAAAAATATATATATAATTAACACCAACTCTGCTGTATTCCTGGACCAGTTTGTGAGGCAAATAAATTCAGCAATTAGTGTTTACTCCGAATTGAACAGAAGATATTTCTTACCGTTTCAAGCTTTTGCCTGCTGTGAACATTAGCATGGTCATCAATACACTCAAGATGATTTAAAGAATAGTTAGATTTAGTTAAGCTGCAAACTGCTTTTAAAAGCTGTTATACTCAGTACCACCATTTTGAAAATAAAGGGGTTGCTATAGAGACTCTAAATAATTACTTTTGGAGTTTATTTAATACAAACAGACAGGATCTGAATCACTGCTGTGATAATTCCACTGGTTATATAGCTCCAGGGTTTTTCCCTGTGCTCTCTCCTCTCCTCTTCACTCCCCCAACACCTTCCTTCCCCTTTCTCTTTTCTAGGCCCCCTTTTTCTCTTACTGACTTTATAGGTAATATCTAATTCCACATGCTATCTATATGCTGATAACTCTCAAATTTGTATGTATAGTCCACCTGCCTCAACCA
This sequence comes from Antilocapra americana, assembly GCA_007570785.1. Taxonomy (NCBI): domain Eukaryota; kingdom Metazoa; phylum Chordata; class Mammalia; order Artiodactyla; family Antilocapridae; genus Antilocapra; species Antilocapra americana. Next base: position 6,969,406 of record ML660770.1, on the reverse strand, counting down.
AATCCCAGACTTATATCTCATATTATCCAGTGCTAAGTAGCTTCAGTTATGTCCAGCTGTTTGTGACCTATGGATTGCATAGCTCACCAGGCTCCTCTGCTCATGGGATTCTCTAGGCAAGAATACTGGAGTCAGTTGCCATGCCCTTCTCCAGGGGATCTTCACAATTCACATCTCTTCCTGCATTGGCAGGCAGGTTCTTTACCACTAGAGTCCCCTGGGAGACCTCATAGTATCCCAGACTGCAGCAATTCAGAGATTTGCAGCCTCAAAGAAACTCTTACTGATTGTGCTGTCTATGGAGTTCATGTTAGTCTACAGATTTCAGTCTGGAAATGATTTGAACCTCTGATTATATACAATATGATCCTATTTCTCTCTACCTTTTCAAGATTTTCCTTGGGAAGCTACAGTAAAATGTTAAAAAAAAGAAAAAATTGTACTTCTCTCCTGACCTACTCTACTGGAGACCCTGATTTCTTAGCTGCCTGTATTTAATCGTCAGTATAACTACCAGCTCTTCATTTGTGACCTTGGTAGTTTACTCTTTTAATTAATGAAGTTTTATGTGTATCTGTGCCCTGAGGCAACTTAAACCAAAGGGCATAGTTTCTGAGCCTTTGCAAATAAATTCATAAACACAAAAGCCATTTTCAGCCAGGCTAATAAAAACGCACGGACTTTAATTAACTCTGATCCATGGTTCAGGCTGAACCCTCTCATCATATGGACCTTGTGGAGTCTGTGGCAAAACATTTTAAACTAAGAGCCAAGCAAAGTTTTACACACTTTTGTTGGAAGTTGATGTTTGGTTCAGGTTTATAAGAAAGCTGAGAAGAGCAAATGGATTTAAATGGAAGGAGTGAAAGTCATGCCTTGTCCATCTGGAAAGTTCTTTTGGCACTTCTACAAAGAACCGTGATTCGTGCTTTCACAAAACCACTCATGAAAGAAAGAGTCATAGCTTCTACAAATTTCCTGTCATAAACTCGAGAAACACCCCATTTTTGGTGTCAGCTTGAGAGAAAATGGTTTTGAGAAATCAAAAAGGAAAATTCCTTTATGCCATTAGTTTGAACTTTGACTGAAGAATCTGGCTAGAATGGATGAAACATGGGAGATTCTTTTTTCTTCCCATTTTACTAAAACCTAAATAAAATGCCAGGTTTCAGGAAGACAGCTAAGTTGCCTGGAGGTTAAATTTTATTGTCTCAAATATAATGTCACATGACCTAGAGGCATTATTAAATTCTGAGGATAAATCAAAGACTAAGAAGGTAAAAGCTGCCACTCAAGAATAAACTCTTCTTTGAACTTGCAGAGAATTTCTCTTGTTGGTCATCTGTCATTTACTTGATGTGGCGCCTGGAGCCCACTTCTTCATTTCTCTCGTTTCCCACTTGTGAAGTGAAATTAATAATAGCACCTTTCTTATGGGATTGTTGGGAAGATTAAGTGAGATAAAAATCTGTAAAATACTTGGAAACAAGTTTGACATATGGTGTCAGGTGAATGTTAATTGGCTTTAGCCACATTATAACTTCACCTTTATGCCTTACTTCAGAACCAAAAGTTCTTTTAAAATGTTTATTGCTTGAAGATATCAGCTTAGATTTTAATGTTGTTATTCTGTCAGTCAGGATTTTTGTGTTAGCAAACAATAGAAGACCCAATTCAAACTCTCTAAACCACAAAAAGGAAGTGTATTAGCTGAGAGCTGAAAAAATCCAGGGATAACCTTGGTCCTGGCTTGATCCTGTAGTTCTAAAGATGTAGTCAGAATGGAATTTTTCTTGGAAGTTTCTACTGTGCTGTGTAGGCTTTCTTCTCAGCTCCCTGGAGGTTCAAGGCCCTTATTTCTTGTCTCAAAGTTAGTGGTAACACAGCAGATGCACAGTCAGTGTTACTGCCCTAACCTCTTTCTTTTTCACCCTGTAAACCCTCTCTCTTCTTGAGTCTAAACCCTCTTAATGGCATTTCTCTCAGCCCCTTCTACTCTAGAGATCACTTTAGATTCTCTCTCTTTTTATTTTTTTCTTGTTGGCTTCCAGCCTGCCTTTCTTTCTAAGAAGCCTGTTAGGCTCTTATGGCTTCATCAGCTCTTGCAGCCCAGCTTAAGGGTCCTGCCCCCAGCAGCTGGCCCGCAGTCCCTTCTTTTCAGGAATGTAATGTATATGTCAACATGTTTAAGACAGTAACCGTCTAATCCTTGTAAGTTCCAATTTTCATCTGTCAAAGCATTTAAAATACTTAAAACCAACATGTGCCTTAATTTTATAATAAAAATTCTTATTTTCAAAATATGTTCTTCATGGGAAGTTTGAAAAACAAAGCAAAAACAAAGATAAACCAGAGAGCACAAAGATGAAAATGAAAATGCCTACAGTCCCACTGTTCTGGAGAAGGGAAGGGCTACCCATTCCAGTATCTTGCCTGGAGAATTCCATGGAAAGAAGAGCCTGGCAGGCTACAGTCCATGGGATTGCAAAGAGATGGACATGAGTGAGTGACTAACACAGTCCTCCTTCCGAGAGAACACTGTTGCCTTCTTGGTTTGTTTGCTTCTTTTCTTCTTTCCTGCCGAGGCTTCCTCCTTCCCTTACACCCTCTGTCTTGCTATTTTTGCATGTATATGTATCTAAATGATACTATAAAGTTCTTCTTCTATACTCTGGCTGTTTGTCTTCAGTCTTCTCTTCTGGATCATCCAGAATGTGTTTCTGACTTTAGATATTAGTGTTCGCATAAATCAGTCATCAAACATCTTCATCTATAGTCACTTCCAAGGTGATTTAATCTAGTCTTATGGCTTTAAATCCCACCTATATGGTGATGACTTTAGCTTAATTCACCTTGAATTTCAGTCACATATATTCAAGTACTACTTGGCATTTCTGATTAGTTGTCAAGAAGGCATGTCAAAAAGGAACTGATTATTGTTATGTCCTGATTTGCTCTAATAGCTCAGTTGGTAAAGAATCCACCTGCAATGCAGGAGACCCAGTTTGATTCCTGGGTCAGGAAGATCCACTCAAGAAGGGATAGGCTACCCATTCCAGTATTCTTGGGCTTCCCTGGTGACTCAGCTGGTAAAGAATCTGCCTGCAATGCAGGAGACCTGGGTTTGACCCCTGGGTTGGGCAGATACCCTGGAGAAGGAAAAGGCTACCCACTCCAGTATTCTGGCCTGAAGAATTCCATGGAGTGTATAGTCCATGGGGTCACAAAGAGTCAGACATGACTGAGTGACTTTCACTTTCCACTTTGCTCTAATTGTCTCTTTTCCATCACAGAAAATGGAAGCTCTATCCTTCAGTTACTCAGGTCAAAAAAAAAGAACTTCTTTGGTGTCATCTTCTCTGCTGTTTCTTTTGTACTATGCATCTAAACCATCAGGAAGTTTTGTTTTCTCTGTCTTCAAAAGGCTTCCAGAAGTCTATTTTCACTGCTGACTGCTACTACCCTAATCACAGATTTGTTGCTGTTGTTGTCTTTAGTTGCTGAATCATAAATTGTTGCTTGTGTAATTATCAGAGGCTCTCTGCTTATACACTTGTCCTTCCTTGGTGGTCTGAGTGATTCTTATAAAATGTTATCGATTCTTTTAACAGTCATAACTCCCCTTGAAACTCCTCAGAGCTTCCCACTTAAACAGAATAAAACCCCCAGTTTTTATTATCACCCCCAAGCTCCTGCTCCCATGTAACCTGCATCCCCAACCCAAACTTCTCTGATCTCATCTACTATTTTCTATTTGCTTTAGTGTATTCTAGCAAGAAACTCAGCCTATTGATTTTAGTGGTCTCTGAGACGGCAGCTAAATTTTGCACTTGGACACCCTCCTGAGAGTACATCACGAGCCATTTCCTATTCCCATGTTGTTATTTTTGTTCAGTCGATAAGTCGTTTCCACCTCCCATGGACTGCATGCAGCATGCCAGCCCCCCCTGTCCTCCACTATCTCCCGGAGTTTGCTCAGATTCATGTCCATTGAATTGGTGATGCTATCTAACCACCTCAACCTCTGCCACTCTCTTCTCCTTTTGCCTTCAGTCTTTCCCAGCATCAGGGTCTTTTCTAATGAGTCAGCTCTTCACATCAGGTGGCCAAAATATTGGAGCTTCAGCTTTAGCATCAATCTTTCCAATGAATATTCAGGGTTGATTTCCTTTAGCATTGGTTGGTTTGACTTCCTTGCAGTCCAGGAGACTCTGAAGAGTCTTCTCCAGCACCACAATTTGTAAGCATCAGTTCTTTGGCACTCAGCTTTCTTTATGGTCCGACTCTCATATCTATACATGGCTACTGGAAAAACCATAGCTTTGACTATATGGACCTTTGTTGGCAAAGTAGTGTCTCTGCTTTTTAATATGCTATCTAGATTTGTCATAGCTTTCCTTCCAAGCAGCCAGCGTCTTTTAAATTCATGGTTGTAGTCACCATCTGCAGTGATTTTTGAGCCCATTCCAATAAGTTGTGCTCAACCCCACAGATGCCCAGGCTCTGCCTCCTGGTGCTAATTTCCTGAAGATTTCTGTCTTCCCTCTTATCTTTCTCACTTTTGTTGGGTTGCACTACCTGCCTCTCCAAAGAAAAATTATTCCTTGGTCCCATTTTGTTGTTTTTTTCCCCATAGCAATTTCTGCCTACTTGGTCCTTTAATATCTTTCCCGTCACCCCATTTAGAAAACATACTATTATTTTTGTACTTTCAGGCAGTCTGTTTGTAAAAATAGTTATTATATAATTATAGTCGTAAAAAAGCAAAATAGTGTTTCTATTATTCTGGTTCTCACATTCTGAAGAAAGTCTCCATCCTCTGGAATTCCATCCGGATTGGCCTAAGACAAATTTAGGATGTTCAGAGTTGGGGGTATAGAATCAATGCCTTTCCTTTTCCTCTTCCTGACACATTATGATAATGCCCACTTACTACTAGCACCCAAAAGTGGCAGGTATAACATTGATGCTGACTGAAAGCATTATTGTTCTTCTGGAGCTGCCAATACCCAAAGCCAAGGAAGCCAACATTTCTACCTAATTCCCTGATGTTTATTTAATATCCAGGACACTGGAGGTGTTGCCATCACAGCCAAACTTCTCACTATTCACTGTTGCTGTTACAACTTTCAGTGTCCCCCTGGCTTTATGGACTCTACTTCATTTAACTGCTCCTGGTTTGTTTTTGCAACTCAGTCCTATTAGTCCTATGTGTTAAGTGACTATTTCTGTGGTAGACACCATGCACATGTTCACACATGCATAATGCATGCATTCATTTATTCCAACAGGGGCCTACCAGGCACCAAACACTACACAGGCCCTAGGAACACAGCACTGAGCAAAGCAGAGGAAGTCCTTGCCCTTAGGGAGTTTACCTTCTAGTAGCCGAGGTAGACAACAATGCATACAAGTTACTGTTAATACTTGGTGTAATTTCAGGTGATCATGCTGTGAAGAAAAATAAACTGAGGTGGGAGACAAGTACACTGGAATCCTAAAACAACTATATTCAGCCTTTTCTTGACTCTCAAACCGATATATACATCAAACTCTATGTGTGCATGTGTGCATGCTAAGTCGCTTCACGTCCGCCTGTTTGCAGCCCCGTGGTTGCATGCACTGTAGGCCGCCAGGCCCCTTTGTCCATGGGATTCTCCAGGCAAGAATTGAGTGGGTTGCTATGCACTTCTCCAGGGGCTATTCTGGACCCAGGAACTGAACCTGCATCTTTGATGTCTCCCACATTGACTGGTGGGTTCTTTACCACTAGCTCCACCTGGGAAGCCCGTCAAACTCTATAGATTGTTTAAATAAGCTTCTTAGGCAGTTGCAGTCAGGGAAGGCATTAGACCCTGACAAGATATAGTCTTGTAGAAACCAAAAAGCTTACAATTTGCCTCAGACCAACATTTGAGAAATCATGGGAAACATGCAGTCGTATTTTGTAAGATAGTCTTTACTGAATCCAAGTGACAGAAGGACCAAAAATATGTTAGTGTACAGCTGAAGTTGTTTGTCTCCCTACTGTCTTTTATATAGAAGTGAAAATGACTTTGGATGAAACAACTTGGACGGAGCTCGAAGCAGAGCTGTTTGTCTGGATTTAGGAGCTCAGTTGTGGGGCTTTTAAAGGCCTTGGGTTATGAGAGGGAACGTGGCAGTGACTAAGCTCGGCAGCCTAGCAGGGAGAGAAAGGGCACTCTCGTCTCCACTGGGGAGCCGAGTCCAGCCTGGAAGGTGAGCTCAGCACACCCTGCAGGATCCTACATTAGTCTCTCTCGTCTCCTATGGCTGGGGTTTAGACATGCTGCCCAGCTGAGACCTAATGGGATGGACGTAAGACGTGAGGCAAATCCGTCAATAACCAAACAACCATCCTGAGGTGATTTCTACCATCACGTCTTCAGCAGAACAGAAGATGAAGCGAGAAAAACCCTTTGAGTTGAGGTTTTCTTTTCTTTGTACTTTTCACTCTCTATGTTCATGCATTATTAATATGAAATTATTCTGCAGTGGATCGGTTAGAGAGAACTACTTGTGTAACGATTGATATTTACTTTCTAAAACTGTCAGAATTCATAGAATCAGTATTGTCAGGCCAGACCTGCTTATTGTAACAAATGGGAGAGTCCATTCTCAATGGTCATAATTTGGCAACAGCAAAAAAAAAAGTTTGATCTTAACTTTTTGCATATAGAAAAGGGAGTTAAATGTATACAGTCTTGAAAATAGTTATGTCAGATTTTTTGGCATCTTAAAGAAGAACTTAAAGCTAAGCTCCAATACTTTGCCATCCGATGAGAAGAGCCAGTTCACTGGAAAAGTCCCTAAAGCTGGGAAAGATTGAAGGCAGGAGGAGAAGGTGGTGGCAGAGGATGAGATAGTTGGATGATATCATTGACTCAGTGGACATGAATTTGAGCAAACTCTGGGAGACAGTGAAGGACAGGGAAGCCTGGTGTGCTGCAGTCCATGTGGTTGCAAAGAGTCAGGCACGACTTAGCGACTGAAGAAAAAAAAAAAAGAATCTTACAAATTAATCAGTTTGACTCTTCCATGAAAGAATTTTTAAGAGAATATAGTGATATTAATTCTCTACCAGAAAGGAATGGTTTTAAAAGGGTACTAGGAGCCACTAAAGTCTTTTTTCTCTTTAACAAGTAAGATCACGTTAGCTCATGGAGAGGCAGGAGTGTATGGTGGTTACTGGCAGAGACTAGTGCTGGATTTCACTGTCTGAAACCTGACCCATTTCTTCCCAACCATGGGACCAAGTATAAGCTGCTTAATCTCTGTGTGCTTCATTTTCCAAATGCAAAACAGAGATAATAAGTACCTACCTAATAGTGTTCTTATACATTAAAAGAATTATTAGACAAATCGTACCTAAGAAATTGTTAAATAAATAAGACTGCCGTGATTATTAATCATTATATTGCTCATATGTCATATGTATGACATAAAAGTAACTCTTCTCTTGAAACCACAGGACTCAATAACATAAAGAAAATAAACTTAGAGACAAACAGAAGGAAGTCTTGTGTATCAAGAACACTTATGAGGGGACTTCCCTGGTGGTCCTTTGGTTAAGACTTTGATTTCCAATGCAGGGGATGTGGGTTTGATCCCTGGTCAGGGAGCTGTAAGATCCCACATGCCTCCTGGCCAAAAATCCAAAAAACATAAGCAGAAGCAATATTGTAACAAATTGAGCAAAGACTTTGAAAATAGTCTACATTAAAAAAAAAAAGGCACTAAGGAATAAGAAGGATATGGAGGGAGAATTCCCTAAATCTCTTGCTTTATTAAGTATAAGGCTTTATCTTAAAGGGGTCAAAAGATCAGTTGGGTGAGAAAATGATGGTATAGGACTCCTTGCTGCTTAGTCACTTCAGTCATGTCTGACTCTGTGCGACCCCATAGACGGCAGCCCACCAGGCTCCCCTGTCCCTGGGATTCTCCAGGCAAGAACACTGGAGTGGGTTGCCATTTCCTTCTCCAAGGACTCCTTGGGAACGACTTAATTTGTCCCCAGTTTTCTCTTTGAGATGCGAGTTAATGACAGTTGTATTTTGTACCTACTAAATTAAGTTTGTGAAAAAATGTTTTCTTACATTGGTGTCAAATGGCTTCTTCCAGTACTCTTAATCTTTATAACTGAACAGAATCCTAAGGTCTGTTGGTTAATATTACTTTGGAGAGCTCCATTTTCTATTCCATGTTTCTGGTTCTAACTATGGCTATATAGTCTGTCTAAAGACACACCTAACTCAGATTCAGAGAGAAATTGCTAAAAATTATACAGTGAACACGTACCATCATTGAGTTCCTTGCATGCACTTTAGAGAAATGTATTTAATTCCTACAATGGCACTTTGAGATACCTACTGTTATTCTTGGAATATTGGGGAACTAAGTAGCTTGCCCAGACTCACCAAAATAGAAGATAATGTCTGTTCTCTTGAGTGAATGGGCTTGCTATTGTAAATACAGTGCAACTTCAAGGACAGTTATTCAAAGAGCATAGATTTTTTTTGATTCAAAAACTCATTTCATTACTTAGTAACCATGTTTATTTGGCAAGCCATTTAACATTTTTGAACTTTGCTTTCTACTGTATTAAATGAGGCGAAGACCAGCTGCCTACTTCAAAGAATTGTTATGAGGATTAAGTGAGATGATGAGTAGAAAATGCTTCAGAATCAGACAGCTCTGGTTTCAAACCCCTGCTTTACCACTTAGGAACTTGGCCAAGTTATCTCAGTTCTTTTTGTCCAAGTGTTCTGATCAGCAAAACTAGGTGAATTGTGCCTGTGTTTTAAGGAACAGTTTCTGAGGTATAATAATGTATGTAATGAACCTAACCCAAACACTAGAACTTCACAGATGGTTGTGGTCAATATATATTTTATAATTTAAAACATTTTATACGTGTAATTCTAGGGGATTCAACATACTTATAACTCTGTAATTATTAAAAATGTAAATTTGAAAATGTGGGACATTTTTGAACATGTGTCAAAAATCAAAAATTGAAATTCTCCCTATTTTTTGTGCATAAATTGTTATACTAGAAGACCTTTTTAAAGAGTTGAAACACTAAAATACATAATTTACATACAAGACCCACTCTACTTAAGCCTTGGAAATGGAAAGGTTGTGTGACCTATTGCCAGGATGAGTTTCAATATTTGATAAAGTCTAGTTTACAATTGAAAAGAGAAAATGTAAACAGAAATGCAAATCAGGCTGATGTTAGATTTGTGACAGTGTTGAAGATTGACCTTCCCTGGTGGCTCAGATGGTATGAATCTCTCAAGGCAGGAGACCTGGGGTCCATCCCTGGGTGGAGAAGGAAATGGCAACCCTCTCTAGTACTCTTGCCTGGAGAATCCCATGGCCAGAGGAGCCTGATGGGGTCGCAGAGCCAGACACGACTGAGCAACTAACAGGTTCACTTTCACTTTTTCCCCCCATAAATTATTTCTCTCCATTATCCTTATCAACAAGAGTTTCTGCTGGGTACATGGCTGCCATCTCCCCCTCCTTGAATTATACCTTGGCATATGGTGATGTTCCTACCAATGATACACAGCAGAAGTGAGTGCACCACTTTCGGGCCTCGTCCCTAAAGCACCGCACTTGCGCTTCTTCTGACTCCCTCGCCCTTCCCCCTGCAACACAGTGACCACCGAACCGTATTTGGAAGCTTCATGTTAAGAGAGCAAGGCCACTTCTTCATTCTGGGTTCCTGGAAAGCATTCTGGAATGGAGCTGCCCTGTGTTCCTGGACTGTTCCATGGGAGGGACTTAATGTCTCTCTGATTTAAGCCATGGAACTGGGGTCTGTAGCTTCAACTTGGCCGTAACTAGTACCCAATTAAAGTCAGAACATTGGTGACCAGGCTTTCTCTCGTTCTTGGTCTTTCTCTGAGAGGCATGACTCCTAGCTAAGTGAAATTTGCCAAGTAGAAACAATTATTAATTTTTTCATTGTAGTATAGTTACTCTACAATGCTGTGTTAATGTCTGCCATATAGCAAAGTGAACCGACCATGTATAATATATATATATCCCCCGTTCCTTGGGTTTCCTTCCTGTGTAGGTCACCACGGAGCGCTGAGTAGGGTTCCTTATGCTGTATGGTAGGTTCTCAGTAGTCACCTACTTTATACATAGTGTCAACAGTGTACATGTCAGTCTCAGTCTCCCACCTCATCTCACTGCCCCATTCCCGTCTGGTGTCCTCACATTTGTTCTCTACATCTGTTTCTCTATCAAAGTGTAAGCAATTACACTGGAAAAAAGCATTAGCAAAGGTGAAGTAAAGATTTTTATTGAAATATTTGGCAGCCTAAATTTTCTTCCTCAGAACATGAAGATCCAAAATGTGCCATCAACTATAAGCTGTAGTTCCAAAGCATGTAACCTTTCCATTATTGAAAATGTTATCTTTACTTTATCTCAGTTAGTCCAAGGTGGATTTTAGTAACATTATTCTGGTAATTTCAGCCTTGTATCAGCTGGGAAGAAGTTACAGTCAGTGATTAATATGCAAGTAATTTGAGAAGTTGCTTCTTTAAATGTTTTACAGCCTTGAACCTTCTCTTTCTTCCTTAAAATGTTTATTTATTTGGCTGCACCAGGCCTTACTTGCAGCACTCACGTTTTCAATCTTCTTGTTGCATGTAGGATCTTTAGTTGCAACCTGTGGATCTAGTTCCCTGACCAGGGATCCAACCAGGGCCCCCTGCATTGGGAACACAGAGTCTTAGCCACTGGACCACCAGGGAAGTCCTGAACCTTTTCTCTCTATGAAAGATTATGGCTATTTCTGCTCCCAGCAGAAAAAAAGTATTTACTCAATAACTGTTTTGAGAAAGATGGAATAAATGATACAGAGATGTTATCGATGCAATGGATGATTGTTAAACATTCAGAGTATCAATGAGAAGAGAAAATTCCTAATTTCTATGCTAAAAAATAAAAGATACTTTCTCTTTTGCCACTGTCTTCCAAAATGATTTAAGAAGCCTGCTTTACAGTTTGCAACATTAGTTAAGAGTAACTTCTGGGGAAGGTATATAATGAAAAAGATAGTAGATAGTCAGTTAACATAAATTAATGATCATAAATAATGATTTAAATAATGGAGGCTGAAATCAGTTGTGTGTGTGTGTTTTTTTTTTAGTGGTGATAGAAGGCACTAAAACAGTGATATCTATATCCATGAGAGAAAGGGAATATGCTTTGCATACAGGATCATCTATATTATATATAAAATAGATAACTAATGAGAACATGGTGTATGGCACAGGGAATAGTACTTAAGGCACTGTGGTGACTTGAATGGGAAAAAAATCCAAAAGAGAGGGTATTTATTAACATGTATGGCTGATTTATTTTTCTGTACAGTAGAAACTAGCACAACATTATAAAGTAACCATACCCCAAGAAAATTTAATTTAAAAAAGGGAAAGGAAATATGATCAAGTCCTTACATGTAATTTTTAAAAATTAGAGTCCATCTTTCTCTTTATCACAGAGGCAGCACCTCTGAAGTAAACAAACCTCTAACTTGATCACTTTTTTAGAATGCAAATCACAGTATGACCCAACCCAGCCTCAGATGGTCAGCTGAATCCTAAGCTCCGTGACCTCATCTCAGGGTATATGCTCAGAATTTTCAGATCTTCTGGAGGCTGGGAACAGGGAAAATCTGAGCCTACCAGAAGGTTGCCTTCCATCTTTGTAGCTCCAGCAGTTCAAATTAAGAGTTCAAAGCATCATACATCAAAGGAAAGACTCCTAGAATGCAATTGTTTTCAGGGTGAAATGAACACCATGGTTATATTTTTAGGGGTGATTTTTCATCCCAACTCTCAAGCTTGAGTTGGAAAGCTTTTCAGTGTAATTGGTTTTCTTTCCAATCCTGAGGAATCTGAGAAGAAGCCCACGGGCTTTATCAGACTGCCACAGCACAGAATGCTTAAGAAACTCTGATCTAGAGTGTTGGAACAGGTAGGTTTTGGCTGGAGCTCAGCATGTCATTCAGTCAGGCTTGGGACAAGAGCTGAATTCTACTTCGAGCAGGGACCAGCCCTGTAAGAGTCAAATAGGACCCTGGAGTTCAGTATTTCCTCAGGTCCTCAGGTCCTTAATTTGGCATGCTTTCAATCCCTGTCTCCCTGGCAGCATGCACATTCACTGTAGAACACTCAACTCCACAAGCAGCTTTCAAAAACCTTGTTGTACACGCCAAATTTCTCACTGTTATAAGTGGTCAATATAATGTCCTAAAAACTAAGTTTGATATAAATACATATGCAACACCATTTTATAGGGAAAACAGTCAAATGTCTGATTGGTGGGTCTACCAGTGAGATAGCTGCTTGTCAGTTTTAGACATTCTTCTCTATTGTCCTATTGTTTTCTGAAAAATTAATCCTGTCTTCATGAATTGTGTTGATAGGGGCACATTTCAGGCAAAAGAAACTCACCTACTGAGTTTTACAAGAACTTGGGGAACATTAAAATTTTGTTTATGCTTTGTTGAACAGTTTCTGTCATTTATAAATCCATTGATGTTTGAAAATTTTAATTGATACATATCTAAATGGTTTATTCATCTAAAATTGATTTGTGAAAATTCATTCAAAGTCAAGGCTGTTTATATATTTTTTAATATCCTTTGCCTTCCAGTAGGATGCAGTCTTACTTCACGTTCTTTCAGTTCAGTTCAGTTCAGTCACTCAGTCGTATCCGACTCTTTGTGACTCCATGGACTGTAGCACGCCAGACCTCCCCGTCCATCACCAAGTCCCAGAGCTTACTCAAAGTCATGTTAATCAAGGCAGTAATGCCATCCAACCATCTCATCCTGTCATCCCCTTCTCCTCCCACCTTCAATCACCCCCAACATCATGGTCTTTTCAAAAGAGTCAGTTCTTCACATCAGGTGGCCAAAGTATTGGAGTTTCAGCTTCAACATTAGTCCTTCCAATGAATATTCAGGACTGATTTCCTTTAGGATGGACTGGTTGGACCTCCTTGCTGTCCCAAGGACTCTTAAGATTCTTCTCCAACAGCACAGTTCAAAAGCATCAATTCTTCAGTGCTCAGCTTTCTTTATAGTCCAACTCTCACATCCATACATGACTACTGGAAAAACCAAAGCTTTGGCTAGACAGAGCTTCTTTCGCAAAGTAATGTCTCTGCTTTTTAATATACTGTCTAGGTTGATCATAACTTTTCTCCCAAGGAGCAAGCATCTTTGAATTTCATGGCTGCAGTCACCATCTGTAGTGATTTAGGAGCCTGAAAAAATAGTCTGTCACTGTTTCCATTGTTTCCCCATCTATTTGCCATGAAGTGATGGGGCCAGATGTCATGATCTTAGTTTTCTGAATGTTGAGTCTGAAGCCAACTTTTCCACTCTCCTCTTTCACTTTCATCAAGAGGCTCATTAGTTCTTCGCTTTCTGCCATAAAGGTGGTGTCATCTGCATATCTGAGGTTATTGATATTTCTCCCAGAAGTCTTGATTCCAGCTTGTGCTTCTTCCAGCTTATCATTTCTCATGATGTACTCTGCATATAGTTAAATAAGCAGAGTGACAATGTACATACTCTTGACATACTCTTTCCTGATTTGGAACCAGTCTGTTGTTCCATGTCCAGATCTAACTGCTCCTTCTTGACCTGAATACATCACATTCTTTAATTTCAGTTAAAATTCAGAATTTCCAGTGAAGCAGAAGAAACCTAGATTCAAATAGGGCTTCCCTGATAGCTCAGTTGGTAAAGAATCCGCCTGCAATGCAAGAGACCATAGTTCCATCCTGGATTGGGAAGACCCCCTGGAGAAGGGAAAGGCTACCCACGCCAGTATTCTGGCCTGGAGATAGGACTAGAATTCACCACCTGTGTGCTTGAGAGATTTGGCCACATTACTTAATCTGATGTTTCTCAACCTGATGACAAGTTAGAAACACTCAGAAGCTTTAAAATATGATTACCCAGGTCTCCATAAAATATTATTATCCCAGATTTGAGTTTAAATAGTTTTGCATGGATTCTAGACCTCCATATTCTTATTGTCTTTTTAAAAATATGTATCTATGGTTTATAATATTGTGTTAGTTTCAGGTGTATACCTTCAGATTATTTTCCTTTATAGGTACAGCATACTGAATATAGTTCCATGTGCTATATAGGAAACCCTTGCTGTACTTCTATTCTATATATAGTGGTGTGTATCTGTTAATCCATCACTTTTAATTTGTCCCTCCCTCTCCCCTTCCCCATTTGGGAAACAAGTTTGTTTTCCATGTCTGTGAGTCTATTTCCGTTTTATAAATAAATTTATTTGAATTTTCTTTTTAGATTTCACATATAAGTGACTCTGTCTGACTTCACTTGTACTTTCTAGGTCCATCCATGCTGCTGCAAATGACAACATTTCCTTCTATTTTAGGGCTGAGTAATATCCCCTTATATACGTATGTAATGGAATCTTCTTTATTCATTCATCTGTTGATGGCTATTTAGGATGCTTCTGTGTCATGTAGGCCTCCACTTTTTTGAAAGCTCCCTTTATTGATTCTAGGGAGCTGTCAGAGTTGATAGATTATTTGAGTTTCAATACCTCCATGTGATTGAAAAGAAAAGTACTAAACTTCTATATATCCTGGGATTATTGTGAAAATCAATGGAAATAATATATTTTACCATTTAAAACATAAAACACTATAAAATTAACGATGATTAGGTACCATGATAGAAGATTTCTGTATCCCTTGGTCACCATTGCCTGTGCTTCAGGGTCGGTGTATAAAATGAGAAAAGCCACTTCAAAATATCTAAAGAGCAAAGGTTTATTGCTATCATTATTACTCTTTTGTTCTTTCACTTACTTGTAAATTCATGGCTTATTCATGATTTCTCATAGATCAAAAGGTGGAAATAAGTTTATAATGTTGCTTAACTGAGCATTCAGCATAACAAATATTATTTTTTAATACTTGTGGAACATTTAAATATCAGAAATGATTTTAAAGTGATTATGGGGCTGACATTTTGGTCACCATCTAAATATTTTCATAATGAGTGACTTGGATTTTTTTAGTAATTTGATCATCTTGCTCGACTCATGCATTCTTGTCTTTTTTTTTTTTTTGCTGATATTAGAGCAGGAAGAATATGCCCTATAGGTTACTGGCTACACAGGTTCGTTTGAGGAGCTGCCTTGGGTCAGGTTCCCTGCAGCAGAGCTTGTGTTAGGGTTTCGGAAACGCATGATTTTGTGAGGGAATGCTCCCAGGAGAAAGGGAGTACAGGAAGTCAGCTTGGACAAAAGAAGAGGCTAAGCAATGATGTGTTCTCAGGAGAACTCGAGCTTCAGTCTGCTCCATAGGGAGCTTGGGAATGTCCATAGCACCACAGAGAGCATCCATAGGCCCATGTGAAGAAGGGGGGCAACCTTGTTAGCCCAGTGATATTCAGATTTTTTTTAAAATTTTGGTTGTTCTGGGTCTTTGTTGCTCTGCATGGGCTTTCTCTAGTTGTGGCAGGCAGGGGCTAGTTGTGGTGGCTTCTCTTGTCGCAGGGCACAGGCTCTAGGGCACGAGGGCTTCAGTAGTTGTGGCACACAGGCTCAGTCGTTGCAGCTCGTGGGTTCTAGAACACAGGAAGATGGTCAGATTTTGAGTGAAGACAATTCTCTGGAGAACAGAGGCAGCTGTGCACCATTGCAGTCAGACTCACTACAGCTGGAATGTGTATATTGGCTGATAAATGAGACCTGGAAAGAATATCCACAACATTATGTTCCCTGATCCAAATATTATCCACCTGTCTGCCATTTCATGTTAAGAGTTTCATTACCTTGGGTATTTAAGAGTCTTTGGTAATATGAAAATATCCATTGTATTGGTCATTGATACCTTAGCTGTCAAGGGCAAAGAGACAGTTATTTATTGAGTACCTACCAGATGATGGTCAATGTCAACATCATTCACAAGTATTTTCTTACATAATTCAAGGGATACTTTAGTGGGAAATGTCTAATGGTCTGAGATCAAAATATACCTAAGAAAGATGTTTGAGGAAGAGGAGTAATTTCAAGAGAGATAAGACTAAACTCTTTGAGGACATGTACCAAATGTTAATATCTTTGTGTATTTCCAGTGCAACATAAAAGCTATTCAGACAATCTATACTAAATGCATCAATAGACAAATAGCACTAGGGTTGCAGAATTTTGTCTGCTCATGGTTTTTACCAGAGTTAGAGGAAAAAAGGAACCCAAAAAGAAAGAGATTAGATTTAGACTTAACAAAACACAGAAACCTATATAAAAATGGCACTGTAACTGCAAAAGGACATAATTCTCTTCCATGATTTTTTTAAACTGAAAATCTACTGCTATTCTGAGATATTTATCCTGATTGATTACTGATTTAATGCAATACCCTACAAATTACCAATGGTGTCAATATTCTGTAGATCCTTCTTCTGTAAGCCATGGTTAGAGCTTTGTTGACTTGATAATCACAATGGAAAACATTTGTTAATTCCCTTACAATCTTCCAGGCAGAATGCCCATCAGATTTTCATCAGCTTTGCAAACACATTCTTCTGGCATGGAACATGATTTTATTAAATTGTGCTGGAACTTTCTTCCAGGGTTACACGAAACAAACTGCAGGTGTGAGTTGTGTTTTTTTTTTCCCCCACTTCCCTACACTGCACTGTCATCTTTATAAACTCCAGTCTGCTGTCTAATCAAGGAAGCTTCAGAAAATCCCCTTTTTTCCTCTCATCAACAAGTCCCTTTCCCAATAAAGATGGCTGATTTGTACCCTGGGAGTATTGGGTTTTGATCATTCTTTATCCTCAAACCTCAGTACCACAAAGATCACAAATCTGCAAAAATAAACAGCCATGTATTCACTTCCTCATTTCTTGCAGCTGTCTGAAAGCCATGATCGTCTGTGGGTGTACTCAACCATTTGAGGTTTACAGTATTTTCCATCCAAACATTAATACATAAGCAAGTGTTTTATTTTTAAAATATTTTTAAATGCCAAATGTTTCAGCCTTTGTTAAATGCCAGTTATAAGGAGAATCATATTTTACCTCTCAAATTGTTAAAGGTTAAAATTGTTGATATTAACTGGTATTTTGGAAAATTCAGGTAAAAAAGCTTTGAGTTTTTTTGTCATTATTGAAATCATCATGATCCCTTGAAGGTTCATTTTTTCACTTATTCAATTATTTTTATTAGATAACTTCATTTAAAATAAAATGTAAATGAGAACACTTATGAAAAACAAGGTCTCTGACTTCAAGAGACTTGCAATTAACAATCTAAGATAAACGAACAAAAACTTCTAATATAAGGCAGACATTGGCAAGTATTCATGTATCGTTGAATTTAATTGCATAGCTGTTGTATCTACAGGCAAACTTATGGTTGCGATGCCATCAGAAACCTGGGTATAGCATAAGCTAGTGTTTTATTAAAACTAGTAAAATGTTAAACAGTTAAAGGTATTTTGAGTTCAGAAATACGGATATCAACAGGCTGGCCTTCATCTAGGATCAAAGTACTGGGTAGGCTAAAATACTTGTTCAGATTTTTCTGTTAGATGCTATGAAAAACTCAAAAGAACTTTTGCTCCAACGCAATATGATGGTAAGACATAGGTTCCTTGGGATTCCTCTTTTATGGGTAATGGATTTGCGCCAATCTGTCTATAGCCTCTCCATAGTCACTGTAGTGCTCACCTGAAGGAGCCAGAGCTGTTTGGAGAGCCCAGGTTAGAGAACAGATAAAGCTATTTGGTATTAAACACGAGGTTTAACTCAGTTTAGGCTTCCATGATGGCTCCATCCACTTGCCAGTGCAGGAGACGCAGGTTTGATCCCTGTGTAGGAAAGATCCCCTGGAGGAGGAAGTGGCAATCCACTCTCATATTCTCGCCTGAGAAATCCCATTAACAGAGGAGCCTGGCGGGCTACAGTCCATGGGGTCACAAAGAGTTGGATACATCCTAGTGACTAAAGAACAACAACTGCTTCAGTCTAGTACTCTCACCCCCTAGTTCCCCATCTCTTCCCTTCTCTGACCCATATGAGCGATGGATTTTACGTGCCAATGAATACCCTGAGATGAAGTATCCAGGTGAAAAGAGTCCGGACAGAGCAGCTATACCTCTAAGGGCACAGTTTAACTCCACCTCTTCTCAGGAAAGAAGCACATCCCAATGGAATAGAAGAAGACTGGAAATCACAACAGGATGGATACACCTGAATCCACTGTATTACTTACTGCTCACTATTCTTTTGAAAATGTTGCCCTTTTAACTATTAGAAGTACCACATCACCAATGACATACATGGCAATGCATCACTGCACTGCAGATATTAAAGCCACTCACTCAACAGGCCACTCACAAAAGTAATCCTCAGTTTCCCGCTGATTGCTACACACACAGCCATAAGGGGAAGCTTGTTAGCACAACTAGGAAGGGGCTAGAAAACCTGGTTCTACTTGTAAACCTGGCAGTGTCTTTCCAAGTTAGGACTGGATTGCTGTTGTTCAGTTGCTAAGTTGTGACCGACTCTTTGTGACCCCATGAATTGCAGCATGCCAGGCTCCCCTGTCCTTCACTCTCTCCCAGAGTTTGGTCAAATTCATGTCTATTGAATTGGTGATGCCATATAACCATCTCATCCTCTGCTGTCCCCTTCTCATCCTGCCTTCAACCTGTCCCAACATTAGAGTCTTTTCCAATGAGTTGACTCTTGCATCAGGTGGCCAGAGTATTGGAGCTTCAACTTCAGCATCAGTGCTTTCAATGAATATTCAGGGTTGATTTCCTTTAGGATTGACTGGTTTGCTCTCCTTGGATTAGATGGCTTCTAAAATCTCCAAAGAGAAATTTCAAATCACAGAGGTCTGTTTTTCCAATAATCAAGTAATTAGTCCGTAGATATCAATTAATAAAACACTCCTGTAGACCTGGAGAGGTAAGGTCAGTGGGAATGCACAGTGTTAGTGATAACGGTATCAGACACTCAGCCAGAGGTTATTCTTATCAATAACTGAGAACAGTAAGTAATAATCTCCTTTTACAGGTGAGCAAACAGATTTCAAATGGTTAAATGACTTGACCAAAGTATCACATCAAGTTATTCACAAACCCTTCTGTGAACCCTTCTGTTGAAGCTAGGTATTTTCAAGTATACCACAGGTTTTTGAAAATCCAGAACTAAAGCACACACTCTTCCTCTTGTGGGCTTTTGAAACTCTGTAAGCACCCTAAATGTCCAACAACAGGATCCTGCTATACATTACGGTATAGCTATCGAATTTATTACCAGGAAGTATTGGGAAGTAGATTTTGGGTGAATTCCATTTTTTTTCTTTTTCCCTACAAGAGTTTCTAAATTTTCTACAGTGAATAACCATGACCTTGTTGCTTAACCATGTTGAGCCTCAGCTTTTTCATCTGGAAAATGAGAATAATCATGGTACTTGTCTCATAGGGCTTGTTATGAAGGTCATATGACAGAATCTTGTAAAATGCTCAACCTAATGTTTGGCCCATTGTATGCACTAAATAAATGTCAGTCACTGAGAGTAAAAGAAAACTTTGTTTTAAGGTGAGTTCTCTTTTCTCTTAAATCGGTATCTAATATATAATTTATTTTAAAAGTCAATTAAGCTAAAGCTAACTTTTAAATTCTTGGCAAGATCACCATCATCCTGGAAGATAATTGTAGTTGCTGGGAGGTACAGCCCAACCAAAGCTGGACTATCACCTATTTTTATTGAGGCCAAATCTTCAGGTAGTAATGTACTTGATGCTATATAATTAGAATATAAAAGTTACTGAAAACCAAGTGCAGCAGAAGCTCCAGCTGGAGACTAAACTGTGTTGTTTACCCCAGGATTTAGTTTATGTCTCAGCATGTCCAAGAGCCTAGTAAAGGCTATTCTCACGTATCTATTTGCCTGAGGAACTGAGGATTCTTGGGGGAAAAAACCTAGGGGAACAAATTGCAGACAGTCCAGTTTGAATAAAAAACAACTGGCAGGTTAACAGGAGAAAGTTGATCTTGAGGTGTGTTTATTACACGTTGGACAAGTAAGTGGAACGTCCCACTGACCAAGATTCAAGAAGGAATTGTCAGAGCTGGCTTTAGAGGACAGGGAGTCATCTATGGAAATTTAACAAGAATCTAAGGAGACTTCCTGGAGCGAGACTGTTCATGGATCGATGGATATACAGGCCTGCTGTTTGAATCTATTTTAGATGAGAGAATCTGCTTTCTTGTCAGGTAAATTCCCAAACCAGCTAATGTGGCCTCCGGGGTCAAGGCGATATTATTAGAATCCCAGAGAATGCTAAATCAGCAACTCCTTTCCCTCACTAATCTACCTTAAAAAAAGTGCTGCACAAAACCCTCTGCTCATGTGTTCATTTTTCTCCATGTCTTTTCAGGATGAGTCCTGCAGATAGTTGAATGACAGCTCCTTTGGTCCACGGCTGCAGAGAAATGAGCAAAGGACCTGGGAGTTCTAAAACAGGAATCAGAGGACATTCTTACAACTTAATGATCTTGAGTTCTCGGACATTCTTTTGTATGTCAACAGTATCATATTAAAATTTTATCATGCCTGAAATGCTTATTCCTTCAGGGAAAATTGCTCCAGGTTGTAATTTTTCTCCTTCTCAAATCTATGGCTGTTTCTCTAGATGGTTGTTTTTCTTTCATCATCCATCATGATAAAAACTGGCTTCTGGAGCTTGACTGTTTACTATCCTTGGATTATTGTTTCTGGTGGGGACACACCCTTTCCATTGAGTAAAATTCTCAGATGCAGCGGACTAGGGGCTGTAACCATCAGCATTCAGAAAAGAGACAGGACATGTAATAACAACAGTGCTATGTCAGTCAATCATGAGGGTTTTCCCGGGCTCAGCAGGAACAGACTGTGGCCCTCACAGGGGCTTGTGTCTTGGTTTTACAGAGAATCACACAGCTTCAGGTGCGTGATCTTGTGATGTTCAGAAGAGAGATCCCAGTCTTCTCCTATACATTCCTGGAAGCACCTAATACCTTGTACAGCTGTACTCTGTCTCATTTCTATTCCTAAAGAGAGGAGATGGGCTAATAACTGTGTAGACAGAAAATTGTTTTCAGAAGGAGTTGAGAACAGAGCTGTAAAACCATAATGTCTTCCAGACCAACTTTTTGTCATTCAGGCAGACAGACAGTATTACATTCAGACACAGGGCTTTTCTCCCCTTTTCCAATTCCCCTTTGGAGCCTGATTTCTTTTTAATAATATCTCCTTATACTTGCCTTCTCAAGCAAGAGCCCCAACTTAGTATTTTTAAAAATGAACTCTACCAATTGTCTTGACTCACATTTTCCTATCAGCTTTTTTTTCTTCCTTTTTTGATGTTTTTAGAGTCTCAGTTCACATTTTCTTCTCAAATCTCCTCCATCTTCAGATTCACCTATCCAAAATATCTCTTGTTAATACTTGATGCCTACATTTATTCTCCAATGGTACATTGGGTTTCCGGGTCCCTCCAGTGGTGGAACTTTCCTTCTACTTCCTTGCCAACCTCATCATTTGAATCTATTTTAAGATTCCTTGGCTTTGTTTCAGTTTTCCTTGTCAAGTAAAGTTCCTTTAACTATGCAAGTTCCAACTCTTTGCTGACTCTTTGGAGAAAATACGCATTTCCCATTCAGATCCAACCTGCATCATTCATGTTTGTAATGGCATTCTTAATTCACTGAACTGGTCTCAGTTTATTCATCTTAATTTCTCTGCTGGCATTTTTCTTGGGCAGTTTTTTTCCTCACTGTTTGAAAGTTTTAAGCCCTAGGCTTCTAGATAGGGGCAAACCCTTGTTCTCAAGAAGAACCTTTTCTAGTATTTTTGGGTCATAGCCATCCAAGGGTGGCTAGTTCTGTGACAGAACTTTGTTTCTGCTGAGAACTACATAACTGCCCATATCAACTGTATTTATCAGATAAGTATAGCCAGTCCTTCTCCCTCCCGCTGAGAAAAAAGAACCCAGCTGGACCCCAAGGAATAACTTACTACTGTGATTAAGCCACAGAAGCCTCAGACACTTGTTTTCATCTTTTTCACTCTTTAAATGGCTTTTGTTTTCTACTAGCTAAACTTTCAGTGTTTCTTCAGCCTTATATAAAAGCTGTCTTTCTATTTCCCTCTTTGTTGATAATGTTACCTTTGTCTTATGAACTGTTTTTAGGATGTTTACATATATTCTGTGGCAGATAAAGAACTATTTGACTCGAGACTTCCGCTGAAAAATTATGCAGAATTCTTCCATGATGCTTTAGTGTTAGACCAGGGCTCACGTGGGTTTTTATTACAGACTGTGTCTGAGATGTGCTACTCAAAATTTGCAGTGCATTAAGAAGTAACACTGCAAGGAGATCCAACCAGTCCCTCCTAAAGGAAATCAGTCCTGAATATACATTGGAAGGACTGATGCTAAAGCTTAAACTGCAATTCTTTGGCCACCTGATGCAAAGAACTGACTCATTTGAAAAGACCCTGATGCTGGGAAAGATTGAAGGCAGGAAGAGAAGCGGGCAACAGAAGATGAGATGGTTGGATGATATCACAGACTCAATGGACATGAGTGTGAGTAAACTCCAGGAGTTAACGATGGACAGGGAGGCCTGGCGTGCTGCAGTCCATGGGGTCGCAAACAGTCCAACAGGACTGAGCCACTGAACTGAACTGACTGAAGTAACACACTGTTGATACTATGTATAAAATAGATAACTAATGAGAACCCGCTGTAAAGCATAGGAAACTCTGTGACTGAATGGGAAGGAAATCCAAAAAGGAGGAGATATATGTACATGTATGGATGATTCATTTTGCTGTACAGTAGAACTAGCACAACATTGTAAGACAACTATTTGTTGTTGCTATTCATTTGCTGAGTCACATCTGATTCTTTTCTACCCCGTGGACTACAGCACGCCAGGCTTCCCTGTCCTCCACTGTCTCCTGGAGTTGGCTCAGATTCACGTCCATTGAGTCAGTGATACTTTTCTAACCATCTTATCCTCTTCTACTCTCTTCTCCTGTCCTCAATCTTTCCCAGCATCAGGGTCTTTTCCAATGAGTCAGCTTTTCACATCAGGTGGCCAAAGTACTGGAGCTTTAGCAACAGTCTTTCCAATGAATATTCAGGGTTGATTTCCTTTTGGATTGACTGGTTTGATCTCCTTGCAGTCCAAACGGACTCTCCAGAGTCTTCTCCAGCACCACAGTTCGAAAGCATAAATTCTTTGGTGCTCAGCCTTCTTTACGGTCCAATTCTTACATCTGTACATGACTATTGGAAAAATCATAACTTTGACAAGCAACTATACTGCAATAAAAATTAGTTTTTAAAAAGAGCTAATTTTATAAAGAAATTGCTTAACAGAAATAAAATCATGCCACTGAAAAGTTTTAGAACTAAAAGGAAGCTGAGGATTCTATCTCAGTAATTTTAGGATGCAAAAATCAAGGTGGAGAGAAGATGCTTATTCAGGCTCACAAATAGCAAGCAGGGCATAGCTGAGCAAATAAATCCCTGTGAGATTTAGTGACATCCGTTCAGTATCCAGATGCTTAACATCAGATCATGCTCCAAACACTTGGGGCTTATTTCTCTCCTATCCCTTGCCTATTTTATCCACTATGAGGAAAGTTTTCTGACTTCTTAAAGGAAAATTCTGGATTTTTTTTTTATGTGTATGTTTGTAATATCACAAACACAGATTATAATCTAGTGCAATGATACTGTTTGCTAATTGGATATGTTTTAATTATTTAGTTACAGCAATAAAATAGGGCCCAGAGCTATTGCTTCTTTTTTTGTCTTCCTCAAATAACTTTTCTCAAACTTTCTGAATCCATTTATCCTTCCTTATTTCTGCCTTGATTGCACCTTCTAGCCTGCCTCTTCCTTCCTTCCTTTTTGCTTCTGTCCCTTTCTTTCTTTCTACTTTTGTTTCTCTCTTTAGTCCTTTCTCTGTGTTGGCAAGTGGGATCTTCACTGTGGTTCACAGACTCTCTAACTGTGGTTCACTGACTCAGTAGTTGCAGTTCCCGGGCTTAGTTACTCTGCAGCACGTGGGATCCCAGATCCCAGACCAAGGGTCAAACCCACGTGCTCTGCATTGAAAGGTGGATTCTTAACCACTAAACCACCAGGGAAGCCCCCTAGGCTGCCACTTCTAACCTCCTGTATGTCGAGAAATACTCAGGTCAATGTTGCATGTTACATAATATTTGCCAAGCCTCTCGATAAGTGATCAGGGACATAATACAGTCTTCCATGCTGGAGTAACCCATTTTCTATTTATTTTTTAAATCTGAGTGATGGATCTTGTGGTCTCCAAGGAAGTGGAGAAGATGGCATTTCTCTCACGCAGACCTCCTTAGGCAGCATGAGTGCTTACCCATAACATTTGGTTGCAGTGGGTCTCCTATGCATGCATTTTGAACAAACCCCTGGAAAACTAAAATTCCACTCTTTCAAACAGACTTTAATTTTTAATTCTGGATTGCTTTTTGTGTTCTTTGATTTTCTGATGCCAGTAAACTGCTCCATTCTGAAGGGAGTGAGCAGAGGACACTGGTTTGAGAGCCGTAGTGTGAGGTGTGTTCAGCTGTCCGCGCCCTTGATCTAAGAGATGAAAGAAGCACTTTGCAGAAATGTTGGTTTCCCAAGCTTTTCCTTTGCTGGGCAGGTAAATGAAAATATTAGAGAGTGGCTGACAGAACAGGAATGCCACTGGGCAGATATTTCTTTGTGAGTATGAAGCATTCTTCTTTTTAAATGTCAGAGTTCTCCAAGCAGAGCAATTGCTTTCAATGTTCTTTCTCATGTACTGACTTCTCACTATACATAGGGTTGGCCAAAATGTTCAGGTGGGTCCATAACATCTTACGGAAAAACCAAACCAAGTTTTTGGCCAACCCAATGCACACGTCTCTAGACAGTGATCGTAAAGCGAGGTCAAAGGGAGGAAGGTGTGAACTGCAGTGAATCCAGGTGTGACTGATGACTAGCACCAGAAATTCCAAAAGTTAAAAATAGCAACTGTGTGGTCTCACTATTTGTTCTTATTAACAGGAGTGAGTGGGAATAAACAGCAGTAATCCTAAATCGATTTCAGAGTCAGAACCATCCTGGCTCTATGAATTCTAGCCATCACAGAGAAGTGATTCTAGGAAACAGCTCTATTCCCTCTGATTTCTGTGTATCAGTGTATTCAAATATTCCACTCCTCTGTTTACCCTGATACTTAAACAGTAATTTCAAACTAGGGTTTTGAATTGTTTTGATATTAGCTTTTCTAAAGGAGAATAATTTTTTAAAAATATTCTTTCTTCCTTATAGAGCAATTCTTCTGTTGTTAACTGACACTGAATTTTTTGAAGTTTAGGCTTACCTAAAATTCCTCTTTTGATTAATTTCATGTGGTTATTTTTATCTGTTTAGTCTTTAATGTATTAGATCTTGTATATCTGCTCTGGATTACTTTAAAATATGTATAAACTGTGATATTTTATTATCCTACTTTGTGTATTATGTTTTCTAGTCTCATAGATTTTATTTTAGAATGAGTGTAACCTTATCTATTTAGATTTTTTTTCCTCTCAAGGTAATTTTAATTTTCATATCTAAAACATTAATAGTACAAAGAATTATAAAGTATAGTAAGCATGCTACAAAAAGTTTTCAAATACAATATCTCACTTAATCATGGCCCTTTTTCAAAACAAAAAATGTGAAGCTCAGGAACTTTATGTAGTTTACCCAACATTGTACAGGTAGTAAGTGATAAAAATATACAGAATTTGTATTTCATCTCTTGAAATAAACCCTGAACTCCTTAGAAAATGGTTTGTTTTATTTATTTATTTTTTAAAATTTATTTATTTATTTTTCCTTTACATTATCATGTTGGTTTTGCCAGACATTGACATGAATCTGCCATGGGTATACATGTGTTCCCCTTCTAGAACCCCCCTCCCACCTCCCTCCAGATTCCATCCCTCTAGGTCATCCCAGTACACCATCTAGATTTTTAAATGTTTTAATAAATGTTCTGCAACTTTTTTCCTCTTACTCATTTACATTCCTTGTTCAGAGTAATACAAAGAGGATAAGAGAAAGAGAGAGAAGAGAGAGCAACAGTAGTGTGTACTTCCTGAAATAAAGGAAAAATATTTGAATGGAACCTGACATGTAAAAGGAAGAAGCAGACAAAGTGAAACTAAATAACTTTGATTTGAACTGTAATATGGTCTATATTGTTCATAATAATAAACATTGTAATTAAAAATTTTAAAGTCGTTAAAGACATAGCATGCATTTCAAATAATAATCTCTTATAGCACTCAGGCTATTTGAATCCATAGTCATGGAATAAGCTAATAACAGAATTTCGTTTAGGATATCATTTGGGGAAAAATGGTCTTAAGACTTTCAAGGGATTAAGATTCTATGTTTCTGACAAGGAATCCAAAAGACTTGTATGCTCTGCACACTTGCCCCCCAGGCTGGGCTCATTGACAGTAACATTGTTCTTAGAAATAAGAACTAGGGCACTGTGGAAAGAAACACAAGGAAGTAGGGTCAGGAGGCAAATGAAAATTTTTCTATCATTAGCTAGAAAAGTTCTTAGAAAACTGTCAAAATCAAACCTGGGGCTTGTTATTATTATTCTGTCACTAAGTTGTGTCGCTAAGTTGTGTCCAGCTCTTTGCAACCCTACAGACTGCAGCACACCAGGCTACCCTGTCCTTCATTATCTCTCAGAGTTTGCTCAGATTCACATCTATTGAGTCAGTGATGCTATTAATATCTATATCTTACCCTCTGTTGCCCCTTCTGGTCCTGCCCTCAATCTTGCCCAGCATCAGGGTCTTTTCCAATGAGTCAGTTCTTCACATCAGGTGGCCAAAGTATTGGAGTTTCAGCTTCAGCATCAGTCCTTCCAACGAATATTCAGGGTTCATTTTCTTTAACATTGACTGGTTTGACCTCCTTACAGAGATCAAACTAACCTGGGGCTTGTCTCTGGGAAACTATAACCACTTGGCACGCATGCTCAGTCGTGTCTGACTCTTTGTGATGCCACGGACTGTAGCCCACCAGGTTCCTCTGTCCTTGGAATTTTCTAGGCAACAATACTGGAATGGTTTGCCATTTCCTCATCCAGGAGATCTTCCTGACCTGGGCATAGCATCCACATCTCCTGTATCTCCTGCACTGCAGGTGGATTCTTTACCCCTGAGCCACCAGGGAACCCCATCTTTAGAAAATAGGAAAATGTCTAGATTGTTTCAAAGCATATTAGTCCACAACAACTTTGTACTCATAGTTAAGATCTCACAAAAAGAATGACTTCCTTTAGCTGCATTGGTGTTGTTTACTCCCTATTTGCTTTTCGTTTTTCTACTTAGTGCTCTGACTTTGCCAAATTCCCAGCAGCCCGACGTGCTCCAGTGTGATCTTATGTCAGTCCTGGTGCTCCTGTGTGGTTCTGGGTAGTTGGTGCACTCACCTCTGACTTGCCCTCCTTCTGACTTCTAGCTCCAGCACTCCTGAACTTAGAAGCTATGCTATTCACATGGCCTCCCTTCCTAAGAGAATGGAACCATATTAATTCCCTGGGGGGGAAAAAATAGGTAATCAGCTCTGATCCTCCCTTCCTGATTTCTTCCTTCCTAAGGTTCACCAGCTAAACTCAGTGATTTACCTGTATTTCTGTGCTGCTATTATTTTTTGGTCATACTACCCACTATAGCATTCATTCACTTTAAAAAAATTATTTTTGACTGAAGAATAATTGCTTTACAATGTTGTGTTAATTTCTGCTGTACACCAATGTGAATTAGCTATGTGTATACATATATCCTCTCCCTCTTGAATCTCCATCCCCACCCCTACCCCACCCCTATAGGTCATCATGGAGCACTGAGCTGAGCTCCCTGTGCTATAAGGCAGCTTCTCACTGCTATGTCTGCTACATATGGTACTCTCCCAGTTCATCCCACCCTCCCACCCTCCCCCTCCCCCACTGCATCCACAAGTCTCTCCTCTGTGTCTGCATCTCTATTCCTGCAACCCAGATGTCCATAGACAGGTGAATGGATAAAGAAGATGTGGTGCACATACACAAGGTAGTATTATTCCGCCATGAAAAAGAATGAAATTGGCTCTTTGTAGTGATGTGGATGAACCTAGAGTCTGTCATACAGAGTGAAGTAAATCAGAAGGAGAAAAAGAAATATCACATATATACAGAATCTAGAAAAATGGTACAGATGAACTTATTTGCATGCATTAACTTTTAAGGGCCCATATATTTCATGGAAGGTTGAAAGAATTATATACCCTTCTCGACCAATCTCAGGCACTAGTACACTCATGCATGACATCACTCGCCTATGACTTTACATTAGAGAGCCAACTGTG
This sequence comes from Antilocapra americana, assembly GCA_007570785.1. NCBI lineage: Eukaryota > Metazoa > Chordata > Mammalia > Artiodactyla > Antilocapridae > Antilocapra > Antilocapra americana. The sequence continues at coordinate 6,940,849 of ML660770.1, read as the reverse complement.
TACTCATAATTGTGTGTAGTCATACACACAAGGAGCTGTTTTAGTCTTGTTGAGACAAAAGTTAAGTTTGTGCGAATGGACTGGCCCTTTTGTCCAAAACACACATTCCTCCACTCCAGCACAGGAGTAGAGAAAAGCTCCCAGCATGAGAAGCTCTGAGAGAGGGACCTAAATTCAGTCAGACCCTGACACTTTCTTAGTTGGCATTGTTGTCTTCTTGTGTATGGCCACTTCTGCCACTTTATTCTGTGTCACACCCCCCCTTTCTCCAGGCCAGTCATACAACAAAAATCCCTTCTCACCTTCACTTCATTTAGCACAGTAGGGAATATGTAGGCTTTCCCTCTCAAAATGTATTATTAAATAGGAGTTAAATTAAATATTAATAAACCACCACAACAAATCCTGGAATAGACCCTGATGCTGGGAAAGATTGAAGGTAGGAGGAGAAGGGGATGACAGAGGATGAGATGGTTGGATGGCATCACCAACTTGAAGGACCTGAGTTTGAGCAAGCTCTGGGTGTTGGTGATGGACAGGGAAGCCTGGTGTGCTGCAGTCCATAGGGTCACAAAGAGTCAGACACTACTGAGCAACTGAACTGAATGACAGATCCTATATCTTGTTGAGTGGTTTGTCTGCAGTGGTGCTGTCTGTGATAGGAGGAGAAGGCAGAGAGTGTTGCAGAGTAAGTGCATGACAAGGGTCTTGTTAGTCTTGAGTAACACATTATTGTTCAAAGCTAGTTCTTCCCTTTGCTCGTTTGGCTCCAGCAGGAAAGTAAAGTTTTCCCATTCTAAGGATGCTATCGAAAGGGGAAATAAATATATCTGAGCTAACCTTCCATCTCTTAGAGCTGCATTGACCACAGACCCTTCTTTAGGCCGAAACATGTGTGAAGCCCCCCATACTAGTCTGTTTCCCTCTCACCTGCTGCCTGCCTTTTGGCCACGTGGTCATTGGAGATGATCTTATTTTCCGGTACTGGGAACCTAGCAATATGAACAACATTTTTCTTTGAAGATCAGACATTGACAGATAAAATCAAGCCTTTGCTTATTTTAAGCCTCTCCAGCATGTCCCATACACAACGGGGAACTCACTTCAAAATTCTCCTCAGAACCTCTTGCCTATTGCACAACTGGGTTTATAGGTGTGCTAAGTCGCTACAGTCATGTCCAACTCTTTGCCACCCTATGGACTGTAGCCTGCCAGGCTCCTCTGTCCATGGGTTTGTTCAGACAAGACTATTTGAATGGGTAGGTGATCTTACCCAGGGAGTCTTCCCAACCCAAGGATTGAACCCATGTCTCTTATGTCTCCTACATTGGCAGGTGGGTTCTTTACTACTATGGCCACTGGGATGCTGATTTACAGGCAGTAGTGAGTACTAAATAATACTTTCTCTCTTCCTGGGTTAGGTTTCCAGTCCTGTCTCTCCAAATGAATTAAAAAAAGAAGGTTTGTGGATGGGTCTAGAATTAACCACCAAACTATGCAATATGCAGTGTTAACATCTATTTATTGAACCTTTCATATGCAGGTGATGATGTTGGAATATTGTGACAGGTAGTCTGGCCTTCACTGACAATGTTTTATTGACTATTCCAAGCTCAGTAAGTACTAGATGGTCTTCCCTTATACGCTGCATGACTGTTGTCTCCATTCTATATTCTCAAGGACCCCATCTCCAGTGACTATTTCTAGGCTTACATGGAGAATTTCAGGGTGAAGGAGAGAGGGCCAACTGTCTCTTGCTCAAAGCACTCTCCCTGTGTCCAAGGCTGGCATCTACCCTGCCTGCTAGTGTCTGCCTCCTGCAATGCCACATGAATGCTCCTTTCCTGGCTCTTTGACTTCATGCAGTTAACCGCTCAGTCCACTCATAAGGATCTCCTGAGTGCTTATTGTTTGCATGGACTTTGAACTTCTTACATCCTTTGCTCTTGGTTGTTTGCTTACTTGTATTTGGACTCACCTGCTGCCTACTTTTCTCGTTCACAGTTCACATGGAAACTACTTCCTGATCCCAAAGCCCTAATCCTTGATCTGTTGCCACTCATAAATATAGAGAGCAAGTTTGCTTTTCAGGCGATTGTCAGAATTGTCTGTCATGACTGTATCCTCTTCAAGAGGATCGTTGTAAAATTGGTCTTTGCTTGTGCATATGGCTGCCTTGCTGCAGTTTTCTCTATGGCGTTTCGTCATGTGGATTTCAGTCTTTTGTGTATCTGTTTCATAATCTTGAAGAGTGCTGGATTTGGGTATGAGAAGACATTACCATCTACGAACTCACTACCTTTTTCTTTCTCAAGGTTTAAGCATAATGAGCTTTATTTATTTATTTATTTTTGCAACTTTTAATTTCCTATTGGAGTATAGCTGATTAACATTTCAGGTGGACAGTAAAGGGACTCAGCTCCACATATAAATGTATCCATTCTCCCCTAAACTTTCTCCCATCTAGCTTCCACATAACATTGAGCAGAATTCCCTGTGCTGTAAGAATTCACTACTGATTTGGTCATTGTTGATAACAAGAAATAGGATTTAAGGGGTTTTCTTTAAAACTGGAAACAAAGCATAGTATGACTGATGTGCATGACAGCCAAACCCCAATTTTGTGATATTAACAGCTGTTTCTAAATCAGGTTTGGGGAAGCTGGAATAAAAGAAGAACTAAAGGATAGAATGCTAGCGATTAGACAGATTTAGTTTCTCAACCCAGAATGGTTTGCTTATTCCCTAAGTAACTTAAGACGTATCACTTATATCTCTCAATTTCATACCTTTGGTTAAAGAATCAAGTGAGACAATATATACAAAAGGTCTACCAAAACTGTTAGGCTGAAATGTTTCCTTCATAATAATAGATGTCAGTAACCACATCCGCTCTTGGCAGAGATTCTGTTCTTTACATGGCTGCCGCTCTGTAAACAAATTTGACAGTGTTGATTTCTTGCTTGTACCCTTCAGTATCCTAGAAGGAAGTAGAAACTCTTAGAATGCAAATAAAACTTAGCATAATCACACCATCTGACTTTACCCGTGAAGGTACCTAAACATAACGCTGTGTGAGTTTGTGAGGGCACTCTCTCTTACCACTCCTCTTCAGTTTTCCAGAACACTATTACCTCTAAGGGTGGACCCTGACAAGCTTAGGGTTGGAAGGAGGTTGCCTATCTGGAAAGTAATGTAAGCAATACAGGAGCTAAGCAAACTCTAGCTTACAGGTGGTCAGTTTTTCTGTTGGAAGGATAGAGGCTGAAGGGCTATCTAAGGGAGAGATTAGCACAGCTTCTCTGCACACACGGTATCCTTCATTTACTGGGGTGAACACTGGGCCCTCTAAGGCCTCACTTCCCACGTAACTCCTGGTGGGAACAGTGGGCATGACCACTTTGGTGCATGACCACTTAGGTCTCAGAAGCATGTCTTTGCCCAAGTCCGTGTGTTGCTCGATGTCTCATTCCTTTGCCTCTCACCCTCTCAACACATCTTCTTCATCCGCTCTATTTCTCCACATGGAGGACTTCTTTCTAGACTAAAGTTAAGAGCGAAAGTCACTCAGTCGTGTCTGACTCCTTGCGACCCCGTAGACTATACAGTCCCTGGAATACTCCAGGCCAGAATATTAGAGTGGGTTGCCTTTCCCTTCTCCAGGGGATCTTCCCAACCCAGGGATCAAACCCAGGTCTCCTGTACTGCAGGCGAATTCTTTACCACCTGAGCCACCAGGGAAGAAGCTGTCTCTAAATCACAATGTATTCTCACCAAGTCTATTGCCTATTCATACTGGTCCTATGAATAGGCAGGGTGGCCTGGCGTGCTGCAGTCCACGGGATCGCAAAGAGTCAGACACGACTGAGCAACTGAACTCAACTAAACGAAATCAGTCCTATGCCAGTTGAAGCCTATGGCCTGGCCTAAGCCATAGGCTTTTTTTTTTTTTTTAAGAGAATAGTTTCTCTATAATGCTATTTTAGTTTCTGCTGTACAGCGAAGTGAATTACCTACACCTATATATATATATATATATATCCCTTCTTCTTTAGATTTCCTTCCCATTTAACCTATATATATATATAGGTTATATATATATTTTTTCTTTTTTTTTTTTTTTTTTGGTTGCTGCTGTTTTTCATCACTTTCCCTGTGCTGTCCTTTGCCTGAAACAAGTGAACCGATAGAAGGCACAGGGGAAAAGGGAATCCTAGAAATAAAAATGCATTGGTTAGTATTTCAAAGGTAGTAGATCATCATATAAATACAATTCCATCTAACAGAAATGCTCTAAGACCTATCCAGCATGTGAAAAATAGTTATATGAAAAGGTACCAAAGTTATTAGGGATCTATTACCTGCTGCTATAAGAGGGCTCAAGGTTATCTTGCTTCCAGCCATCCTAGCCCTCTGACTATTAAGTAATTGAACTGAGGGCTCTTTTAGCTATGAGCTGTCCAGAGAAGGAGCAACCCAGAGCCGAGTCAACATTACCCAGGATCCTGCTGCATTTCAGGCTTGCTTCCTAGCTTGTTTTCCTGCTCTCTATTGATCTTTGCTTTTTCTTTGTAACCACAAATAGCCTTTCCTTTCAGCCAGGATTTCTCTTCTTCCCTATGGACTATGACACAGAAAAGTCTCTGCAACTTTGATCTTTATCCTTTGTCTCTGAAATTAGTAGACAAGCTTGTGTTTTTGCTTTTTAGCAAAAACAGAAAACTGGCCAGGAAAAATCACCTTTTCAGATCTAGTTCTGGTCCTCTCACTCTTACTCTCAGGGAAGAACCTGTGTTCTACTTCTGCATCAGTCAGACCCACCTCTGAAGTTAGACTATTGAGTTGGGATTGTGTCCACAGCCATTGCTCACACTAGGTTTTAGGTACATAACAGGCTGAATTAACATTCATCTTCATTTAAGAGAGAAGACAGAATCAGTTTTTATAAAGAAAGCAATCCTAGCCATTCCATCTCAGAAGTCAGAGTGGGCATTCTATTGTGAAAGTCTCTGAGAGAGGCTCAAACAGAAGAAGAGGAGGCATGACGCAGAACCGCTAACTTGTTTCCTCTTTGTCTTCAGCAATCCTTCGCCTGGCTCTATAAACCTGCTCTAGGTTATTTTAGTTGTATGTAAAACAAAGATAAGTGATAGAGAAAAAATAAAAACAAAAGAAAGTAGAGGAATTCCAAGGATAGGATGGGAAATTCAATTAGCAATTTGGCTAGGCAGCTAATTGGAAAGCTGGATAACATCATGTTTTGTTTTTTCAGATTGGATATGTGTTACTTGACTCAACTTGTCAGCTTTCTAGAGAACATTTTCCTGACTTTTGTGTCTAAAATCTTTGTCTTTCCCAATGTTTACCACAAATGTTCATATTGAATGGAGGGGCCATTGTGGTTCTATAATGTCACATCTATGGGAGTCATGAAGGTCAAGGTCTCAGAGAGCACTGGAAGATAAGTGCTCATTTATGGGTATTTGCTGTGGGTAAAGATAGCAGAGACTCAATGGAAGATGACCAATTCTGACTGGTAGGAATACTAAGATCCCTTATTTGTTAACTGTGTCAGGCACTGTGCTTTTTGGTTCACATGCAATAATTCATTTTATATCTATGTTTTATGTTCTATGAAGTACCATCATGACACTAATGACTCCCAGCTGAAGAACACACACCTATGGGATGAATGGGCAAAGGGACAGGAGCTCGTAGTTCATCAATTAGTCTCTGGTGAGAAGAATGCCAATTAATAAGGACCAAACAAGGCTTGTATCTGTTACTAGAGCATTATATATATACATTATATAATATATAAGCTATATATATATATATATATATAGTGGCAGGAGGTCAGCCAGCAAGTGAGGAAAAGACTACTGAAGAAACTGATGCCAAAATTAACAAAACTAATGGATCTTCAGGGAAAATCCATGGCTCTTATAGAATAAGTGGGTTCCTGTTAGGAGTTTCTAGGAAGTCACTTAACATGGATGACATTTTTGTGGTATCTTATTCCAGCCTCTTGGCTCCACCCTTTACAGCTCCATTGAGTAAAGTACCTGTGAAGATTTGTGTAGTTTTCCCGATCTCATCAGTTCAGTTCAGTTGCTCAGACGTGTCTGACTCTTTGCAACCCAATGGATTGTACTATACCAGGCTTCCCTGTCCATCACCAACTCCTGGAGCTTATTCAAACTCAAGTCCATTGAGTCGATGATGCCATCCAACCATCTCATCCTCTGTCATCCCTTTCTTCTGCCTTCAATCTTTCCCAGCATCAGGGTCTTTTCCAGTGAGTCAGATCTTTCCATCAGGTGGCCAAAGTATTGGAGTTTCAGCTTCAGCATCAGTCCTTCCAATGAATATTCAGGACTGATGTCCTTTAGGATGGACTGGTTGGATCTCTTTGCAGTCCTCTCATGAGTCTTCTGCAACACCACAGTTCAAAAGCATCAATTCTTCAGTTCTCAGCTTTCTTTATAGTCCACCTTCCACATCCATACATGACTACTGGAAAAACCATAGCTTTGACTAGATGGACCTTTGTTGGCAAAGTAATGTCTCTGCATTTTAATATACTGTCTAGGTTTGTCATAGCTTTTCTTCCAAGAAGCAAGCTTCTTTTAATTTCATGGCTGCAGTCACCATCTGCAGTGGTTTTGGAGCCCCCCAGAAAAGATCTGTCACTGTTTTCCCATCTATTTGCCATGAAATGATGGGACCAGATGCCATGATCTTTGTTTTCTGAATGTTGAGTTTTAAGCCGACTTTTTCACTCTCCTCTTTCACTTTCATCAAGAGGCTCTTTAGTTCTTCACTGTCTGTCATAAGGGTGATATCATCTGCATATCTGAAGTTACTGATATTTTTCCTGGCAATCTGATTCCAGCTTGTGCTTCATCCAGCCCAGTGTTTCTCATGATATACTCTGCATATAAGTTAAATAAGCAGGGTGACAATCTCATAGAATCATATTATTAATAGTCTAGGTGAAGCTTTAATACTTTAGCCACCTAACGTGAAGAGCTGACTCATTGGAAAAGACCCACCTGATGCTGAGAAAGACTGATGGCAAAAGGAGAAGTGGGTTTCAGAGGATGAGATGGTTAGATAGCATGATTGACTCAATGGACATGAATTTGAGCAAACTCCGGAAGAGAGTGAAGGATAAGGGAGCCAGGTGTGCTGCAGTCCATGGGATTGCAGGGTTGGACATGACCTAACAACTGAACACACACACAGGTGGCATTGCATATTGAACTATGAGATTTGAGCACTTTCACTTTTAGACAATGTTCGTTATCTCTAAAATACCTCAAACGCATGACAGGTCCATGATATATTATATAATGTTTGAAGTTTTGTACTTACACGACACAAACATTGATATATGCACTGTTCATGTCAGAGCCCTTGTATCCTGCAATATAAAGCTAGTGGAGGCCAGGCAGGAGAGCAGTTGAAATCTCCTTGGAACATGAATATATTGAAAGTTGCTAATGAAAGAGTAATTAATGATAACAGGAAGCAGTCAATTTTAATAATGTAATTTGCTCAGTATCACTATAGCAATTTAAAACAGAAAGAAAGAAAAGGGTTCAAATCTCTAAATTCTGTGCTGAAAGATCCAAGGTTAAGATGAAATTGTAGCATAGCTTGTTTATTAGCATAGTTAAAAATAATGATCAAGTTAATTAAAACTGAATTATAGTGGAACCATCTCGATAGACTCATGACAGCCATTTTAATGAGTTCCATTAAAGGTAGCAATAATAATTAAGTTATTTTGAAACCAGCTCAATAATTTTCATAAGAAATCTATTATGCACATTTCTTTCATGTCCCTGTTGGTAAAACTGTAGTAGCAGGAAATTTAGACTGTGGACTCTAAATATGCTCTGCAATGAGTTGTGTTATGAATTAATGCTGTGCGTGCTATTTGAGAAGTATAGTTACCATACATGTATGTTATCTCTCTCTGCACAATTCTTCCGGAGAACAATGTGACACTGAAAAAGAGGGAATATTCTAAGGCAAGAGTCCCCAGTCTTTTTCCAACAACTGGGGACTCTATAAACATGAAAATATTTAAAAGTCTCCTTACATATAAGTGGTTGTATTTTTAGAATCCTATTGATTAAAAAAAGGCATCATGACACAAAGTTTGATGATTTCAGCAGCAATTTGCATTTTCTTAGTCACAACTTCTACATACATAGAGGAAGTATTAGTGAGATTTTGTTTGAGCCTATGATATTTTAGTTCTCAGACAAAGCTGCTATATTTTTGTCCTTCACCTTCTTTCTCTCCCCCAGGATAGGGCCATTGGTATTGGAAATCTGGAGTGAAATGAGATAGGCTCCCATGTTTCTGCACCTTTTTGGGATGTCAGTCTGAACAAGAGGTTAGGAAAAAGGAGAGTGGGTTACTATGTAAATATCAACACATCTGTCATCTGCCTTCTCTTTCTATAAGAATGTTTTGCCTTTAACTTATCACAAAGTTCTATTTTATTTTTTGTATTTCTATTTGGAAGAAAATATAAACTAAATGAAGAATGAAGCTGGATACTTACTCTTCATCCCTAATCGAATATTGAGACCTTATGTCATGAATACTTAAAAGTCTATTTATACAAGTAAATAAATCTCTATTGTATTCAAGAATGACCAATGATACTAGTAAACATCACTCAGTGTAGGTAATTTATAATCTTATTTCAGGCTTTTAAGTAAATACTTCACTTTTAAAATTAATGCTTCATGACTGCTCAAAACCCACACAGATTACTGATAAATATCTATAGATTGACTTATTAAAGTTCTAGTTGTTTTATTATTTTTATTATTATTTATTTATTACAGTTATTATTATTATACACATAAATTTGTCATGCTGTCCTACGTTATTACAAAGCTGTGTGTTCTTGGACTATTAGCTTACATTTGAACATAGTGGATTCTCCCCAGAAATGGCTATTTTCAAGGGGTATTCCTGCAGCTATCAAATAAAAATGCAGTCATAAGGTCATTAATCTTACCTCAATAAAGTGCAAATGCAAAATTTTTATTATTGATATGTCTGTCTACATTGATTATACAAAATTGTATAGTATTCAGAAACAGAAGTAGTAAATACAAAGTCAACATGGGTCAAGTAATACCATATGTGTGTTCAGTTCAGTTCAGTTCAGTCGCTCAGTTGTGTCCCACTCTTTGCAACCCCATGAATCGCAGCATGCCAGGTCTCCCTGTCCATCACCAACTCCCGGAGTTTACACAAACCCATATTCATCAAGTCGGTGATGTCATCCACCCATCTCATCCTCTATCATCCCCTTCTCCTCCTGCCCCCAATCTTTCCCAGCATCAGGTTCTTTGGGTCTTTTCCAATGAGTCGGCTCTCTGCATCAGGTGGCCAAAGTATTGGAGTTTCAGCTTCAACATCATTTCTTCCAGTGAATATTCAGAACTGATGTCCTTTAGGATGGATTGGTTGGATCTCCTTGCAGTCCAAGGGACTCTCAAGAGTCTTCTCCAACACCACAGTTCAAAAGCATCACTTCTACAGTACTCAGTTTTCTTTATAGTCCAACTCTAACATGCATACATGACTACTGGAAACACCATAGCTTTGACTAAATGGGCCTTTGTAGGTAAAGTAATGTCTCTGCTTTTTAATATGCCATCTAGGTTGGTCATAGCTTTTCTTCCAAGAAGCAAGCATCTTTTAATTTCATGGCTGCAGTCACCATCTGCAGTGATTTTGGAGCCCCCCAAAATAAAGTCTCTCTCTGCTTCCATTGTTTCTCCATCTATTTGCCATGAAGTGATGGGACTGGATGCCATGATCTTAGTTTTCTGAATGTTGAGTTTTAAGCTAACTTTTTCATTCTCCTCTTTCACTTTCATCAAGAGGCGTTTTAGCTAGTTCTTCTCTTTCTGCCACAAGGGTCGTGTCATCTGTACATCTGAGGTTATTCATATTTCTCCCAGGAATCTTGACAAGAGACATAGACATAGACATCAGAAGGCAGCAGAAAGAGTACCGTATGTGGATAAGAGTACTGAATTTTGGGCCTACTGGACTTTATGTTGAGAAATGGTTTTCCTTGCAAAATGACATCTGAATATGACAACCTATTAAAAGGAGCTGTGTGCAGAAAAGTCTGCATTTAGACAAACATTTTAGTTCTAAAGTTAACTTTTTCATTTATAAAATGAAAGATCAGCATTGCTATAATCTTCCTTTCATTGAAATAGCATAAATCCTTAGTCTCAAAATTTTTAAATTAATATAATCTCTGTGTGAAAAAAATTATTATTTTAGATTACCATTTGATTCTATTCTTAAAACCCAATGAAGCACATCATGAGAAATTAATAAGTCATTTTTCACATGGCAGGTAGCTTAAACTTAAATGTTTGCTTTATAATATTAATTTTATAACAAGCCTAATGAAGTAGACATTTTAACAATGATCCTCTAAAAGAAAAGCAGACACAGGAGAAAAAAGGCAACTTTTGAATTACTTTTAACCTACAGATTACATTTATCTAAATGTTGTGAAGTTTGGGTTAAATAAGTATGGGAAATTTCAAGCCAAATGTAATGTGTGTGTGAATGTGTGCTTAGTCATGTTGGACCTTTACAACCCCAAGGACTGTAGCCCATCAGGCTCTTCTGTCCACGGGATTTCCCAGGCAAGAATACTGGAGTGGGTTGCCAGAATTTGGTAAGTGATTAAAGCTAATGGTTAAGATAAAAGGAATTTGTTGTTACTTTATGCTTTCCTCATGGAATGTTCAATTCAGAAACTATTTTAATATTCGTAAACTGATTTTCAAGGATTTAATATTATCACTAAATTTCTGTTATTTGTTTATAAATAGTGAGTGCTTTTTCTATTATTATCTATCCATGCATGGTGTAATGCATGTTAAGAAAAACCTACCTGGTAAGTACCTAGACAGTTTTCACATTAAATACATTCATTGTTTTCTGGTCTATACAGCAATGCATTGAGAATTTAGAGAACAAATGAGGAAAAAATATAAAGTACGTCAAGATGTCTTTATATACCAGTTAAAGTGAAGGCTAGCGTCTGTCTAAAATAATGGTGTAACATTATCATATGAAGAATAAGCCTTTTGTTTGCCTCTGAAGACGATGCCAGCAACTTTCTTAGGCTTGAGCTGGCTGAGCCAAGAATAAATGTATTGTAGCATCATTTCTGCATGAACTTCAAGGAAAAGGAAAAATTTATTCTAAACTTTTAGGTTCACTCCTTCTCGGTGATTGTATATGAACTTCATGAAGGCACAGATAAGGCCTGAATTGACTTTGCATTCTGCCCAGGTCTCACATTTGGGAAGAGTTTAATGCTTTCAAGTAGATAGGGAAACAATGGAAACAGTGAGAAGCTGTATTCTGGGGGGCTCCAAAATCACTATAGATGGTGACTGCAGCCATGAAATTAAAAGACATTTGCTCCTTGGAAGATATGACCAAACTAGATAGCATATTAAAAAAACAGAGATGTTACTTTGCCACAAAGATCTGTCTAGTCAAAGCTATGGTTTTTCCAGTGGTCAAGTATGGATATGAGAGTTGGACCATGAAGAAAGCTGAATGCTAAAGAATTGATGCTTTTGAACTGTGGTGTTGAAGACTTTTGAGAGTCCCTTGAACTGCAAGATCAAACCAGTCAATCCTAAAGGAAATCAGTCCTGAATGCTCACTGGAGGGACTGATGCTAAAACTGAAGCTCCAATACTTTGGCCACCTGATGTGAAGAACTGACTCATTGGAAAAGACCCTGATGCTGGGAAAGGTTGAAGGCAGGAGGAGAAGGGGATGACAGAGGATGAGATGGTTGGATGACATCACCGACTCAATGGACATGAGTTTGTGTAAACTCTGGGAGTGGTGGTGGGCAAGGAAGCCTGATGTGCTACGGTCAACGGGGTCGCAGTCGGACATGACTGAGCAACTGAACTGTTAATGCTTTCAACCGTATCAAGAAAGCAGCATGTACAGAGCAACTGTTAATATCTACATTTTTAAATTTCTCATTCTCCCAATATTATTTTTCTCCATAAAATTTTCAATATTGGGCTTAACTACACTGAATTTCTAATTCCTTGTGTTAGAACTTCAGTATCCACAACATTTAAAGGGACTTAGGCAGGAACATGGGTAGAAATTTACATTGATAGTGACTGTTTACATGACTGAAGTCTAAGCTTTAGACTTCGACTCTGAGTCTCTACCCAGCAGGATTGTTGGAAATCGCCATCCTCCTGGACCTCCCACCTATGACTCACAGAGTCTGGAGGTCCTCTCTTTGGGAGTTATTGATATTTCTCTGCTGTAGATCTCAGTTCTGCTGTCCACTCTCTTTCCTGGTGTCTGAATCTGCTCCAGTGTTGGACCTCAAAGGCACAGCTGGGTCTGATCTTGTTATTACTGCTGATGCTTTTACAGATACTGAGCACCTTCCCCAACACAGATAGGAAAGGCTTTCTCTAAGTAGATCTTATGGAGAAGGCAATAGCACCCCACTCCAATACTCTCACCTGGAAAAATCCCATGGACTGAGGAGCCTGGTAGGCTGCAGTCCATGGGGTTGTGAAGAGTTGGACATGACTGAGAGACTTCACTTTCACTTTTCATTTTCATGCATTGGAGAAGGAAATGGTAACCCACTCCAGTATTCTTGCCTGGAGAATCCCAGGGACGGCGGACTTGGTAGGCTTCTGTCTATGGGGTCGCACGGAGTCAGACACGACTGAAGTGACTTAGCAGCAGCAGCAGCAAGTAGATCTTAAAATTATTTTATTGGGCTCCCCAAAGGGTGGTCTCATTTTCTGACTTTTGTTTAATTGTTTTTGAAAACCTCTCTCTTGAAGAACTTGGGATCACTTTCCCCAAGTTCAAGAGAATGGCTCATTTATGTCCCATCTATAAACATCTTTCTTCCTTGAAAATGCACTGATCTTGGGCTGAAGTCTTGGTGCTTCTGTTTCTACCTCATTGGACATTTTCCCAACAAGAGCCATATAGAAGCCTCTTTCACTGGTGTTTCAATTCTTGAGTAAAACATACCAGACAGTGTATCTTCCACTGAAGTCATCTAGGACAGACAGACTGCTCGGCATTTAGAAACATCACCACCTTGTCCTCAGCCTCAACCCTTACCCTTACAGTTCATTCCTTACTCCCAGCCCAACCTCTCCACTTTTGCAAAGCAAGCCTGCAAAAAGCTTGCTTGCTAGCCTTTCTAAACTTTTAAGGAAATTGAGAAATTTAAGAAAAGAAAAGGAGAGGATAATAATTTTTCAGTCCTATTTGTTTTTTTTTTTTTTTTTTGATGTGTGTGTGTGTGTGTGTGTGCTTGGTTTTTTGTTTTGTTTTGTCCACTTAATAGCCCATGTCCTGAACTGCCCTTTGGTTACTACTTGGAATATTACTTTGAAAATCTTTAAAAAATTGCATTATTTTTGTTGATTTCTCAAAGAAGTTTATGTTTGGTAATTTTTCAAATATTAAAGAACTAGTTATCTCTATTTCTATTTCTCATATAATTGACATCTATCTTTTCTATGTGTTAAGCAGACTTCTAATTTCAAATTTTTCTCAGTTTTACTTCAAGATCTTAAAACCAGTAATCATTTCTTAGAAAGTATTTTTCAAGTTTGTGAATTATCTAACTTTCCTGCTGTTCTTCCTGATATTTCTGCCTGTTTTGTGGCCAATTCACTGTTTATTAACACCTCCAGCAAATGGTGAACCAGGAGAGAAAGAGGGAGAATAGTTAATTTTGTCATTTTTTTGGGGAAACATGAATAAAACGTTTGGTAGGAAAGGACACTAAAATTTATACCTAAAGTAGGACTTAAAATCAGTCTGTAGGAGAATGATAGTTTTCCCTTCTCATAGAAGAATGTAATGATACAATTATTGTCAGGCACTTGACCAGTGTAAGTGATATGTGAAAGGGGAATGATGCTGTCTTTTGTATAGGGAGATGCTGCTGCTGACACCTGAATGAAAAGAATCCACAATTTGTACACAAATGGCCTGAATTCAGGTCTTATCTCCACCCTTCATTAGCTTATATGATCCTGTATAAGGTGTATACAGTGCTTTTCTCTTATCTTTCTTGTGTAAAGAGTAAGGAATAACAGATTTTTCATAGGGCTGCTGCAAAGAAAAGATATCACATATAGGAAGACACTTTTAACTTTAAGGAATACTCCTATTACTTTACAATTATAATCATTATTATTGTTTTTATCATTAGTAATGTGTTTGAATGAATTATTTTGATTCATTAACACTTTCTTATTTAGTTTTCAAGCAGGATGGTTTAAAAAATTGATGATTATGTCTGCACTCTGAGAAAATATTTTATTTTATAAAACCTCACTGGTTTTAAGTTACTTAATGTCAACCTCCAAGTCTCTAGTTAACAGCCCAAACCAGAGAAATAATATTTACTCAAGAGTGGGATCAATTGTGCCTAATATCCAAAGCCATTAGCAGTCTTACCAGCTCTACTTTTAATGTAGACTGTATATTTCCTATCACTGGGGCAAGAATCCATAATGAAGTAAAGGTTTTACTTTTTTTTTTTTTTAAGTTTCAAATTATCTGAAACTAGATAAAGTAGGCAATTTCAAGGAAAGAAAAATGGAAAAGTAGGCAAAAAGTACATCCATTATTGAAAGAGCTTGAAATATGATAAAAATAGGATGAAATGGGGGTATTCTAGACAAATGATAAGGCTTAGAATACATGACACTGGAATTAAACACATGTGAAGAACCTACTTATCACTTACTTTCTATCTGCTTAAAAATGGAAACCACTTATAAGTCACACATTATCTAGGTAGCCTACAAGTAAATAATTCTTAGGAGCAGATGGTTTTATTTCCATGGCAGTGTTTAATTTTTGAATGAACACAAACTTAATGAGAAGATTCCAACATGAGAATGAGCTTGAAATCTACAAAAAGGTATGTATATTGAAACTAAGCCCATCTTTGTATTACTCAGATGGAATTATACTTTGAAATATTTTAAGTTTCATGTTAGTTTTTAATATTAACAGCTGAGTCTGTGAGTGGAAAGTCTCACGTCTGGGGGAATGTTTCACTCTGTGGGTGTGCAAATGCATGGGAATGTATATGGTGGGTGTGTCCGGGGGGGTGCACACATGCATACTTGTACTCAGGAAGAGAAAGGAGAGCTGGGATGTGAAGGACAGGAACATAAAGACTATCTTAGAGAAATTTTGAGTCAACAAGGTCAAGGAAATCCTAGGAAGGGAGAGATTAAGAAATGGCCACTGAAGTAATGTGAAAGCCTAAAACAGAGAGTTTTCCTGGGAGCTCACCGGAGGGAGTCTGCTATCTTGGAAGGGAGAGTTTGGTTCTTTAACATAATCCAGTAAATTCCACAGTATGGCTCTAAACAGAATAAAAGAAAACACTTTTAATTGGAAACTGAGGTTTCCATTTGCAACCCATGCAAAGACCGTCTTGCTTTGGTTGATAATGTGAACCAAACCATTATTTAACACACACACACACACATGAACTCACACAGAGGTGAATAAACATTTAGATATACTCAAAATGTTAATAATACCTTTTCTCTATATGGTGAGATCATGGCAATTTTTTATTTCTTCTTTTATGCTGCTTTGCAGCTGCCCAGTTTCCTGAGTTGAATATATATTACTTTTGTGATTAGGCAAAAAAAAAAAAGAACACTATTTTAAAAATGAATATAATCATGGATTATATTTTTGTGTGTGTACCATCTAATTTGAAGACCTAAAGCTTTCCTAGTAGCTCAGATGGTAAATAATCTGCCTGCAATGCGAGAGACCTGGGTTTGTTCCCTGGGTCGGGAAGATCCCCTGGAGAAGGAAATGGCTACCCACTCCAGTATTCTTGCTTGAAGACTGCCATGGACAGAAGAGCCTGGCAGGGTACCGTTCATGGAGTTGCAAAGAGCTGGATACGACTCAGTGACTGACACATAGGGGACAATGGAGTATGATACTCGCTGCAACCAAAAATAAATCTATTAGATAAAAGTTTATGGTGGCTCAGAGGGTAAAGTGTTTTCCTGCAATGTGGGAGACTTGGGTTTGATCCCTGGGTCAGGAAGATCCCCTGGAGAAGGAAATGGCAATCCACTCCGGTACTCTTGCCTGGAGAATCCCATGAACAGAGAAGCCTGGTAGGCCACAGTCCATGGGGTTGCAAAGAGTCGGACATGACTGAGCGACTTCACTTGATACTATACTCCAACCATTCGGGATCTACATAGGCATATTGCTTCACTTGGAAGGCCCTTGACTGGGAGCAGACCCATGATGAAATTATAGGGGCAGGAAGGACTCCATGACCACAGGTACCTGTCTCCGTTCGGCACTTTCTCTGCTTCCTCATGGGGATTTGGTTGGATATTTTTGGCCCCAACATTTTAATAGTAGTAGTGCTACCCCTTTTCCTAGATCATGTGATCCAAAGAATTGGCATGAGCGTGGGCACAAAACTCCCTTAATCTTTCTCTCCTTTATTCAGCTAAGGCACCCCCCCTTCTCCTGCCATCTTTTCTCTCATTTGTGAGTTAGTTGGGACTAGAAGACATCTCTCATGCAGATTCTAGCAACTTTAAAGGAGAAATAAATTTGCAAATAGGAGACTTGAAAGGTTCTAACCAGGGGAGGATGCCAATGTGATAGATACAGACTCAAAAAAAACTGGATTTCACCACTCCCCCCACAAAAAACTTCCTCTAGGAAATAAAAAGAAAACCTGAACATTGACAGTTTGAAACAGACTTGCACTACAGCACAGCCTTCTATCTTAATTCTGCAGTCAGATCTTGGCATATTCTAGTACCCACACAAATTCTGCATTGTTGGTGAGAACCCGAAGGAAATGTTAGGATTTTGGCAATTCTTGACTATTCAGTTTTGTTACTGTGTTTTTTGCCCTCTTAGGAATTTATGTTTTCCCCTCAAATACATAATTAAAGAGTCCCAGTATCTGATATTAATGGACAGTGGGTAACATGACAATACATTACTCTATGCTAAGATCTTCAAAGAATCTGGCAAGGAATCTTGTGGAAAACCTTACAATTTTTAAATTAGTAAAGTGCATTAAAACACATTTTTAATTCATACTTGTTTTATAGTACTATTGGGCACACATACTTGAAATATTAAAGTGAATGTACAAATTCTTGCTAAGGTTTCTCTAATTCTAACCTAAGTGACAAGACAGAAACAGTGTCTAGGTAACTTTGTCTATGGATACTTTCCTGTCCTTGAGTCTGGCAATACTGATATCTAAACAACTTGGTCAAATATAATAAGGCCATCGTTTGCTTTCTCTCCTCTTCCTCCCTCTTCTCCTCCACCTACATCTCCTTCTATTTCTTTTCTAGATTCCTGAACTCCCTCTGCTCTTAAAAGTATCACACATCCCCCTTGTAAATCTTCTTGTAAAGCTTCTCAAACCTTGCATACCTTTTATATTCCTTCTGAGGATATGGCTTAGAATCCTGGAAACTTAGCCCTTACCCTTGAAGCATTTGTGGGGTTTGTAGAGTTGGTCTGAAAAAGAAATATCTTAAACTCTGAATTGAGTTGACGGGCAAAATCCAGCTTTAAGTGATATCCAGGACAAGTTCTCACCAGAGATCTTGGGAATTGACTGACAGACACCATACCCCCTGGAATCTGTATCTGTCACATTGGCATCCTCCCCTGGTTAGAACCTTTCAAGTTTCCTCTTTGCAAATTTATTTCTCCCTTAAAGTTGCTAAAATCAACATGAAAGATGTCTTCTAGTCTCAAGTAATCCACAAATGAGAGAAAAGTAAGATGGCAGGAAGAGAAGGGGGTGACAGAGGATGAGATGGTTGGATGGCATTACCGACTCAATGGACATGAGGCTGAGCAAACTCCAGGAGATGGTGAAGGACAGGGAGGCCTGATGTACTACAGTCCATGGGGTCACAAAGAATCAGACATGACTGAGCAACTGAACAACAACAGCAACAGCATAGTTGAATCCTGTGGCCAACCAAGCATTTTCTATTTCAGTTTATATGATTGGTAACAAAGATATTTGCTAAATCCCTAAGGAGCTTCTAGAAACAAATACAGTGGCCCTTTTCTTTCTGAGGAGAAATGAGAGGAGAAGGCAAGATTTTGTTAAATATACTTTCCCTGTTGCTTAATCCTCAAGTGACAACCTTCCCATTTTTAATTTTGTACTGTCTAGCTTAAGATAATCACATACGTCATACACTTCAGTGAAATGATGTCAGGTGGAAGGGGGAGTACCAGACCACCTGACCTGCCTCCTGAGAAATCTGTATGCAGGTCAAGAAGCAACAGTTAGAACTGGACATGGAACAATGGACTGGTTTCAATTGGGAAAGGAATATATCAAGGCTGTATATTGTTACCCTGCTTGTTTAACTTATATGCAGAGTATATCATGCGAAATGCCGGGCTGGATGAAGCACAAGCTGGAATCAAGATTGCTGGGAGAAATACAATAACCTCAGATATGCAGATGACACCATCCTTATGGCAGAAAGCAAAGAGGAACTGAGAGCCTTTGGATGAAAGTGAAAGAGAAGAGTGAAAATGCTTGCTTAAAATTCAACATTCAAAAAACTAGCATCATGTCATCCGGTCTCATCACTTCATGGAAAATAGATGGAGAAACAATGGAAACAGAGAGAGACTTTATTTTCTTGGGTTCCAAAATCACTGCAGATGGTGACTGCAGCCATGTAATTAAAAGACACTTGCTCCTTGGAAGAAAAACTGTGACCAACCTAGACAGCCTATTAAAAAGCAGAGACATTACTTTACCAACAAAGGTCCATCTAGTCAAAGCTATGGTGTTTCCAGTAGTCATGCATGGATGTGAGATTTGGACCATAAAGAAAACTGAGCACTGAAGAACTGATGCTTTAGAACTGTGCTGTTGGAGAAGACTCTTGAGAGTCCCTTGGACTGCAAGAAGATCCAATCAGTCAATCCTAAAGGAAATCAGCCCTGAATATTCATTTGAAGGGCTGATACTGGAGCTGAAACTCCAATAGTTTGGCCACCTGACGCAAAGAACTGACTCTTTAGAAAATACCCTGATGCTGAGAAAGACTGAAGGCAGGAGGAGAAGGGGATGACAGAGGATGAAATGGTTGGATGGCATCACTGACTCAATGGACTTGAGTTTGAGTAAGTTCCGAGAGTTGGTGATGGACAGGAAAGCCTGGTATGCTACAGTCCACGGGTTTGCAAAGAGTAGGACACAACTGAGTGACTGAACTGAACTGAACTGGAAGGGGTGGAGATAGAGGTCCAAAGATGTGAAAGCAAAGATGTTAGATGCAAGGGTGTGTCACGGAGGCCACGTCTTAACCTTTGGATTAGGGACTACCCAGTAATCATGTTGAGTTCAGTTTTGTATTGTCTTGATTCTAAATTGCTTGTGGCAGTAGTTGTTAGACCCTGAATTAGGTTACCGACATGATAGCTTCCTCATCTTTTCTAAGTGTCAGAATCTTGAATCATTGACACATCTTCCTGAGGCTCTTGGGACACTCAAGTATGTGCAGACTTCATTTTGGTTAATTTCATTATTTTCCAGCTTTCATCGAAAACTGCCCATTGGCATGTACCTGCCAGGCTGCAGGTAGAATATGTAAAGCCATGTGAAGGTCATTTATTCCTACCAATTAGAAAATAAGTTACACTGCTTCTGGTTAGGAATTCCACACACATTTTAAAAAAGAAATATCCAAAGAATTTTTTCCCTGCAGAGCTTAATTAGATGCTTGAGAATTCTTCCACCAGAAAATCAATTTTATAGTGGGACATCAAGCCAGGATGAGACAGATCACCAGAAAGAAAGACTACAGAAACCAGAAAAAGAAGGGTAAAAGAAAAAAAAAAAACACATGTGTCCACACAAACTTTTATTTTTGGTGTTTCTAAATTTAAATGTGGGCTCTTCCATATCACTGGAGACCCATAGTGATGGTTTTTAAATACTATAAAGCAGAGATCTTTATAAAGATTTTTTTTTGAATAGTTAAGTTGGCATTCCAGGTAATCAGTGCCATAATATCTAGATCTAGATATTATTTAGAAATCTAGAATTTTTTTTGTTGTTGTTGGTGGTGGTCTTGGGAGGTGAGGGGACTGCATCAGCAAAATGTTTACTATTCCATCCTCTTTCTTATTTACTGTGTAATTTTGAGAGTTCTTAAACCATGATAAGGAAGTAATTATGTTTTGAATTTCTCTAAAGATCTAACTAGAGAGTGTTCATCTAAATAAACATTTCTAGGAATACAGGTTTAATGACCCAGGTAATTCTGACTGGAGAAGTAAGATTTTATACAGAGAGCTGACAGAAGCATGTAAAACCTTGTGGGGTTTGGCCAAAGACATGCTGAGCTTCTAGGGGGCAAAGGGATGTGTATTCAGCATCCCTTCCCCGCACCCACAGCCCTAGATTCACACCAACATGTGTCTGTGATATGAATGAAATAAACGTGTCAAGCCAGCCTGGGGGATACCGAAGCAGGGCTCTGTCTGGCCGTCGAGGGTCCGGGGACCGTCCCCCCCCCCGCCCCCTTGTCACCCAGGCTCTAAGATAACCCAGCAGAGAGGCGCTGGGCGAGGACCGGTCTCCTCCTGCCTCCCCCGGCGCGCGGCTCGAATCTTTCTGAAGCTGCCAGTTGCCAAATGAAATCTGAAACCCCAGGCTGCGTCTGAGGGTTGGCCCCGCTCAGTTGTTCCAGCCTCTTGTACTGTATATTTACACATTCACACACAATCACTCTCTCTAACTTCTGGGACTCTTCTGTGCGCAACTGCTAGGTGCATTTGGCAGCTCAGCCTGGCCCGGGGTGGAAACCGGCGGCGGGGCTTCGGAGGGTCTCGAGGGCCGGAGGAGCTGTCAAGACTGCGGCTGCGATCCGAGGGGATCGAGGCGCGGGCGGCTGGGGGGAACCACCCCCAACTTTCCACCCCAGCCGCAGCTCCTTCTGCCGCCGCGCATTTCCTCCGAAACCGCGGCTGCGGAGCTACCCAGTGCGTGGGGCGCAGGACTTCCCCTGGTTGTGGGAAGTAAGGAGACTGCCCCCCCGCTTTTTTGTTTTTTCGGCTTGTCCTGGGGGCCTTTTTCTTCGGAGCGATCGCCGTCCCTTTTCTGTCGTGCGCTCGGAGCAGGGTAGGTGACCTGGTTTGGGGCGTCGGGGGGAATAATGTGCTCTGGGGTCACCTCGGGGGGGCTGGGACTTGGCCTTGCCTGCGCCCCAGGGGCTGCGGGCACAGCTGCGGGCGACTCGGGTGGGGCTGCAGGGGGCGCGGAGGGACCGCAGGAATCCCATGCGGGTGCAGTGTGTGTGTGTGTGTGCGCGCGAGCACGCGTGCGTGTAGATGATGGGGAACAATGCTCCTTTCTTATTATTTTTAAAAGGATGAAAACAGCGCAAGCTGATAGTACGTGTTTCTAGGAGGAAGGAATAAAGACTCCGCAGTTTACTTTCCTCGCTGTCTATCCGCCCCCTTCTCCGCGGCTCCTTTCCTTAGTGTCTTATATCACGAGAGTTTTCTAGATAACAGGCATTCAGACGTATGTTTTAATAGTAAATACTTTCATTGTAAACAAAGCCTTTGGGAATCTTTGGTGAGTTTTCAACCATCCAAAAGAATCTATTTAGATTTTTTAAAAGGAAACTTTTCGACCCCTTTTGAGGATAGAAATATGTAATATGTTCTCATTAAAAAAATACTTAAGACTGCGTTCCTTGTGCAAGTCCTTAAATAGAAGGGGAGATAATATTACTCTGGATTCCTTGGAGATGTTAGGTTTTCGATACCAGCTGGTAATAGGGAGCCCAGACTTCCTTGTACTCTATGCATATATTAATTCATTTAAAATGTCATTTCCAAGATATTTCCAGTTTTCATCGTAGCTTACTCTTTTCTGGTAAACCTATCAGGACATTTTTATCTCATCTCTTTCTAAAATGAGGAAGTAAATCATGTTGGTATTTGAAATATAAAAGTTGCAAAGTGTCTGCTTATCCATAAGTAAAACATATGTGTTGCGATGTCTATTAAGTTGGACAAATTAATTGAAACCAAGGGATATTTACAGTAGAGTTTAGAGCTTTACTCAATTACTGAGAAGATGGACAGGCAGATTAAATACAAACAATCTGTCTCCTGCTTCTAATTAGACCTCAAAACCAATCATTAAGGCCAAGAATGGGTGTTGGTATTAGGCTGGACATCATAAAATGTAAAACACACACAATTAATATATTAGAAAAAGACAGAAAACAAATATAAAGCTCACATTAGCCTTATTAAGATCTCACTCTCCCTTTTAAATTTCTTAATACTTCCTCTTCTCTGGTGATATTTCAACCTTTAAGAAGGCCCAGTATACAGTTCTCCTTTTGTCTTCCCTGGGTACCTGACCTTCAGGTAGCAAGTGGAGAAATTTGTTCTCTTTAGAGCCATTACTGAGTTGTCAGAGAATTCCCCTTAGACATCTTGGAGGACAGAGATATCGACAAAACCTTAAGATAAATAAAATCCTCTTACCCTTCAGAGAGGGTGACTTCTTGGTGGAAGACCTTTAAGTGGGAGTAAGGGGAAACTGTGAACTTGTTCAGATCTTGACTAGTTTGCGGGTTGTGTAAGGAATACACAGCTAGAGTGATAAAAAGGAGAATCTGTGGTCCTTTCTACATGAGAAAGCCTGATGAAACTCAGCCTTGTCCTTGGCTTCCAACTGTGTTATTTGGTTTTATTACTTAATCACAGGGGCTTGGGTTTGAGAGGAGGATGGTTTCTCAGTTATGTTCTTGCGGGCTGTATATACAGTGAATTTGAACCATTTTGAAAATACAGATTTGATAATAAGTGGGGGGGGGGGTTGGGAGGGAGAATTGTTCTCAAGAAAAAACTAAGTCAGCACAGAACAAATAGTGATGTACTCTTTCAGACAAGAGTGTAAACTTCGGCGTAAAAGTGGAAAGTGTTCTGGACCGAAATCTTTCAGGTTTTGCTCAGGAGAGCAGTGGTCAAAACTCAGAGAGTTCTCAGTGTCAAGGTTTTATTGATTGTGTGATCTTGGATTCTCCAGGGGGAAGGGAGAGGGTTAAGGAAAGTGGGGGTGGGGTAGGGCAGGAAGGGCTAGGAATGTGCAGCAGGTGGTAATGAGTAGCTTGAGTCTGTTTATTTTGCTGTCTTGGTCAAAGCCTAGTTTGTTGTTTACCAACAGTGCCCTGAATAGTTTGGCTGTGACCTACTGGGCCACTGAAGTGTGTTTTCTTTCTGGTTCTGTTAGTGTCCTGATTGGTTTCTCAGGGCTGAAAGTGCATAGTGCTGCTGCAAAGTCCTGGCCATGCATCTGGTCCTTGTTCTTCACGTTTGCAGCGCTGGAGGACTGTCTTTGTTACCTGTGGTTGTTCTCCTGTGGTTTCTTTTATGGCCAATGTTGAAGGGTTCTTTTCCCGCAAGTTGATTTTATGCAATGCTGTTTACTTCTTTCTGCCATGTTTCAATTTTTTGGTAAAGCTGAATGCCTTGGAAAAATAAATGGGAAAGGTGGATGGCGGCCCAGCTTGGAGCCCGGTAAGGAGAGCATGTAGCCTGCAAAGTCGCTTCAGTCATGGCAGACTGTTTGTGACCCCATGGATGGTAGCCCGCCAGGCTCCTCTGTCCGTGGGATTCTCCAGGCAAGAATATGGAGTGGGTTGCCATGCCCCTCTCCAGGGCATCTTCAGGACCCAGGGATCGAACCCTAGTGTCTACATCTCCTGCATTGGCAGGTGGGTTCTTTACCACTACTGCCACCTGGGAAACCCCTCAGTAAGAGGGACAGCCACCCAGTTGGTCACACATGAGTGTGGAGAAGCTTGACAATAACAAGAACCTGAGGTAGCCATTCCATCATGATCACATTTTACTGAGGAAAAAGGCAGACGAGATTTAAAATAAAAAAAATGCCTGTTTACACTTAAATTTGTGATTAAATGATTAATATTTCTCCCAGATGGAGAAAGGTATTTAAAATTAAAGTCATAAATAGGCAACTTAGCCATGAAGTTAATGTTCTTCATGGGAAGAGTTAGACTTTCATATTGAGTCTGATGATAATCCATCTGTCTTTGCTATATGAACTCAAACTTTACAAGATTATGATGGTTTCAGCCCTAAATAAAGCCCATTTGGAAGTGGAGGGATTATTTTGATGAAGTCAAAGAATGTTCAGTTTTCAGAGGATACTGTGCACACATGTACATTTAAGCAGTATCTCCATTCTACTCTGGCATTGCCACAACTAATCTCTATAAAGTGCAGATCTAATTGTGGAAGTCCCTTGTTCTAAAACCTTTGATAGACCCCAAAGACCTATAACAGCAACTCTAAATGCCTTAGTACAGTGACTAAAAGCTCTTCAAAGCCCTTCATTTATAGCTGTGTCTTCCTACACCAGGGGCCCTCACTCTTCATACTTCTTATTTCTTGCTTCAGGATTTCACTCTCCTGAAATGTCCTCTGCCTGGAAAGCCCCTCTTGATTATCAGTGGTCCACTTCAAGTAGATCTTCCTTTGGAAGACTTGCCCAGTTCTGTGCAGGAAGAGTTAATCATTTCATCTCATCTGTTCCGTAATGTCTTAAACATACTATGAATGATTATTTTAATAATTTTTATGTACCCCATCCCCCGCCAACCAGCTACAGTGAATTCCTTAATGGGTGTATTGGCAGTTGTGGGAATACCTGTATCTAGCTCCTAGAACAGAGTATGAAGCATAGTAGACATCTATTAATGTTTCCTTAGTAAATGAGCAAGCAAAATCATGAGTGAAGACAGAAGTGGTAGACTCCAATTTGTGCAAGTAGTTATTGCCCCAAAGTTCATTTGGAAAAAATGCCTATTTGGACTCAAAGTTCATTTTCTAAAGGTGATGATGCTACCAAATATAGTTCACTTTCAAGACTGGTCCACACAAGCCTATTTTATTTCTGTAATAGATGAAATACTGTGCTTTTGCTATTCTAAAGTAAAAGCAAAACAAAACAAAATCTAGAGTGGAACCCATTTTTTTCTTCTTTGAAATTGCAAAATACTCTTGAGTTTAAAAAGAGTAGAAACCGTTAGAATAAATAAACATCTTCCACAATTATTTTTTATATTATACTGTAAAATCTCTAATCTGCTGTATCCCAGTGGGAGGTCCTGGATTTAGCTGTGAGGACTAATAATGAAGTTGAATTGGAGACCCTGTTGCCTGTGGACTGGGTAATAATCTTAATTAATAAAACAAAATAGAAGTACTAATTTGGGCTATTTAATAATTATCTTGAGTGCTAGTGCTTGAGGGAATCAAATTTAATTAAAGTAGAATGTGAAGGTGGATGGAAAGGAGGAAATTCAGAAAAGCACCTTCCTTCCTTTTGCTGATTTTTTAAATTATATTGGTTTTATTTCCATCTCCTTTGATCATTTATGCTCAAAGTTCCTTCCTGAAAAAAATTTGTCTACAGTTATTTATGCTGCCTAACATAAGTGTAAGATGGTAGGGGTTATATGTGCTTTGAGCCAAAATACAAATGCGTTTATTTTATTTTCAGAACTGTGATACTTTTGTCACTTGCATCCTTGCCATTTAGCATGTGGATAATTTTTTAATAAGAATGCATAATACTTGTGTTTCAGGCACTATCCAAGGACCATATATAGTTCAAGTTGCTCTTTATATAGTATCTCTGATACTATAGTGGACAAGCAACCATTGATATTTAAAAGTAATAGTCTACTCAGCTTTCTAAATCTTCCATGCTCTCTATTTTTATCAAATTGAAAATTTACCCTTCCTAATCATGTTACAGCTCCTTTTATTACGTTGTCTTCATTCACTATGCTTTAATATAATACTTGTTACTTTTTACAGGGAGTCAGTTGAAAAGAGATGGGCTCCATGGAAAACATCTTGGTGCTTTTTGTTATGTATTTCAATATCCCTTATATAAAGATCTCTACAAATCCATCTTTGCTTTTACTGCTTTAGAAAATGTGTCTCTTCTGATTAGCTGGCGTTGTTTCTTTTCTTAGAAGTGAAGTCGCTCAGTTGTGTCTGACTCTGCGACCCCAAGAGCTGTAGTCTACCAGGCTCCTCTGTCCATGTGATCTTCCAGGCAAGAATACTGGAGTGGCTTGCCATTTCCTTCTCCAGGAGATCTTCCCAACCCAGGGATTGAACCCAGGTCTCCCGCATTGTAGGCAGATGTTTTGCCATCTGAGCCACCAGGGAAGTCTTTTCTTAGAAGAACAGAGGCTAAAAATCACCATGTTTCTCATTTTGGTTTGTCATCCAAGAACTCAGCATTAAATTTGATGCTCAGTTGTACCTTAGCTGAGATTTCCTAATAATGTGGTTTGCATCCTTTTAGCCTACTTTAATGATTTTACAATACCCATACCTTTTAACAGTTAAAAGTTAGCTTAAATGCATTATGGAAATAGGCCAAATTACCTCCATTTTAAACTTTTTTTTTTTAGTACGTTGTTTAGTCGGCTGAGTTGTGTCTGACTCTTTTGAGACCCCATAGACTGTGGCCCACCAGGCTCCTCTGTCAATGGGATTTTTCAGGCAAGAATACTGGAGTGGGTTGCCATTTCCTTCTCCAGGGAATCTTCCTGACCCAGGGATGAATCCTGAATCTCCTGTGTCCCCTGCATTGGCAGATGAATTCTTGACCGCTGTGCAACCTGGGAAGCACCACTTTTCTTTTAGACATGTAGTTAAATATGTATAACCTTTTTTTTTATATAGCATCAGCTTAGTGTTTCAGAGGCAGTAATTTTTCCAGATTATTTTTTGTGGTTCCTTGAATCATTCTAAGTACTGTTTTTATACTCCCCGATAGATAAAATAGCCTTGCCCAAAATACTACATTTCTTGAAAACCTTAGAAAGAAAATTATGTCTGAGTAATTCTGAAAGCAAATGCTTTAGAGCAAAGATGTGAGTTCTTTTCAATACGCATATTGTAATTGTATAGAAGAGTACCTTCAGGAATATCTATGAGAAGCATATTTCTTTTCCTTACAAGTAAGATCTATCAATAAATTGAAGTAAAAATCATAATTAGGATCTGTAATTAGGACTGTATTCTGCCAATAAAATTGAGTTTTCAGTTAAAGAAAGTAATTTTTCAAATTTCCCAATGGAGGAGAAATAACTCTCATTTTGTCCTGAGTTTTTCTGTCTCTTTAAAGTCACACAGACTCATAATAATAATTAATTAAGTACCTGCTAAGTACCAAGCACTCCATGGGAGTTTCATTTTTTTAAATATACTACTTCTAATTCTAGAAATAGTTAGAAATAACTTAGTAATTCTAGACGTAAACTATGTTATATCTAATTCAGATATGTTATTCTCACTCTGTATGTTTAGGTTCAAAGAGGTAAAACTTACTCAAGCTATTATTGTTAGTCAGGGGTAATAGAGTTGAGAAAACCAGATCTATCTGAATCCAAATACCCTGTCATTTTTCTAATATGTCATCTTCTCTCAGTGCTTCTCTCTCTATTAATTTTAGAATGATAATCTGTATTTCAATGTGCTTGACATATGGTACAGACCCTGGTCCCAATATGGTCTCAAAGAACTGGCCTTGAAGTTCTCCTGCAGGTCTTTTAGATGAGTCTTGTGCTGATGAGTTGGGGCCTGTGGAATAGATTGCCACTATCAAGGTTCACTCATAGTAATTGGCTTGACCAGACTTTATCTTCTGGTGTGAGGTGAACAGCAAAGATATGGTCCATGTAACTCCAATGATTTAATTGTTGTTCAGTCACTCACTCGTGTCCAACTCTTTGTGACTCCATGGACTGAAGCATGCCAGGCTTTCCTGTCCTTCACTATCTCCTGAAGCTTTCTTCAAACTCATGTCCATTGAGTTAGTGATGCCATCCAACCATTTCATCTTCTGTCATCCCCTTCTCCTCTTGACTTCAATCTTTCCCAACATCAGGGTCTTTTCCAGTGAGTCTGCTCTTCGCATCAGGTGGCCAAAATTTTGGAATTTCAGCTTCAACATCAGTCCTTCCAATGAACATTCAGAACTGATTTCCTTTAGGATGGACTGATTTGATCTCCTTGCAGTCCAAGGGACTCTCAAGAGTCTTCTCCAGCACCACAGTTCAGAAGCATCAATTCTTTGGCACTCAGCCTTCTTTATGGTCCAAATCTCACATCCCTGCATGACTACTGGAAAAACCATGTAGGATAAAACCAATGATTTATCCTCATTGCTTAATTCCAGGACTTTTGCCCCTAGAGCAAGTAATTTATGTGTGAAATAATCCCAGGTAACTCAGGTAAGGGGCAATCTTCTTTTTTTTTAGGTGAAACTTCTCATATATCAATACTTTTAATACTAGGTTCGTCAAATTATATTAAAAAGGTGACTATAAATGTGCAGACCTTCTATAATATTTTCATGAACAGTGTACTATATTATAGCAAACCAAGTTTATATCCACCACTAAGTGTATCCCTGGAATACTGTGAGAAATAGATGGGGGTGGTGGAGAGAGAAGAGGTAGGTGGTCCTAGAGCTGAGGACTAGAGACTCAACTTGAAAAAGCTGAAATAATATATATTTTCAGGAACCTCCATACTGTTTTCCATAGTGGCTTTACCAGTTTACATTCTCACGAACAGTACACTAAGGTTCCCTTTTCTCCACATACTCATGAACATTTATTATTATTATTATTTTTTGATGATAGTCATTTTGACCAATGTGGGGTAATATCTTATAGTTTTGGTTTGTATTTCCCTAATGATTACTTATGTTGAGTGAGAACTTTTTCACGTGCTTGTTGACCATCTGAATGTTTTCTTTGGAAAAATGTTTCTCTGGGCCTTCTGTCCATTTTAAAATCATTTTTGTATGGAGTTGTATGAGCTCTTTGGGCTTCCCAGGTGGTGCTGTGGTCAAGAACCTGCCTGCAGTGCAGGAGATGCAGGAGACATGGGTTCAATCCCTAAGTCAGGAAGATACCCTGCAGAAGGAAAAGGCAACCCACTACCGTATTCTTGGTTGGAAAATCTTATGGACAGAGGAGCCTGTGGGTAACAGTCCATGGGTCACAAAGAGTCGGTCAAGACTGAGCACCAGCACAAGATATGGGGTGATTTCTTTATATACCTGGGTATACACCTGAAGTAAACAAAAACATTAGTATGAAAAGATATATGCACCCCAATGCTCATAGAAGCATTATTTACAATAGTCAGAATATGGAAGGAACCTGTGTTGTATGTTCAGTTGCTCAGCCGTGTTTGACTCTTTGCAGCCCCATGGAATTTTCCAGGCAAGAATAATGGAGTGGGGTGCCGTTTTCTACTCCAGGGAATCTTCCCAACCCAGGGAATTAACCTGCATTGCTTTGGGTCTCCTGCATTGGCAGGCAGATTCTTTACCACTGGCATCACCTGGGAAGCTCATGGAAGGAACCTAGGTATCCATCAACCAGTGAATGGGTAAAGAGATGTGGCATTTATACACAATGGAATATTTTACAGCCATTAGTAAAGAATGAATTTTTTGTCATTTACAACAATATGGATAGACCTGGAGGATATTATGCTTACTGAAGTAAGACAAATACCATATGTTTTCAGTTATATATGGAATCTAAACAAGTAAAACAAATGAAGAAATATAGCAAAATAGAAACAGACTCAAAGATAGAGAACAAGCTGGTGGTTACCACTGGGAGAGTGGGAGTGAGGCCAGATAGGGGAAGAGGATTAAGAGGTACAGCCTACTAGGTGTAAAATAAATAAGATAACAATGATATAATGTACAGCATGGTGAATATAGCCAATATTTTGTAATATCTTTAAATGGAGTATAATCTATAAAAGTAGAATTCACTATGTTATAAAACTGAAACTTTCTGTCATAAATAGACTATACTTTGATGAAAACCAAGAAAAGAAAAAGCTGAAATACAGAAGGAAGGGATTAATTATTTGGGTGTAGCAACCGAGAAGGGGAGAAAGGTTGAGTTCTTGGTGACAGTATTCACTGGACACACAGAAATGAAACGGGCTGCAGGGAAAGTAATTTCAAAGCTAGTCTTTCTCAAGATAGGAGCATTTATCCCAGAAGCTGTTGGAGTGCATGTCACTCCTGTTTGTAATGATACAGAGAAAAAAATTCTCCAACTTCCTTGAGGTATCATATTTGATTATTCTGTTGTGCAGGGAATATGTGGTTTTAAAATTTCTTATATGAAGAAACTTCTAGGAGGAAAAGATGACCTAGGGGAGTCAAAGGAGCTTGATATTATCTTGTTGCACCTAATTGCATAAAAGCAGGATTTAGCCACAGGAGTATTGCCTTTAGAATTCCTTTTTTGGTTTTTGTATCCCATTGTGGTTTGTTACGGGCTTCCCAGGTGGCACTAGTGGTTAAGAACCCACTTGCCAATGCAGGAGACATAAGAGACATAAGCTTGATCCCTGGGTTAGGAAATCCTGTGGAGGAGGGCATGGCAACCCACTCCAGTATTCTTGCCTCTAGAATCCCATGGACAAAGGAGCCTGGTGGACTATAGCCCATAGGGTTGCAAAGATTCAGACACCACTGAAGTGACTTAGCACCCACTCCAGTGTTCTTGCCTGGAGAATCCCAGGGACAGCGGAGCCTGGTGGGCTGCTGTCTATGGGGTCGCACAGAGTCGGACACAACTGAAGCGACTTAGCAGCAGCAGCACCAGCAGAAGTGACTTAGCAAGCACACACGCATGCACGTGGTTTATGACTGTGAAATGGTCAAGTGCGATGCCAGCAATGTTATACAAAGGCAATTATGGGTATACAGGAGGACTAGCCCTCTCATGTTTGTGATTTACTGATTAGAGATTTCATACTTTGGTAACAACTTATACTTTCATCATGGGGTAACTTTTCTGTGTTTGTAGGGTTAGGTTTGAGTTAACAGGTTCTGTGGGGAAGCCTTGGACATTGATGTCTAGAAACAGATGGGGGTTGCAAGGAATTATCTGGGGAAGGAGCTCTGGGGACTCCCTCTCAACAGAGGGAGCTGCTGGAGAAGAATGGATGGGAGAAGGGGAGAAGCAAGGTCACAGGATAATAAGTGTCAGAAATCAAAGAATCAGGAGAAAAGGCTGATCCAGAGACAGTGCTGGAAACTAGAATTCAAGGGCAAGGAGGCAGCATATGATGTGACAAACAAGAATGAGTCTCTGTGTTTAATAATAAATAGCAATTATTAAAGCCCTACTATGTGCTAGTTATGCCAAGCTCTTCCATGGGTTATCACCTTTGATCCTCAAGCTCCCACATGAGTAGGAGCTATTACTATCTTTTATAAGTGGGAAAACTGGAACTTGGAACTTCCCTAGTGGTCCTGTGGCTAAGACTTCGCCTTCCAGTGCAGAGGTTGTGGGTTCGATCCCTGGTCAGGGAGATCCCATATGTCTCATGGTCAAAAAATCAAAACAGAAAACAGTATTGGAACAAATTCAATAGAGGCTTTAAAGATGGTCCTCATCAGAAAAATAAAAAATCCAAACCAAAACTGAAACTTGGTAAGTCTTTGAACTTTCCAAAGTCACACAGCCACTAAGAGGTGGATGTGGGATTCAAAACTAAAATATCTTACGGTGAGATGTCATACCATACTTTATCACTGTGTTCTGGAATTAGACCTATTTTCCAACCTGTAACCTTGGGCAAGTTGTGTTAACCTCCTTGAACCACAGATTCCCTCTCTGTGAAATGAGCATTTAATAATATCTACTCCATAGTGTTATTATAGGTTTTTAATTTATGAAGTGAGCATGAGCATTGCCTTAAGATACTGGAAGGGTATCTAGCATCTGGTAAATGCCAATACATGTCAACAGTCATTATAATATTATTAAATTTCATGATGAACATTGGATTCTAGATGCATCAGCAGTCATAGAATCAAATCAATGGTTCATGACCAGTGTTTCTTTTCAAATGAAAAGGGATAGAACAGGATGGAATGGAATAGAAAAATCAGGGTTCATTATATATAGTAAAAGTAAGAATTTGCATGTTTTAATTTTTAGTTTTTTAAATGGGTATGTATGTACCTCACACACTGTGTAAAAATGAAAGATGTACTTATTATTATTGATAACTGTCAAGATAAAATATTTTTAAAATACTTCAAAGCAGCAGTTCAGAGTGTGGTCTCAAGACCAAAAGCATCAGTTTCACCTGGGATCTTGTTAGAAATGCAAATTACTGAGACCTACCTGAACCCAGCTATGTGAGTTTTAACAAGAACCTCAGGTGATTAAAGACTATTACCTATTCAAAAGTGGTGCTGGGAAATCATGATAAAATTAGGTAAGGATATATCTAAATTACTTAGGAGCAGTTAGAAGAACATATTATTTTATATTGACTAAAGCTGTTAATTCTCTACAAAATGCTTTTCTGTGTCCTGTGACTTCAGTTTTGTGTAGTCTTTTCTCCTATTTTTTTCTATGCTGCCCTCTCACAGTTCAGGTGGCTGAGTCCCACAGAAGTCAATGCTTTGTATATAGAAGGACATTGAGTAGTTAGATCTGTACTTCTTCTTGAACTACAAGATAAAAGCTTAATATTCTTTGGGAGTAGCCCAGAGCCCTGAATGTCTAAGTTGTATTCAATTTGAAACATTTTAATGATAATAGTCCAGATGCCCCAACAGCTGTGAAACTGGGAATTAAATTAAGAACTCATAAAAAAAAACTGCATTCAGTATTTTACTGAGATATTTATTTTGAAAAGTACATGCAGACAAGAGACTGGCAATCTAGTTAATACAGTACTAATACTGATGATAAACAACAACAACAAAAAAATCTATTTTGGTAAAAACGGAAGTCATATAAATTTTTATACTGGGATGTTTATCCTATTAATGAAAACAATGAATGTGTTTTAAGATATTTATTGACTGTATGTCGTTATTTTAAAGAGAGAGCAGGTAATGTTGAATTGACTAGTTTTTGTTCATTTTTTGTGTTTTACTGTTGTATTTGATTTTCAGTTGGAAGGTGAAAGTGAAAGTGTTAGTTGGTTAGTCATGTCTGACTCTTTGTGACTCCATGAACTGTAACCTACCAGGCTCCTCTGTCCATGGAATTTCCTAGGCAAGAGTACTGGAGTGGGTAGCCATTCCCTTCTCTGGGGATCTTCCTGGCCCAGGGATTGAACCCCAGTCTCCCGCACTGGCAGGTGGATTCTTTACAGCCTGAGCCACCAGGGAAGCCCTTTGGTTGGAGGGTGAATTTACTTTAAGACTTAGAAGAATTATGTTTGAAAATACAGCATTCAGATTCACTGGAAAAAGTTTGAGGATTTTCTTTTCAATTTCTTTAAAAGATCATTTCCTTGAATTTTTTAATTGCTTTTTAATAAATATATATTAACTTTTCTATTTTGATTTTATCTTACATTTTTATTGGAGTATATAGCACAATATTGTTATATTCTGTGGTACAGCAAAGTGAATCAGCTATATGTATATATAATCCCCTCTTTTTTGGATTTCTTTTCCATTTAGATCACCACAGAGCACTGAGCAGAGTTCCCTGTGCTATACAGTAGGTTCTCCTTAGTTATGTTTTATACATAGTATCAATAGTGTATACCTGTCAATCCCAGCTTCCCAATTCACCCCACCCCCCACCTCTGTCACCCTTGGTGTCCATGCTTTTGTTTTCAGTAGTGTGTGAAAATATTTGCAGGACAGAATTGTCAGAAATAATGAGTTTCAGGGGTAAGAAAGTTTATCTTCTGGCTCACCACAGGTAAGATTTTATATTGAAACAATACCTATGGCTGATTCATGTTGATGTGTGGCAGAAACCATCACAAAATTGTAATCATCCTCCAATTAAAAATAAAATAAAATTAAATAAAAACACTGGCTTGAGAGATGTTTCAAAAGATCCTTCTTTGCTTTGTAATCTGTGATTGGGGAAGAGTGGATGGGAAGGGGCTAGGATGAGGTGGCTCTGGTCCTACTTCCAGGATTAATTAGCATCTGTGAACTCAGGCAAATCAGTTCCTTTTTCTGGACTTTAGTCTCCTTATCTGTAAAATAAAAGTGTTAGAGTAAATGCTTTCTATGATTGTTCCAGTTTTGAAAAAGCCTCTGTGGCTAAATGGTAGAGTGTTTCTTTGAAACAATTTGGTAAGTGTGGCTATGGGTGTGGTTTCCAGGGCTTTGAAAATCGGATGCTGCTTTTATGGAGGGGTGAGGATCTGGAAGTCTCTAGATTACATGATAAAGTTTAGCCTGACCTTTCCTTGTGCCAGTGGGTTAGTTTTTACCATGGGTGGCACTGCTCACTAGGAGGCTTTTGAGAATGTATGAGAGTGGGTTTGGTCATGACAATGACTGGTGAAGCTACTGGCAGTCGTTGCCCGCGGGTCAAGAATGCCATGTGTCTTACAGTGTGACAGTCCCTCACTGCAAAGAATTTTCTTTCCCGAAATGCCAAAAACATCCATTGCAAAACCCCAGCAAATAAAGTGAAAAGATTGAGCTGTACCTCCATATTTTATAAAGTCAACTGGGAAATTGTAGTGAAGTCGTCCTGTACTTTCTGCTGTGACACAGATGCAAACAGTGGCTGCTGTCAGATGGCAACTGACGTCTGCGACGCACGGGGAGAGCAGCCTCCAGTCGCTGCGCTATATACTGGCAATAAGGAAAGCAGCGGCGTCTCAGCCCTGTTAGTACAGGCGCAGATATAACCTGAAGACATCCTAGGAGTAGTTTCTTTGTGGGTGAAGTTACTAGTTTCCAAATCATGTACATAAGTTTCCATTCAATGCAACTGGACATTTCTTGGGTTCAAATAGTGCCAGGATGAAGGATCAATACATAGTGCCAGGATCAATACATAGATTTGATTCTCTGTGATGAGAAATACTACGTGCTTAACAGTCCTGCACATGATGGAGAGTGACTTGAACTCTTCCTGGTCCTCCTCTGGCCTCCTCTGCCCTTTTGTTGGCCTCATAGATTCTGGGTCAGGTTAAGGATAGAGCCCACTCAGCAAAGTGACTCCTCCAGGGCCACCTCAAAGTTTTCAAATTTGACATGAACTTTGCTTTTGAATCATTTAAGTCACAGGATCGTTCTCTTTTTCTTTTTTTTTCTCTCTTCCATCTTCCTTTTTGTGTTTTTGGACTCCTTGCTTTGTTAATATGTGGCTCAGTGGTAAAGAATCTGCCTGTCAATGCAGGAGATTTAGGAAACACATGTTCAATCCCTGGGTCCATTAGCTCCCCTGGAAGAGGAAATGGCAACACACTCCAGTATTCTTGCCTGGAAAATTCCACAGACAGAGGAGCCTGGTGGGCTACAGTCACTGGGCTCCAAAGAGTCAGACACATCTAAGCACACACACATGTATGAATAAAATTGTTGCCTAGTGAATAAAAGTCAACTTAATATTTTCCAGGAATGACAAGGAACCCCTGTTTCTGCTTTATTTGGTGAATTTGGGCCTTAATAACTTGACAAGAGAAGAGGCAAACAGAGGTGAAATTGAAATATATAACTTCTCTTTTCCTGTAAATTTGGTATAATTGTAGATTTCAGGAGAAGGTTGAAACTACAGAATTTAAAATATATTTTTGGGAGTCTTTCGTGTTATTTATCTATGCTGGACCTCTGCAGTTAATAAATTATGAATTACATGCTGCATTCTCCTTAGAATGAATTCATTGGACATTAGAATAAAAGCACTCTGCGAAAGATAGCTATAACCACCTTATCTCAGTCTTTTAATATGGAAAATGAGTTCAAAGTGATCTAGGTCAGCAGTCCCCAAGTTTCTGTCACTAGGGACTGATTTCATGGAAGACAGTTTTTCCATGGATAGGAGGTGGGGGGGAGGTGGTGGTTTTGGGATGATTCAAGCACATTACATTTATTGTGTGCACTTTCTTTCTTTTATTTTGAATTTTTATTTTTTTAAATTATGAAAGTGTGAAAACACATTTACAGGAGACTTGGGAAAATACAGAACAAGTTTACATACAGTTCCACTATGTATTACAATTTTTGAAAAAATAGACAAATTAAGATTTTTAGTTGAAGTTTCAGTAGCAAACCCTCAAAAATTAATAGAATGAGTATGCAGAGAAGTATAAGGATATAGCAGACCTGAAAAGCATGGTGAACCAATTCAACATAATTAAGATTTATACAATTTTCACACAACAGTCAGTTACAAATTCTATTCCAGTTCCCATAGACTGTAAACCAGGAGACTCTGGAATGTAATGCTGCTGCTAATCTGACAGGAGGTACTGGTCTGCAGCCCGGAGGAGGTTGGGGACCCCCTATCTAGGTGTTTTGTACCAGAATACCGAGTCAGGAAGAGGCAGATCAGGCTCTTGATGTTTGGTGATTTATGTTTCTACCCCACTACCCAGTTTCTCAGAGGCTCTTCTCACCTCTGAGTTCCTGGAGATAATCAAACCCAAATGCTAGCCTGTGGCATCACTGCATATAATGAATTACCTCCTCTACTCTTTAACTATAAGGGTCCTGTTTAAGTACCATTTGGCAAAACTGTCACTCATGATTTTCTGTGTTCAATCAATTGGATGAGGACTTGTGAAAGTTGCTCAGTCGTGTTTGACTCTGCGACCCTATGGACTACACAGCCCATAGGATTGGGTAGCCTTGCCCTTCTCCAGGGTGCCTTCCCAACCCAGGGATCAAACCCAGGTCTCCCACTTACAGGCAGATTCTTTACCAGCTGAGCCACGAGGGAAGCCCAAGATGAGGACTTATGACTAAGAAAGGAGCAAGTGAGTCTGTAATGTTTTAAAAGGCATTTTTACTGAGCCCAGAGTAACCCTAAAGGCAGTTGAAAAATATAACATATTAAAATCAAGGTGTGATACTTTCTGTTTTGGGTTAAATGTTTAACCTAATTCCTTGTTCAGTTCAGCTCAGTTGCTCAGTCACGTCTGACTGAGCTTTGCAACCCCATGAACTGAAGCACACCAGGCCTCCCTGTCCATCGCCAACTTCTGAAATCCACCCAAACCCATGTCCACTGAGTCCATGATGCCCTCCAACCATCTCATCTTCTGTTGTCCCCTTCTCCTCCTGGCCTCAATCTTTCCCAGAATCAAGGTCTTTTCAAAGGAGTCAGCTCTTTGCATCAGGTGGCCAAAGTATTGAGGTTTCAGCTTCAACATCAGTCCTTCCAGTGAATATTCAGGACTGATTTCCTTTAGGATAGACTGGTTGGATCTCCTTGCAGTCCAAGGGACTCTCAAGAGTCTTCTCCAACACCACAGTTCAAAAGCATCAATTTTTTGGCACTCAGCTTTCTTTATAGTCCAACTCTCACATCCATACATGACAACTGGAAAAACCATAGCCTTGACCAGTTGGACCTTTGTTGACAAAGTAATGTCTCTGCTTTTCAATATGCTGTCTAGATTGGTCATAACTTTCCTTCCAAGGAGTGAGAATCTTTTAATTTCGTGGCTGCAGTCACCATTTGCAGTGATTTTGGAGCCCAGAAAAATGAAGTCAGCCACTGTTTCCACTGTTTCTCCATCTATTTGCCATGAAGTGATGGGACCAGATTCATGATCTTAGTTTTCTGAATGTTGAACTTTAAGCCAACTTCTTCACTCTCCTCTTTCACTTTCATCAAGACGCTCTTTAGTTCTTCTTCACTTTCTGCCATAAGGGTGATGTCATCTGCATATCTGAGGTTATTGATATTTCTCCCGGCAATCTTGATTCCAGCTTGTGCTTCCTCAAGCCCAGCATACATGGACATCACCAGATGGTCAACACCGAAATCAGATTGATTATATTCTTTGCACCCAAAGATGGAGAAGCTCTATACAGGCAACAAAATCAAGACCAGGAGCTGACTATGGCTCAGATCATGAACTCCTTATTGCCAAATTCAGACTGAAATTGAAGAAAGTGGAGAAAACCACTAGACCATTCAGGTATGACCTAAATCAAATCCCTTATGATTATACAGTGGAAGTGAGAAATACATTTAAGGGACAGAGTGCCTGATGAAATATGGATGGAGGTTCATGACATTGTACAGGAGACAGGAATCAAGACCATCCCCAAGAAAAAGAAATGCAAAAAAGCAAGATGGCCTTACAAATAGCTGTGAAAATAATGAATTACCTCCTCTACTCTTTAACTACAAGGGTCCTGTTTAAGGCAAAACTGTCACTCATGATTTTCTGTGTTCAATCAATTGGATGAGGAGGCCTTACAAATAGCTGTGAAAATAAAGGAAGTGAAAAGGAAAGGAGAAAAGGAAAGATATTCCCATCTGAATGCAGAGTTCCAAAGAATAGCAAGGAGAGAAAAGAAAGCCTTCCTCAGCGATCAATGCAAAGAAATATAGGAAAACAACAAAATGGGAAAGACTAGAGATCTCTTCAAAAAAAATTAGAGATACCAAGGGAACAAACATTTCATGCAAAGATGGGCTCAGTAAAGGACAGAAATGGTACAGACCTAACATAAGCAGAAGATATTAAGAAGAAGTGGCAAGAATACACAGAAGAACTGTACAAAAAAGATCTTCACGACCCAGGTAATCATGATGGTGTGATCACTCACCTAGAGCCAGACATCCTGGAATGTGAAGTCAAGTGGGCCTTAGAAAGCATCACTACAAACAAAGCTAGTGGAGGTGATGGAATTCCAGTTGAGCTATTTCAAATCCTAAGAGATCATGCTGTGAAAGTGCTGTACTCAATATGCCAGCAAATTTGGAAAACTCAGCAGTGGCCACAGGACTGGAACAGGTCAGTTTTTATTCCAGTCCCAAAGAAAGGCAATGCCAAAGAATGCTCAGACCACCACACAATTGCACTCATTTCGCATGCTAGTAAAGTAATACTCAAAACTCTCCAAGCCAGGCTTCAACAATACAGGAACCGTGAACTTCCAGATGTTTAAGCTGGTTTTAGAAAAGGCAGAGAAACCAGAAATCAAATTGCCAACATCTGCTGGATTATTGGAAAAGCAAGAGAGTTCCAGAAAACCATCTACTTCTGCTTTATTGACTATGACAAA
Organism: Antilocapra americana; assembly: GCA_007570785.1. NCBI lineage: Eukaryota > Metazoa > Chordata > Mammalia > Artiodactyla > Antilocapridae > Antilocapra > Antilocapra americana. Next base: position 6,901,587 of record ML660770.1, on the reverse strand, counting down.
GCCCTTGACTGTGTGGATCACAATAAACTGTGGAAAATTCTTCAAGAGATGGGAATATTTGACCACCTGACCTGCCTCTTGAGAAACCTGTATGCAGGTCAGGAAGCAACAGTGAGAACTGGACATGGAACAACAAACTGGTTCCAAATAGGAAAAGGAGTACATCAAGTCTGTATATTGTTACCCTGCTTATTTAACTTATATGCAGAGGACATCATGAAATACACTGGGCTTGTGCTGCTGCTGCTGCTAAGTCGCTTCAGTCATGTCCGACTCTGTGCGACCCCATAGACGGCAGCCTACCAGGCTCCCCCATTCCTGGGATTTTCCAGGCAAGAACACTGGAGTGGTTTGCCATTTCCATCTGAGCCACCAGGGAAGCCCAATAATAAGATTTTGAATCCATTTCATATGAGTGTTCTCAATACACTGTAGATTTTCATTCAATTTAGTCTTCAAACCACACTATAATTATACAATGGTTCTCTTATGTTTTCCACATTCTTGAAAGGCAAGCATATAAATAAGCCTGATAGTATATCCACAGCTAAGAGATTTCATGCAGAAAACAAAAACAAAAATTAAAAAGAGGAAAATAGCAGGTGTTCCTTAAGCACTGCCTCGACCAGTCAAGTAATCATTGAAGGAGAGTGCAAGTATGGAGAAGGGAGAAAAAGAGGCTTTAGCTCATAGAAACTGCTGTGTAGCACTGAGAATCAGGGAGAGTTTTTTTTCTGTGCAGTGCTTTTATTATCTCTGTTTGCTGTCCCGTCCACTACTGTTTAATTTGTGGAGCATTCCAGGGAGTAGCCTTAGCTCCCCTGAGATGAGCCTAGACTGGGGCTTGAAGGCTTTGTGGAAGTCCTGTCTGAGACACGGGAGGACCAATAGTGCAAGTTGGGTGTGGGGCACATGGCTCAGCGGTGGAGCCGGACTCCTCGACGGGGAACAAGCTGAGACCTTTGTGTTACTGAGCTGTGGAACTCGGAGCCTGCAGCTCTGGGTACCTTTTCAGGCAGCTTTGAAAAGTGTGGGATGCTATCTCAGAAAACCAGGGTTATTTCTGTATCACAAAAGAGACAATACTGAATGCTTAGACTTCCTTCAGATGTTTGCAGGCAGCTCAATGGTGTCACATTGGGACTCTGCTTCTAATAATATTTTCAAGCAAGAATAGGATCCTAGTGGCTTATGAGGGCTAGTCCTTATTTGTTTAGCAAATCACTCTCTGACCAAATGCCTGGTGATAATAATAGTGGGCTGATGTTATTGCTGTTGTCTGTTTGTTTGATGTAGATATTCTTAATGTCTTAGAAAGAGCCATTAAGACAATAAAATTATATTGAACTGCTTTATAGAAATGCCAAGCAACTTGTGTATGATATCATTTATAAGCTGTATTATTGACATGAAAAGCTAAAATAATTCAGGGAGAGTAATTGAGGTGTACAGGTCATATTAGCATGAGCCTGGAGGAAGTGGGGATGGAGGAAAGTTGTAAAGAGGGGAGGAGAGAGAGAGAGAGAGAGGGAGGGAGGAGAGAATTCCTAAATACATGTGTGATGTTAAGTGGAAAGCACTGGAATTGCTGGTAATGTCTCCTAGGAGCGTAGGATGCGTTGAGTTACAGCTAGTGTTGCCGTTTGTCAATACTGTCAGGGAACAGATCCTGGGACTCCTTAAAAGAGATTTGAAATTGATTCCTGATACCATGGGGAGTCATAAGTTGTAGCAAGTAGCTAGGACTGTATTTACAGACTTGAGGGCAGACAGCAAAGCCCTCTGGTTAACTTATTTCCAAAGGACCAGGGTTAAATTTCTATCTCAAATCTGAGCTTTGATTTGAAACAAAGGTATTAACTGCTTTTTTCTTGAGTTGGTGATTCCTCTACCTTGCAATTTCCTGTTATTCCATTGTGAAGTTTCCAGAGAATTCTCTCTAGAATAAGTTCACACAGGAACCGGTCTACCTGCCTGCTTTCTGAGACACTGAATTGACACTGTAATTGATTTTAGTCAGAGAGAGAGAAACACCTTTAATTTTTGACTGCTTAGAATTGTAGCAAACGGTTTAGCCATGGAATGTCTTTTTGGCAGCTCAACTCCTGTTAGACAAATTTATTTACCTCTGGAGTTCTATGAGGGTGACACTTTTCTTGTGGTAACAAGTCGCCACTAACTAGTATTTGATAGTTGGTTTGAATTTTTTTTTAAATAGAACTTTTTAAAACAGGCATGATACCATAAAACCTTCATTATTGCAAAATTGAGTAATGGATTTTTCCCCATAGAGACTATCTCATATAATTTCAAGTCTCAGGTTTTTTGATCTTTGTGTTTTTTATCCAACACAAGTGTATCTATCTTCAGACTCCAGTATATTTAATTAATAAGTTTGTTTAGTTTAATGCATTTCTGATATTCAAGCATGACTGACTTTTTTTCACCTAGTGATAATAAATTGTATATAAATGAGTGGTATTTAAAAAGTTAGTATAAAACTTGGTATTCTGGGTTGATCAATTATCCTATTATTCTCTTTATTGTCTTCAAAGTTATAACTAAATCAGGCATAATATTAAATGTCTTGAAGTCTATCACACAAAATAATGCTTTCTTCGGCTAATTTTAAATTAATAACTGTTTTCATAATTGTTTTTGGATTGTAATTGTTTGTTTTTAAGTTCATTATAGCTAGTATGGTACATTTCTTCCACTTCAAGTGATCCCGTAAGAAAGCAATGGTTTTTTTTTTCTTTTCTCCTGCTAATTTTTGTGTTTGACTTGAAACATCAGACTCAGAAATTATAACTACAAAAGTAGATAATGGAAATTTGTTCTTCTGCTACTAATTACCACTTACTGTTATGTGTTAGGTCAGGTAGGCTCCATTTCCAGCTCAAGTGTTGCCTAGAAAACACCAGACCTCCTGGGGTCTGTTCACACCCACATGACTGTGAAAAACAGACTGAAGAGAAGAGTGATGCTGGGCAAAGGTCTCGAGAAGGGTTCAGAGTGGATTACGTACTTACTGGGGTCTTGGAGCCACTGTTTTGCATCTACACTTTTGCCATGAATCTACCCCGGCTTCTTGATTCAAGGAGGGCACTGGCTGGAGTACACTGTTGACCAGCACACCCCAGATTTTGTTCTATGATGACTGCTTCACTGATTCTGGGTGTCTTTAATGCCACTTCAGAAGAATTAACCTTAAGTTCCCTTAGACCTGGGCTTCCCTTGCGGCTCAGCTGGTAAAGAATCTGCCTGCAATACAGGAGACCTGGGTTCGATCCCTGGGTTGGGAAGATCCTCTGGAGAAGGGAAAGGCTACCCACTCCTGGAGAATTCCATGGACTGTATAGTCCATGGGGCCACAAAGAGTCAGGCACGACTGAGCGACTTTCACTTTACTTCCTGTAACCTTCAGGTCTCTTAGCAGCAGTTTCTCTGCTTCATGTTCTGAATTCTGATGAACTTGAAACTGTACTGAGCAGGTGACAGTTCTGAGTCAATCACCGCATCATCCTCTGGTCACTTCCATTCCAGTTCAGAGTGACAGACTCCTCTTTGAAGTTCAAGGTTTGGCTTCTAGTCTTTCTCTAACCACTTTTGTTCTTTACTCTTTCTTTCACTTCCATTCCCTTTATTTTGTTTCTTTGCTTTATCTCTTTATTATCCTGGAACCTTGTCACATCAGTATCCTGTTTTCTTCCCATATTGCTTCTCATTGCTATTGTCCATGGTGTTTATCTGGCCTCCTTTCTTCTTCAGTTACACATTTTCAGGATGCACTGCCTCGATCTTTATTTTTGTTCCTTTTGAATGAATCCACATGCTCGGTATTCCACTTTGTCCCAAATTGCTTGAACACACTATCATATGCCTACTGTTGTCAGCTCCTTCCTTCTATTCCCACCCCCAGAAAGCTTTCAAGGAAGTGTAAAACCGGTTAAGCAGCTGATGTAGCAAATATTACATTGGTTCTTGGTTCAAAATACTCTGGATTTGAGAGTCAGTTCTGATATTCATTCAGTTCAGCTCAGTCACTTAGTCGTGTCCAACTCTTTGCGACCCCATGAACTGCAGCATGCCAGGACTCCCAGTCCATCGCCAACTCCCAGAGTTTACTCATACTTATGTCCACTGAGTCGGTGATGCCATCCAACCATCTCATCCTCTGTCGTCCCCTTCTCTTCTTGCCTTCAATCTTTCCCAGCATCAGGGTCTTTTCCAATGAGTCAGTTCTTGGCATCAGGTGGCCAAAGTATTAAGTTTCAGGTTCAGCATCAGTTCTTCGAAGGGATATTGAGGACTGATTTCCTTTAGGATAAAGTGGTTGGATCTCCTTATAGTCCTAGGGATGCTCAAGAGTCTTCTCCAACACCACAGTTCAAAAGTATCAATTCTTCGGCAGTCAGCTTTTTTTATACTCCAACTCTCACATCCATTACATGACTACTGGAAAAAACATAGCCTTGAGTAGACAGATCTTTGTTGTCAAAGTAATGTCTCTGCTTTTTAATATGCTGTCTAGGTTGGTCATAGCATTTCTCCCAAGGAGTAAGCATCTTTTAATTCCATGGCTGCAGTCACCATTTGCAGTGATTTGGTAGCCCAAAGAAATAAAGTCAGCCATTGTATCCATGGTTTCCCCATCTATTTGCCATGAAGTGATGGGACCAGATGCCATGATCTTAGTTTTATGAATGTTGAGCTTTAAGCCAACTTCTTCACTCTCCTCTTCCACTTTCATCAAGAGCCTCTTTAGTTCTTCTTCACTTTCTGCCATAAAGGTGGTGTCATCTATATCAGTTCAGTTCAGTTCAGTTGCTCAGTCATGTCTAAGTCTTTGCAACCCCATGAATCGTAGCACACCAGGCCTCCCTCTCCTTTACCAACTCTCAGAGTCCACCCAAACCCATGTTCATCTAGTCGGTGATGCCATCCAGAGATCTCATCTTCTGTCGTCCCCTTCTCCTCCCACCCCTAATCCTTCCCAGCATTAGGGTCTTTTCCAATGAGTCAACTCTTTGCATCAGGTGGCCAAAGTATTGGAGTTTCAGCTTCAACATCAGTCCTTCCAATGAACACCCAGGACTGATCTCCTTTAGGATGGACTGGTTGCATCTCCTTGCAGTCCAAGGAACTCTCAGGAGTCTTCCCCAACACCACAGTTCAAAAGCATCAGTTCTTCGGCACTCAACTTTCTTCACAGTCCAAGTCACATCCATACATGACTACTGGAAAAATCATAGCCTTGACTAGATGGACCTTTGTTGGCAAAGTAATGTCTCTGCTTTTCAGTACGCTGTCTAAGTTGGTCATAACTTTTCTTCCAAGGAGTAAGCATCTTTTAATTTCATGGCTGTAATCACCATCTGCAGTGATTTTGGAGCCCCCAAAAATGAATTCTGACACTATTTCCACTGTTTCCCCATCTATTTCCCATGAAGTGATGGGACTAGATTCCATAATCTTAGTTTTCTGAATGTTGAGCTTTAAGCCAGCTTTTTCACTCCTCTTCACTTTCATCAAGAGATTCTTTAGTTCTTCTTCACTTTCTGCTATAAGGGTGGTGTCATCTGCATATCTGAGGTTATTGATATTTCTCCCAGCAGTATTGATTCCAGCTTGTGCTTCATCCAGCCCAGCGTTTCTCATGATGTACTCTGCATACAAGTTAAATAAGCAGGGTGACAATATACAGCCTTGACATACTCCTTTTCTTATTTGGAACCAGTCTGTTGTTCCATGTCCAGTTCTAACTGTTGCTTCCTGACTTGCATACTAGCTGTGGCATGTCACTTCAATTATTTCCTAAAACAGGGATATTAGTCAAATGAAATGATGTAGCTGAAAGCAGTTAACAGTGCAAGTGTGAATTATTGTTACTTAGAATTACTAATGAAGAGGGTTATCGTTCGATATCATAGCACATTTTCAAATTTATATATTTTTTTAACTTTTTATTTTGATATAATTTCAGAAAAGCAAAATTTTGCATACAGAATACAATGAATGGCTACAAAACCTTTTTCTAGATATTAGTATCTTAAAAATATCGAAACCAGGAAGTTAACTTTGACATGATATTATTAGCTAACATATACCTATATATGCCACTATATTGCACTACCAGTGTTCCTTTCCTGGACCAGGATACAACAGAAATCACACATACTTGTAGTTATCATGTCTATTAATATTAGTCTCCCCCAAACTGAGACAAGTCCTCAGTCCTTTTTGTCCTACATGATTTTGACACATTTGAAGAGCAACAACCATTTTTTGGCGCCTCTCAATTTTGATTTTCTGATATTTTTCTCATGATTAAATTCAGATTATGGATTTTGGGGAAAATACCATTGAATGGATGAGGCTATGATGTCAGGATGTCTAATTACTCATGATGTTAACTTTGATTTCTCAGTTGAGGTCTGCCAGGTTTTTCCATTGTTAAGTTGCTAGTTTCCTTTTTGTAGTTAGTAAGCATCTTGTGGGCAGGTACCTTGAGACTATGTAAATGACTAGTTTTTCATCATACTTTCAATAACAAAATTTAGCATTCCATGATGATTTCATATTGAAACAATTGTTGCTGTGGTATTTTCCAAGTGGTTATTTTTTTATTTTATCTTCTACATTAGTTAGGTAAAATTCTTCTGTAACAAAGAACTTTCCCACTCCTTATTCATTTATTTATGTATATCCATGTGGACTTGGGGATATTTGTTTCAGTCTATGAATTATAATCCATTATGTGCTCAGTTCCTTCAGTTGCATCCGACTCTTTATGATCCTGTGAATAGTAGCCCGCCAGGCTCCTCTGTCCATGGGATTCTCCAGGCAAGAATACTGGAGTGGGTTGCCGTGCCCTCCTCCAGGGAATCTTCCTGACCCAGGGTTTGAAGCTGCATCTCTTAAGTCTCCTGCATTGGCAGATGGGTATTTTTTTTACTACCAGTGCCACCTGGGAAGCCCCATAACCCATTATAACTAATATTTATTTTGTTGCTCAGATTGTCCAGGATTTGGTCATCTGGCCGATCTTCAATTTGACTCCTATCTCCTTTCTTCATATTATAAGCAGTTTTGGAACTCTTCTTATTATCTGGTACCACAAGTTTCCCCAAGTTTATCTTGTTCTTTTTTCTGATCCAGCCATCGCAGCAGCCCTTCAGGGAGCCCAGACGTCTTTTGTTGAAAGTGGTATTTAGAAACCGAGACCTAAGTGTTAGATGTGCTCATTGACGAAATAATGATCTCATTTCTTCTGCAGTATGTTCAGTAATTCCCTTATCCCAGAAATGCACATGCAGTACGTTCAGAATTGCTAATTCATATCTCTGTGAAAAAGAAATTTGCTAACTAAAGTACATTACTTGTGACTTGTATTTTTATATTAAAAATTATATTTTCTTCAGTCTTATAGAGTAAAAACACGACAGCATACAAGGAAAACTATAAAGATATTGTTTTGATTTGAATATTTTCATACTTAACCAAGTAACCTACAAATCAGTGTGTTATTTTCTTTAATAAACTAATTTCCAACATGCTTTGTTACCAACATAAAAAGGAAGTCTCAGATTTCTAATATGTTTCCAGGCATTGTGGAAATTGAGTAAACATGCTGCTTACAATTAGGAAACTGTAAAAGCCTATGGAGATTGCATGTCATTCTATTGGAAATTTTTAATTAATTTTTTAAGCTTTTGCTATAGTTTGTTTAGAAACTAGTATAAAAATAGTTTATTTATAGTATTGCTTCAAGTCTCTTTAACTCTCACTTTCATTGCTTGTTGCTAAGTCATTCCAGCTGTTTTGTGACCCCAAGCACTGTAGCCCCCCAGGCTCTCCTGTCCATGGGATTTCCCAGGTAAGAATACTGGAGTGCATTGCCATTTTCTTCTCCACAGTATCTTCCCAACCCAGAGACTGAACCTGTGTCTGCTGTATTGGCAGGTGGATTTTTTAATACTGAGCCACCAGAGAAGCCTTGCAATAAAGAGCAGAAATAGTTATTTTTGCCTTGCAATGAGTCAAGAGTAGATATTAGGTGAGGATAAAACAAAAGAGTAATTGATATAATATTACTGTATGTTTTTGCTATCTTTAGTATCGATTTATCACTCACATATGAAATAAAGTAACATCAAACAGCCTGTGTTATTGAGTACAAGAAGACAAAATTTCATGAAAAGTCCCAAGAAAAGCAGTAGTCTAATCCAAAAATAGACACTCCATCCTGACAAACAAATTTTGTTTTTCTGAAAGATGAAGCCTGCAAACTAGAGTCTCTTTTTCTGCTTTGTCTCTGGGTTTCAGTGAAAAGGAAAGTGAGCTAGAAGGGGTTGGGGGAAGGATAGGAAATGCTAAAAAGAAGAGACTAGCCCAAACCAAATAGTGTAGATACAGAAAATATTTATTGTTATTAATCAGGAATTAACATATATGAGGGCAAGTTGATTTCTTTTAGGATGCCTGTCTTTAATAATGTGTCAGAATTTAGTGCTCTATAACATAATAGATATTGCAAGCATTTCTGATGCCTATATAGAGGTGTGATAGTGAGCCAGGGCTTGAGTTTCTTTCCTTAGCTATGATTTATGAATGTCCAGATTATGTCTCTTGGATAGAGAAAGAATATTTCAGTCTTTCAATGCTACTATTTATTGTATGTATATTTGCATCACATTTTGATTATATAGCTTCCAAACTCTGGGGGATGAATGTAGTTAGGCTACTGTTATTCTTGGTGTAAGATTTCCATATTTATCTTAAATAGCACAGTGAACTCTTTCCTTTAGTGACTGCATTTCCCATCATTAGCAGTTATAAAATCTGTTTTCTTTCATACAAATGCCAACCTTTTTGTAAATGTCTGGCTTATGAAGGGTACATGGTTAGAGTTTCTGAGAACCATGAAAAGGCAGATACCATTGGTGTTTATTTACTGAGGTTTAATAAGAGCATCTTTGGCCACCTGATGTGAAGAACTGACTCAATTGAAAAGACTCTAATGCTGGGAAAGATTGAAAGCAAGAGGGGAAGGGGACAACAGAGGATGAGATGGTTGGATGGCATCACTGACTCAATGGACATGAGTTTGAGTAAGCTCCAGGAGTTGGTGATGGACAGGGAAGCCTGGCGTGCTACAGTCCATGGGGTCACAAAGAGTCGGACACGGCTGAGCAACTGAAGTGAAGTGAACTGACTCAGAGTCATTGATGTGCTATTGTTACACTTTGCAGAGATCTAGGAAAGCTTTAGATTGCATGTGCCTTTCTGGTTTAGCGGTTATAAAACAGTAATAGCTTGAGGTGGCTGGACCAACGACAGCACAAACAGGCTCATTACAGTCACTGTTGATTTAAGTCAGGGAATCCTTGGTATGGTGGGAATGTTTATTTGTTTACTTTTCATAGCCTAAAGAACTCCTTCCTTGAAGAAGTCTATTTCTGCTCTGACTGTTGAGAAGATTGTGATCTTTTGCGTGATTTATTGATCATCTTTTGACCACAAATATATGTCACGTCATTTTGAACAGGTTTGAATCACAAAGATAAAGTTCAATATTCTATTCATAAAAATGGACATGCAGCAATGTGAAGACAAACATACATGAGCTCTAGGGTATATTCAGTTGTAATGTTAAAAAAGCACAGCCTTAGGTGTTCCATGGTTCATAATTGATGCCATATTTTCATGAGAGTTTTGCAAATTTCTCCAGGTGAAGCAGTGGTAAAGAAGTCACCTGCCAATGCAGGAGATTTAAGAGATGGCCAGTTCGATCTCTCAGTCAGAAAGAGCTGCTGGAGGAGGAAATGGCAACCTTCTCCAGTATTCTTGCCTGGAAAGTTCCATGGACAGGGAGCCTGGGGCTTCCATAGGGTTGCAAAGAGTCAGACAACTGAGCATGCACGCACACACACACACAGCTATAAATATTACTGTCCCTATTTTGATTAGAAGTTGAAAACTTTTGGAAAACTGCTATTTCCTTAATGTTTTGGTGAAAGCCTATCCTTCCTGAGAAAAAGCCTACCAAAGAGAATATTGAGGGATGAGTATGAATTTTATGAGTTGACAAAGCAGGAAGGAGTATTCTGAAGTTTACAGGTGTACAAGGAAGAAAAGAAGTCATTTTAGGCAGAGAGAAACTGAAGTACAAAGAAACAATATTGTGGTGAGACTATTAGGAGGTGTTTGGTAAATGTCCAGGACTTTAGGATGAATTTGGAAACTGCTGATAAAGAGGAAAGAATGGAGTCAAGACTTATGAAAGGGTTACAATGACTAGACTTGGTGACTAATTAACAGAAAGAGGTTAGTAAGAAGGGGGTTGGAAATACCCAAACCAACTGAACCTATGTCACAGATATTAGAGACTGTCTCATTTTGCCCCATTTGTTTCTGAATAGCTCAATTAGGGTATTAAATCATGTGCTTTTTAAAGCTTTTGTGAAACCTAAAAATATGGTTCCATGTCTCAGCTCTTTCAATCATATGTGCAACCTTGGGAAAATAACTTCTACTCATTTGAAATTCTGGAAAATAATAGTTCTCAAAGATTTTATAAAGGCTAATTGGAGGAGAGAAGTCACTTAGTAATGACCATAAATACAAAATGTATTGTTATCCTTTGCTCATTGCTAGTAATCGTCAACATTAAAAACATATGTTTGCAAAATCAGTTCGTCTACCCTAAATTAAAAAACATAACACTGTGTCCTTAATTTTTCACTTGCACTGTTGTAGCAATCTCCAGACAATACCACAGTTTTGCCATGCACTTGGGTTTCCCCAGCATTCGGTTCTCTTTATCTTTTTAATTTCTAATCTAAATGAACCAAGAAGCAGTTATGGTTGAGTTCTTTTTCTCTTGAGTTGATTAATGAAAAGTGTGCGGTCCTTTCATCCAAGCAAAATAAATTCATAAGCCATGAGGCAGGCTCATAGTTTATTTTCTTTGCTTTGGTGACAGGAACAAGAAGATTTTGGTGAGGAAATAAAATCCTTGTTACAAAGAATCAGTGTTAATGCATCAAAGGTGACTAGCATCTTGAATCTCATCCAGACAGCTACTCCAGGAGAACTAAGGATGCAGGATAATAATGGGCATCTTTAATACCTGGTTTAGCTCTCAGTACCAAATTTTGATGTGACTTGTACCCTAGTGAGCTTGGGGAGGCCTCGCTCAAGTTCTGTAGAATCAGCCTTGCTTCTTAACCCAATACTAGATAGAAACCACCTCAAAGGACTTGTGTTATTGTTTTTCCTATGCTTCATTTACTGGGTTATTGTTAAAATTTTCTGTTTTACTAATGGGAAAAGGGAAAGAGCCCTAGGACAGAATGATTCTGTGGCTCATTTCTGGGCAGTTCAGTCACTCAGTCATATCCAATTCTTTGCAACCCCATGGACTGCAGCACGTCTGGCTTCCCTGTCCATCACCAAGTCCTGGAGATCACTCAAACTCAAGTCCATTGAGTCGGTGATACCATCCAACCATCATCCTCTGTCATCTCCTTCCTCTCCCGCCATCAGTCTTTCCCAGCATTAGGGTTTTTCAAATGAGTCAGGGCAGAGCCTCTCTTGCTAACCCCCCCATGCCCAAAGTGGGGAAATCCACAGGCCTGATATGCTATCATGAGTGCAAGAGAGCAAAGAGAGCAAAAAGAGTATTTCTCCTCTAAAACCTGGAGAAGAATTAGAATCTTTGGAAAAGGGCTCTGAAATCTACATTCCAACAAACTCCTTAAATGACTTTCCTGTACACTGAGGTTGAAGTGTATTTACTAAAATGTCCATCCCCTCCTCTGGCCCTTCTGTAAAAAACAAAAATTAGCCATGTATAACTAATAAGCACTTATTCACATTTTTAAGAACATGAAAGCTATCTCTGAGAGAGCGAAGAATAAATCACTAAGAATTTATTTTTTTGAAATACATTTTCTTTTATTTGTTTCAGGCAACTTAGAATTTCACTAGATTAACTAGTGCCATTCAGGTGATCAGAGAGGAAACCTTGCTGTTAAGTGCCTCACACTTATTCCACAGCTTTTTTTATTCATAATCAGCCTCTATAATGTTATTTGTATTTCTGTGAGACAAACCTGATGCAGATATTTATGACAATCCCCAAAGTCCATAGTATTGGGTCCTGAGAACTCCAGTGTTCCATGACAGTTATTTTAATCCCATATTCTAATAGGGACTAAATATATATTATTGGGTTATGACAATAAATGCTTTATGACTTTAGGTAGCAATTTGACCACTTTGTGACTCAGAAAACAGATTTGTTGACCAAATGGAGTTAATGCCAAGCTAATATTAATATATAGAAATCAAGTCATTAAAACAACTAGGAATATTTAGACTGAGGGCTGAATAAATGTTTGCCAAAATTTTTTCTTATTCCAGATTTCTTTCCCACAACTTTCAAAGAGATTTATCTTAGTCAAAATTAGCTAAGCAAAATATATTGTTCCAAATATCTTACATATTTCATAACTCAAACAATAAATATTTATGAATCATCAAATCAGATTTACAATGCTCCTGGTCTAATAGTGAAATACAAAAGCCCAAAAGACTTTGTATTCACCTGTAGGGAACTTAGAAACCTGAGAGGCTAAGTAAGAAACATATTTTTAAAATTTGGTAATATGAAAAAACATGTCATTGTTCAGTCTCTCAGTCATGTCTGACTCTTTGAGACCCCATGGACTACAGCATGCCAGGCCTCCCTGTCCATCACCAACTCCCAGAGTTTACTCAAACTCATGTCCATTCAGTCGGTGATACCTACCATCCAACCATCTCATCTTCTATCGTCCCCTTCTCCTCCTGCCTTCAATCTTTCCTAGCATCAGGGTCTTTTCTAATGAGTTGGCTCTTTGCATCAGGTGGCCAAAGTATTAGAGCTTCAGCTTCAATATCAGTCCTTCCACTGAATATTCAGGGTTGATTTCCTTTAGGATTGACTCGTTGGATCTTCTTGCAGTCCAAGGGACTCTCAAGAGTCTTTTCCAACACCACATTTTGAAAGCATCAACCTATATAATAAAGGACTAAACTTGGTAGATTCTGATTGTTTGGGAATGTGGAGGAAAACCAAGCAAATGTGAACCGAGGTTGTGTAATTCTATACAGTGAAGGTGAGACTTGAGCTTAGGTGGTCAGATTTGCATGGTCTGGGGGGCAGAGCTCCTGAAGATCTAAACGTTCACACATTGGGCTTACTTTTGGGTCACTAGGGGATCACCAAGTGGCACCAGGGGTAAGAATCCACATGCCAATGCTGGAGACACAAGAGACGCAGGTTCCATCCCTGGATTGAGAAAATGCCCTGGAGCAGGAAATAGCAACCCACTCCAATATTCTTGCCTGGAAAATTCCAGGACAGAGGAGCCTGCCCATGGGGTCACAAAGAATCAGACATGACTGAGCACTCACAAGAATTACCTGGAGTAACAGGCAAATTTGGCCTTGGAGCACAGAATAAACCAGGGCAAAATTTAATAGTTTTGCCAAGAGAACGCACTGGTCATAGCAAACAACCTCTTCCAACAATGCAAGAGATGACTCTACACATGGACATCACCAGATGTGAATACAGAGACCAGATTGGTTATATTCTCTGCAGCCAAAAATGGAGAAGCTCTATACAGTCAGCAAAAACAAGACTGGGAGCTGACTATGGCTCAGATCATGAACTCTTCATTGCCAAATTCAGACTTATATTGAATAAAGGAGGGAAAATCACTAGATAATTCAGGTATGACCAAAATCAAATCCTTTATGATTATACAGTAGAAGTGAAAAATAGATTCAAGGAATAAGATCTGATAGAGTATCTGAAGAACTATGGACGGAGGTTCATGATATTATACAGGAGATAGGGATCAAGACCATCCCCAAGAAAAAGAAATGCAAAAAGGCAAAATGGTTGTTTAGGAGGCTTTACAAATAGCTGAGAAAAGAAGAGAAGCTAAAGGTAAAGGAGAAAAGGAAAGATACACCCATCTGAATGCAGAGTTCCAAAGAATAGCAAGGAGAGATAAGAAAGCCTGCCTCAGTGATCAAGGCAAAGAAAGAGAGGAAAGCAATAGAATGGAAAAGACTAGAGATCTCTTCAAGAAAATTAGAGATACCAAGAGAACTTTTCATGCAAAGATGAGCACAATAAAGGACAGAAATGATATGGACCTAACAGAAGCAGAAGATATTAAGAAGAGGTGGCAAGAATACACAGAAGAACTACACAAAAAAGATCTTCACAACCCAGATAATCATGATGGTGTGATCACTCACCTAGAGCCAGACATCCAGGAATGTGAAATCAAGTGGGCCTTAGGAAGCATCACTACGAACAAAGCTAGTGGAGGTGATGGGATTCCAGTTGAGCTGTTTCAAATGGTAAAAGATGATGCTATGAAAGTGCTGTACTCAATATGGCAGCAAATTTGGAAAACTCAGCAGTGGCCACAGGATTGGAAAACGTCACTTTTCATTCTAATCCCAAAGAAAGTCAATGCCAAACAATGTTAAAATTACTGCACAATTACACTCATCTCACACGCTAACAAAGTAATGCTCAAAACTCTCCAAGCCAGTCTTCAACAGTATGTGAACCATGAACTTCCAGATGTTCAAGTTGGATTTTGAAAAGGTAGAGGAACCACAGATCAAATTGCCAACATCCATCGGATCACTGAAAAAGCAAGAGAGTTCCAGAAAAACATCTGCTCCTGCTTTATTGACTATGCCAAAGCCTTTGACTATGTGGATCACAACAAAGTGTGGAAAATTCTTAAAGAGACAGGAATACCAGACCACCTGACCTGCTTTGTGAGAAATCTGTATGCAGATCAAGAAGCAACAGTTAAAACTGGACATGAAACAACAGACTGATTCCAAATCGGGAAAGGATTACCTCAAGGCTGTATATTGTCACCCTGCTTATTTAACTTGTATGCAGAGTACATCATGAGAAACACTGGACTGAATGAAGCACAAGCTGAAATCAAGATTGCCGGGAGAAATATCAATAACCTCAGATATGCAGATGACACCAGCCTTATGGCAGAAAGTAAAGAGAAACTAAAAAGTCTCTTGATGAAAGTGAAAGAGGAGAGTGAAAAAGTTGTCTTAAAGCTCAACATTCAGCAAACAAAGATCATGGCATCTGGTTCCATCACTTCATGGGAAATAGATGGGGAGACAGTGACAGACTTGATTCTCTTGGGCTCAAAATCACTGCAGATGGTGACTGCAGCCATGAAATTAAAAGATGCTTGCTCCTTGGAAGAAAAGTTATGATCAACCTAGACAGCATATTAAAAAACAGAGAACATTACTTTGCCAACAAAGGTCTGTCTACTCAAAGCTATGGTTTTTCCAGTAGTCTTGTATGGATGTGAGAGTTGGACTCTAAAAAAGTTGAGCGTGGAAGAATTGATGCTTTTGCGCTGTGGTGTTGGAGAAGGTCATTATTAAGGAAATGGTATATTAAAAATAGGCAATGCCATCCTCAGAGAAATATGTGTAGAACTGAGTGGCTTATTTCTAAGGTTACAGGGCTGATCTTCTATTCATAAATTATGGCTTTCAAGGAGTGTTTCTCTGGGATGTACACTTTCAACATCTTATAATTTTGTCAATTTTACCTCAGTGAAGCTGGGGGGAAAAAAGAGTGTTTCTCCTACTGATTCCTAAATATCTGACCTAAGGCTAAATGACTTAGAAAATTTTTGTCACTGCCAGCCACAAGAGAAACGCAATACAGATTCTAACGATAAAACTCCAGCACTCTGTCTCCAAGCTCTGATAATGTGTCTAGGTTAATATTCTTTCCTTCCATTCCCACTGCTGTGACTCTTCCCAAGGTCCTCACTGCTTGATGCCTGGATTATTCCTATTGTTTTGCAGCAGTTTAGCCTATTTATCTTTGGCCTTTGCTACAATTAAATGCATCTTTGATAGGGTGCCTGTTCAGTCTTAATGTCTCTCCTCTCTACAAATCCCCATTTGTCTCCTCTTGATGGGACTTTGCAGTTTGAATTGACCCAGGCAACCCTATTTCTGTCTGTTCTTCCCCATAGGCTGTTCTTTGATCCTCTCACATTTCACCACTCCATTCCCTGCCTGGAGTTCCTTTCTCTCTCCTTGTCTGACTCTTGTCAGGACTGGCTTCTGTCCTTTCCTTCTATGAAAGTTTGCTCCAGTCTGTTCTAGCAGACAATGATCACTCCATCTTCTTCAGTTTTAGAGAACTCTGGCTACAATTGATTTTTTTCATTTGTAAAATTTGACTGATGCTGAAACTAAAGCTTCAATACTTTGGCCACCTGACGTGAAGGGCCAACTCACTGGGAAAGATCCTGATGCTGGGAAAGATTGAGGGCATGAGAAGAAGGGAGTGATAGAGAGGATGAGATGGTTGGATGGCATCGTTGACTCAATGGACATAAGTTTGGGCAAATTCCGAGAGATGGTGAAGGAGAAAGAAACCTGGCTTGCTGCTGTCCATGGGGTCGCAAAGAATCGGACATGACTGAATGACTGAACAACTGCAGATAAAATTTGACTTTCTGGTATTATCTTTCACCTATATGTCCTCACTGGAAAAATCTTAATTACATTTTAAAAAAACTGCAAGAAAAAGGGATGTGTAGAATATAAAAAATCACACACATATTTAAAAACATGCAGTGTGTTACAGTGGATGGCAAAATTATCAATGTATTAAGTAGAGAAATATGTTTTAGCACAGAAAGTTGAAGCAGTACCTGCAGAACACTTTTGCTTTGAGGAACTCTTTCTTTATCCCTGTATTTTGAAAGACTCATCTCCTCTAACCTGATAGCATGTTTATTCTTAAAGCATAATAAAAACCTGGTTTGGAATCTGCAGCTATAATTCTGATGACCTGTTTTTTCTTGATACTTTTCAAGGTCTGATTATATTAAGAGGTGCGGTTTTTTTTTTTCTTTTTTTCACTTTGAACTCTGTGGATTTTCATGAAATTTTAAATGATATAGATAGCAAATATATTAATTATTATGCATCTTTATAAATTAAATATAACCCATTAAAATGCAACTTTTGTATTATGAGCTGCTATAATTGTACCTTTTACTGGCACAGTTTTTTTTTTTTTTTTTGTAAAGCCCCCTCCCTAATAAATACATTCTAAGAGCACAAAGATAGAATGGTGACAAGCCGTGGCTCCATATTTATGGCCCTTAATCTTGGCTATCCAGAAATATTTTTCAAAGACCAAACCACAATGCACTGGTTCTTGGCACTAGAAAACTTGGGCTTTGATGGTGATCAAATATTGCATGTGACACGGCGGCTCTTAAAAGGGCCTCTTCAAAATAAAGTGATAGGACTGTACACTGCTCTTTTGTTTCAGAGAAAAGACCTTGCCAAGATGTTTTTAAAAAAATGACACTTTACAAGAATATTTTCCTCCTTTGGGTTTCTGCCTGGATGCTTATCATTATGAGAAAGTGCCATGGAATGTGCCTGTGTCTTTCAGTTTCAGCTGGCACTAGGACCCTGAAGACTGTCTTCCTTGCATATCAGTGGACAAAGAGGAGAGCTCAAAGCCTCAGGGGTATCAAGTTGTTTTCCTTCCTCCATTCTCCTTCTGCACCTCTCCTCGCTCTCTTTCTCCCAGGCTCCTTCCTAGGTTCCGGCATCCTGTCTCCTTTCCTATCTGCAGGCTCTTCTTTCTTCCTCTGCTCAGCTATTGTGTCCATTTCATTCTCTGTCACATCCATGACACTGTCTCTTCACTATATCCTTCCTCTCTCTCCTTTGAGTCTCTATTCTCTCTACCTTTTCTTTTTCTTTTGCAAGGAAAATCCATATCTTTTCTCTAGAAAAGCACTGGGTGTGTAGAGTCCGTGTATTGTATAAACTTGTCTTGTTTGCCTGGCTGTCTGTTTTTTTCTAGATGAATTCTTAGAGTGTGGTAATTCAAATAAAAGCCTTATATCCCCTGCACAAAAGACAAAGAATATTTTTTGAAGATGAGAATTGCTTCAGGATAGATGTTGGCCATTCCAGTAACTTAAAAGAGTAGAGTGAAGTGATTTTGTAAAATATTTAAAAATAACCACTTAAAACTATGTTTACCAAAGCTGATGAAGAGAATGGGGATTCTGATTAAAAGAAGACCTGCCTATGTGGATTTTAATGCAACTGTAAGTTCATAAAATTGAAAAATTATATCTATTTTACATTAATTCAATGTTTCTTTTATCATCCTGCAAAAACTTCAAGCTGATGTGATAATAAAACTTGGCACTCTGAAGGCTTTTGAGTTACAACTACAAATTCAAAATATACTCTATGTAATATTAGATATCAAAATTAGTTTTTTAAAAAAACTATTGTAATATAGTTGATTTACAATGTTGCATTAGTTTTAGGTGTACAGCAAAGTCAATCAGTTATACATATACATATATCCACTTTTTTCATATTCTTTTCCCATATAGGTTACTACATAATGTTGAGTAGAGTTCCCTGTGTTTTACAGTAGGTTCTTACTAGTTATCCATTTTATGTATCATATAGTAGTGTGTATATGTTAATCCTAATCTCCAAATTTATCATTTCCCCCTGTATTTCCCCTTTGGTAACCATGAGTTTGATTTCATAAAGTTGTGGTTCATATATACAATGGAATATTGCTCAACCATAAAAGAAAGGAATAAAATAATGCCAGGTACAGCAACATGGATGCACCTAGAGGTTATCCTAGGGCATCCTCCATGGCTCAGTGGGTCAAGAATCTGCCTTCAGTGAAGGAGCAACAGAAGACTCGGGCCTGATCCCTGGGTTGGGAAGATTCCCTGGAGAAGGAAATGGCAACCCACTCCAGTATTCTTGCCTGGAAAATCCCATGGACAGTGGAGCATGGTGGGCTATAGTCCAATGGATCACAGAGTCAGACATGACTGAGTAACTAAGCACACAAGAGGTTATCATACTAAGTAAGTCAGAGAAAGACAAATATCATATGATATCACTTTTTGCGGAATCTAATAAAATGATACAGATGAACTTATTTACAAAACAGAAGCAGATTCACAGATCATATTAGGCGTTTAAATCTGTTGTAACAAAGTACCATACACTGGGTAGTTTAAAACAACAGAAATTTATTCTCTCATAATTCTGGAAGCTAGGAATCTGGAATGAAGGTTTTCGCAGGGCCGTACCCTCTCTGAAATCTGTAGCAGGATCCTCCTTTGCCACATCCCAGCTCCTGGCGGCTTCCCTGCAGTATTGGTGTTCCTTGGGTTGTAGCTGCATCACTTTAATCTCTTCCCGCATTGACACGTGTGTTCTCTCTGTGTCTCCGTATAGTCATGCCCATCTTCTTATAAAGACACTATCATGCTGGATCAAGGACCACAATACTGCAGTATGACTTCATGATAACTCATTATAGCAGCAGCAACTGTATTTCCAAATAAAGTCATCTTCTGAGGTAGTGGGGGTTAGGACTTCGATGAGTCTTTTTGAGGGGGGAGCACAATTTAATCTATATCAGGAGGGCTGGGTTCTCTTCCCATTATTCCATCAATTAATCGTGTGAACTTTGGCAAATTACTTAGCTTCACTGAGCCTCAACTGTAACGTGAAGGTTATTACATGTTGTTTCTACCTCATAGTGCTGTATTGTATGAATTAAATGAGATAATGCTAAGCAAAATGTCTGGAACATGATAAGTTTAAGTAAATATTAGCTATTCTTATGATTATTGTTTAGCTTGTGTTTATTGATGTTGTTGTGAGAGACATCCTAGCTTAGTACGTGACCCATTTGCTTATTGAATATTAAATTTGTTACTCAGAGTCAGTATAATTAAATTGCAGTCACTCAGGGTCATTATAATTAGTGTTCTGTGGATGATGAAAGTGAAAGTGAAGTCACTCTGTCCTGTCTGACTCTTTGTGAGCCCACGAACTGACTGTAGCCTACCAGGCTCCTCAGTCCATGGGATTCTCCAGGCAAGAATACTGGAATGGGTTGCCATTTCCTTCTCCAGGAGATCTTCTTGACCCAAGGATTGAACCCCGGTCTCCCGCATTGTAGGCAGACGCTTTACCATGTGAGCCACCAAGGAAGTCAAAAATAGTCAACTATGGAGTGGTTGAGGTTGCTATATTTTACTAAAGGTTTGCCAACTGGAACTAAGGAGTTAATTTACCATATCTTTTGGGATTGTTTAGAAATTTAGGGGATCCCTAGATAACTTAGCACTGTGGGTCATAACTGATGAATGGAGTTGAATTTTAAGAGCCTCAGTCAGACTTCTCTGTAACTTGTTGCAAAACAGTTTTTGTTTTTAAGATGAAGCTTAATTGATTAACATGCAACAAACACAAAACTAAGAATACTAGCTATTGCATGATAACAATGAACCACTCTTGGGTGCAGAATAAAGAGAGACTGAAAGAGGCTGAATTCCTCCCCAAGGTCCAAAAGACTTTCAGATAAATTAGAGGCTAACTAAAATTAGTACTCCATCCATTGTTCCTACTCCAGAGGACAATGTCCCTAGAAAGGTTTTGAGTGTGCTCTCCAGGAAAGGTACGTGAGCTATCTTGATGAATGCTTGGCCATGGGTTGTGCCTCCTGCCTCTTATTTTGAATTTTTCTCTGCTTTGTGGATCTTGGGCACTTCTTCTGTGTCACTCCTGCTGTATACATGAAGAAGGATAAAGCTACTGGACCTTCCCTTGTTCACCAGAACATCTCAGTCAAGAGGTGATTTGCCATCTTGGGAAATCACCATCTACAGGGAATTTTCTGTCTAACTCCAAGTGAAGATTGGGAAAGAGGTTTATTTGGAACTTCCACTTAGAAGTTACCACCAACCTTCAGTGGACTACTTGAATAAAAGGGAAACAGGAATTCTTGAGCAAAATCAGTCCCTGGGAGAAGTGTGAATCTTTCTCCTCTTTCCTCCATGTTTGATCACATGGGGATTCCTACTTAAGTGTTCGTTTTGGCTTCTGGGACTACCAATTTACCCTTTCCTGTGTGCTGCCGCTGCTGCTAAGGCGGGTCAGTCATGTCCGACCCCATGCGACCCCATAGACGGCAGCCCACCAGGTTCCCCCATCCACGGGATTTTCCAGGCAAGAGTACTGGAGTGGGTCACCCGTGCCTTCTCCTTCCTGTCTGCTAACCATGGGTTTTTATCCCACTTACAAAAACAGTAAGTTTTGGAAGTCATAGCACACCACATTTAAGAAGAAACATTTAATTGTGTTCAATTTTCAATTCTCCTGTCCAGTGAAAATCAATGTGAAATAGTTTTAATGCAAAGAGGAATTTATTCCTCATATAAGCAACTGTATGGAGGGTTAGTGTGTACTTACTTTAGGGTTAACCAAAGCTAGGGGTTGACAGGTGTCAGAATTCTCTCCACTTACCTTCTTTCTCTGTGTGTGATGGCTTCTTTCACTGAGGCTATGTTCTCCAGTGAGGGAACCTTCTTCAGAAAGACCTTGTTCAAATCACTACAGCTTGATAGTAAGAAAAGAAACAAGTTCTCTTCTGCTAGTGCAATGTTGATCAGTCCCCTCAATAGGCTCTGGTTAACTCAGCTCAATAGAATCTATGTACCTTTTAGCCAGTGAAGTGGGACTCATAGTCAGCGACACTAGGGGTAATTTCTCAAAGGGATAGCTGATATTTAACTCCTAAAAAATGTAATAAATATGCATTGTATCTGATACTATGAAATGTTTTCGTATCTACTGATTGATTTTATTTCCCCATGAGTTTTTCCTATTGTGATAGATTTTTTTACCCCACTCTTCAGATTGCCTGATTCTGGTTTGTCTGAAATTTTGGTGTTTCTCTTAGAGGTTTAATCTAAGTCACAGTTGTGGTGTCTTCACTTGCTCTACCTGGAGAACTATCATGACAGGCTCCTAAAGTGTGTATGTTGACTTCATCTCAATGTTTTTTCTTATAAAAGATCTGCACTCCTCTCCTCTGTCTCTGGAAATTAGCTTCTCATCAGTCCTATTGAAAGTCTTTGTGAAATGGTTTGATGTTATTCCTGCAGACTTTATTCTATAATGATTCAAATTCTTCGCTGTCAGCATCGTTCTGTATGCATAGTATATGCTTTTTCCTTTTCGTGTGTATTTTTTCCTTGATTTATTGATCACCTTTGACACATTCAGTAACTAATCACATCTCCAACACTTCTACAATAGGCCATCCATTTCTTAGTAAGTTTAAGAATGAGATGCATATTTGGATTGCCTTTTGTAGCAACATACTAAGTATCATGTACAGTTTTATCTTTGCTTCTGCAGCTGACTCAGTTATTACATAAATAGGTTTATATTGTCTAAAATTCTCATGTCAGTAACACTTAATGAATATGAATATGCAAGATAAATCATGGAGTTAGTTCACAAAGGTACTAGTATAGTATTCTTTTCATATTCATAGAGGCTAATTTATACAGGGTGACTCATAGACTGTTCTGCAGATGTATCTACTCAAATCACTAAACTTTCTTATTTTCTCTACATTATGTCATGTCTTCTATTTGTGCTGGGAGGAGCATCCTCATTCAGGTACTCTGACTTTTTACTTTTCTTTCAAATGCCTTCTCATATCCTTTTCCACAGGAGAATTTCACCGTGGCAGAAAGCCACTTGCAGGCTACTGTAGGAAAAATTGCCATCCAGAGATAGGAAAACGAGAAAATTGTAGACAGCACAAATCAATCACATTGGGAATGAAGATGAATTAAATTTACAAATACAAGAGATTTTAAAGTTCCTAGAAGAGTTTAATGACCATAGTGTAGCAATCAGTTTAGCATTTTAGATGATATGGATAATTTTCTAGCAAAACATAGGTTATTAACTTAGCTTGGGAAAAATGAAAATTATGATTACTCAGTAATCATGATTGAAATTTAATTAATAGTAAAATGTATTGTCTCTCCCATCTCCAAGTGACACCAAACCCTAGTGTTTATAGGTGTAGTTAAAAAAATAAAAATAAAAGCAGAAAATTCCTATTTTAGGCAAACAAGATCAGAAACTCAAAATAAGATATTTAACCAAACAAGTTTATGCAGCTAGTGTGACTTTGATGATTTGTGTTGTTGTATGGTGGAAACAATGAGCACCAGTTATTTCATAATTTTAGTGGTTCATTTTTAGGGTAAAATTTAAGAAGTATTAATAGTATTGCTTGGTCAAAGGGTAAATGCAGTGTAGTTTTTAAAAGATGTTGCCATATTCCTACCCATATGGTTATACATTATTGCACTCCTACATCAGTACCTAACAATGTCTGTTTCTGCTTGGCTTTGCCAATGGAGTGTGCTGTCTGTCAAACATTAACATTTTTGTCTATCTGATATGCATAATTATAATTTGAATTTCTCTTATTTGGGAAATTCCATCTTTCCTTGTTTTTGTGAGCCAGGAAATTTATATATCATATTTTTGGATAAACTTTGTATTTTTTCTACTGGGATTTTTTTTTTTCATTCCTTACTTTCCAAGAGCTTTCATGGATTTAGTCCTTGTGATACACATTGTAAATATTTTCTCTGTCATTAGCCTTTTGACTTTACTTTTTTAAAAAAATCATGCAGAGGATTTCTTCCCTTAATTTTATATTACTTAATTTGTAAAAGTTTGATTTGATCTGGACTTTAAGTAATATCTATGTCTTCTTCTAGTACTTGTATGGTTTTGATTTTTTTGTTCTTTTTTTTTTTAGTTTTGTTTTATTTTGATGTTTATTTATCTATTGCTCTTGGAGATTGCCTTGGTGTATGGTATGAGGTAAAATCTACTTTTATGGTTTTTTTCTTTTAATAGTTATCCAGTTTCCCAAACCCCAATTTTTTAAAAAATCCATTCTTTTCTCCAGTAATTTGAGATGACACTTTTATCATGTAACACATTTCCATGGTACTTGAGTCTGTTTCTGAATTTTCTGTTCTGCTCTGTTAGTCTTGTGTCTATGCATGAGCCAGTACTTCATTATTTAAACCTAGAAGCTTCACGGTATATTTCAGCCTGTATTTTTAGCAGGTTTAGGTCATTCGCTACCACATAACTATATTTGACTTAATAAAACAGATTTCTTTCTCCTATTCCTAATTTTTGGACAACTAGGATTTTTCCTTCATCTTTAACAGCAAATGTATCATTATGATGTTATCTTTGCCTATATTGTTGTTGTTCAGTCTCTCAGTCATTTCCAGCTCTTTACGATCCTATGGACTGCAGCACTCCGGGCTTCTCTGTCCATCACCACCTCCCGGAGTTTGCTGAAACTCACATCCACTGAGTTAGTGATGCCATCCAACCTCTCATCCTCTTTCATCCTCTTCTTCTCCTGCCCTCAATCCTTTCCAGCATCAAGGTCTTTTCCAATGAGTAGTCTCTTGCCTAAACAGCTTTTTCATATGTTATACAGCTGTGGCCATTATAGTTTTCCTTGTGAAGATTGCAAAATTGCTTTCTAAAAATAGAAACCATTAGACAGTTGTCACAATATTTAGAATCTTAAAATTTAAAGTCATTACTTTATAGATAAAAGGCTAATTTGCATTTCTTAGATTATTAAAATCCTAAAGGAAATCAGCCCTGAATATTCACTGAAAGGACTGATGCTGAAGCTGGAATTCCAATACTTTGGCCACCTAATGTGAATAACTGACTCCTTGGAAAAGACCTTGATGCTGGGAAAGACTGAAGGCAGGAGAAGAAGGGGAAAACAGAGGATGAGATGGTTGGATGGCATCACAGACTTGATGAACATGAGTTTGAGCAAGCTCCAGGGTTGGTGATGGACGGGGAAGCCTGGTGTGCTGCAGTTCATGGGGTCACAAGGAATCAGACATGTCTGAGTGACTGAACTGAACTAAACTGAGATTGTTAAAATGGTTAAAGATTTTCCTATAGGTTCATTCACTAGTTAACATTTCTCTTTGTGACTTACTTTTCATTTTGATTTTATTTCAGTGTTTTCTTATTGATTTATGAGTTTCTATATAAAGGTATTACTTTTCCAATCATACTCCATCAATCATACTGCCATGCTCACCCAGTTTATTAAATTTTTAATGTTATTTGTGTTTTCTCAGGCTGATATTTTAAGCTTTAGGTTGAAAAACTGTGACTCTTTGCTTGTATTGTTTCACTGTTGTTGTTTAGTCACTCAGCCATGTCCAACTCTATGTAACCCCATGGACTATGGCTCACCATGCTCCTCTGTCCTTGGGATTTCCAGGCAAGCACATTGGAGTGGGTTGCCATTTCCTTCTCCATTATTATTTAATTAGTCATTTCTAAAATTATTTCTCACTCATAGGACTGATATGTCTTTATAATTTTAGATGAATACGTTAAATTTATCCAAAACAAAGGAATAGTCTTAACTTCCTCAGTGACATTCTTCCCTGGACTGATGTAGGTTTCAAGCAGTAAATTAGAAGGCAGAAGCAATATTAAAGGTGAGAATTTTGACAGCTTTAAAAAGTGACATTTGATGAAAGGACAAAAGGCTTTCTAAAAATATCACACAGAAATCCTCAACATAATAACAATCTAAGTCCATTGAAGGTAGAACAAAGAGACCTTAAAGTGCCCTAAACTGATGTTCGTAAAAGTAATATACAGTTATGAAAATATCGAATGATTTATAGGAGATCATGGGGAAAAAGCAAAGACATAAATAAGATATTTTTAGAAATATTTCTGATTCAAATAATTTTTTAAAAAGGTCTTTAGGCATAAAATTCATAGCCAACCAGGAAAATTGGCTACGAAGAATGACTTGTTCTTAGAGGTACCAATTAGATGACATTTTATAAAAATTTGTCACCTATTTTATATGGCTTCCTAGATTTTTAACATATGGAAAATAATGATCTTGGTTTATTCCTCTATCCCCCTTAATGCCACATATTAATAGACACTGGATGCCAGCTGAGTGCCAGTTTTCTATACACTTATTTTTAAACCCACCCTCACTTTCCCAGGGAAGAAATGAAGGCTTGGAGAGGTTATGCTCCTTCCCAAGGCTGATTTTGAACCCAGTCCTGTCCGGTTCTCTCCACATGGCTAATTACTTTCTCATGCCTAGACTTGATTCACTGTTTCCCAAGTAAATCAGAAAATAATTTTAATAATTATTACTGAAAAGTTGGGAGTGAGGCACATGGTTTACAACTTTGTTGGAGAAACAGGACATACACATGACAAAAGACCTTAAGAAAATTTTAAAGTCCATCATTTTAGTTGCCTTTCTCCGACAACTGAGTCAGCCTGAAGCCTTTCCAAGGCAGCAATTCGATTATTCTAGGCTCTGAATGTTCTTGTCTCTGAAGGAATAGCATTCTCATAAGCTGACTGTAGGATCAAGGCACTTTATACTCATGTGTTAGATAGTCTTTCATCCTTCCCTCCACTGAATTCTTTATCGGGACTGCCAGTGTCTTAGTCTTGTTGATTTAAGAGAGAAATGAAGAAATGAAAGATTGCTTTTTGTCTGTCTTCAAAGCCCTCCCTGTCTGTGGTTTGCTGTCACATGCTCTCCTGCATCATTTTCTACATTCCATCTTCCAAAAAATGTTTTTGTGGAGGTGATTTATTTTAAAGTCACTTTTACACTTTTTCTATCCATCAACGGTTGTCTTCTTTAGAAACATGCTTACCTAGTAAGATGGAGCCATTGGCACACTCCTCCTTTATACTCAATAAATTATTGCTTCAAAAAATCTTTGGCCTTCTTTATCACCATTAATCTAGCCAAACAAGACAAATAGTGTGTAAAAAAGGGGTTTAATACCTACTTTGAATGTAGGAAAACAGATAATATTTATGCAGTTTTGTGACACAAAACTGAAAAGATTGTCAAGGACTTTTCAAATGATCCATAAATCTGAGTACCCAGGTGAAAGAGGAGAGATGGGGATAAATCAGTAGAGACATTGATGAATTCCTTAGATTACAATACCATTTTCTCAGGGAACACAGAAAATGTCAAAACTGAGCTACCTTATCTGTCTCTTTTGATTTCCTTTAATATAGGAGATCCTTAACAAAGAGGATGAGCATAAAGAATGTTCCCTCTGAGAATGCCAGTTCTGTCACAAGCCTGCAATAATGCTTAATGTAGTACCAAAACCACAATGGATTCTCAATCAGTGATAACTATTTGCAAATATAGGCAAACATATTCCACATCCTATCTTCTAATTTACACTAAAATACCTCTTGTCTTTTCTCTTATATACAAGGTATTAAACTAAGAATCTGCCTGCAATGCAGGAGACCCAGGTTTGATTCTTGGATCAGAAAGATCCCTTGGAGAAGGGAATGGATAACCACTCCAGTATTTTTGCCTGGAAAATTCCATGGACAGAGGAGCCTGGCAAGCTACAGTCCATGGGGTGGCAAAGAATTGGACATGACTGAGCGACTAACACTTTCACTTTCAGGTCACCTTAATCTTATAAATTTTTATTAGAATATAGTTGGTTTACAGTGTTGTGTTAATTTCTTCTATAAAGCAAAGTGAATCAGTTATATGTATACATATATCCACTCTGTTTTAGTTTCTTTTCCCATATAGAACATTATGGATTATTGAACAGAGTTCCCTGTACTATACAGTAGGTCCTTACTAATTATCTATTTTATATATAGTAGTTTGTATGCATTTAGTCCTAATCTCCCAATTTATTCCTCCCCTCTTCCAAGTCACCTTTATCCATGCAGTGCTCAGTTTTACCAGTGTTGATTCAGAGGGTAATCAGTTGAACATGTAAAGTGCTTGGTGCAGAAAATCTTGAGGATGCAGGCATGGTTATCACTGATTGAACTTGAATGGGCAAATTTGGGGGAAAAGGAATATTAGACAAGATTAATGATTTGACCAATGGCATTGGCAAGAATGTATGGCATATTTAGAAAATGCTTAAGAAGATGACAGTTACTCAAGTAGAGAGTATGTTGGAGGAGTGGGAAAAAGATTATAATACCTTAAGGTAAATATTGTTTCGTGTTTTCTTTAAACTTCTCAGAAGATTCTACAAGTGTTAATGTTAGTCACTCAGTCCTATCCAACTCTTTGAGACTCCATGGACCATAGCCTGCTAGGCTCCTCTGTCCAAGGGATTCTCCTGGCAGGAATACTGGAGTAGGTAGCCATTCCCTTCTCCAGGGGATCTCCACAAGCCAGGGATTGAACCCAGGTCTCCTATACTGCAGGCAGAGTCTTTACTGTCTGAGCTATCAGACTCTATAAAACAAACATCAGACATTTCAAAGGTTTAGAGAATGGGGGTTTAATAATTTGATAACTATAGCCTTTTACTAACATCCTGAATCTGTTGCTTTTCTTTTTTGTTTGTTTTTCAATTCAAGTAATGGCATTGAAACATGTAAATTATCATATGTGAAATGAATTGCCAGCCCAGGTTTGATGCATGATTCAGGGTGCTCAGGGCTGGTGCACCGGGATGACCCAGAGGGATGGAATCGGGAGGGAGATGGGAGGGGGGGTTCTTGAAGGGGAACACATGTATACCCATGGCGGATTCATGTCAATGTATGGCAAAACCAACATGATAATGTAAAAAAAATTTAATTAATTAATTTTTAAAAAGTAATAACCTCAGCTGATAAAACTCCAAAATATCACATACTTAGCTTACTGTAAATTGTTTTATTTCACAACATACTCTCTATAATATTGTATAATTATAAGTGTTGGTGTGGTGTTAGTAGTAGTAGAAGTAGTATTAGCAGCAGCGGAACTGAAGTCCATGTTGATCGATACGGGCGATGTGTTGTTATTCCTGGTTACACTGCTCTCTGTCTCTCCCTTCACTCCTTCCTCACCATTTATTCACATTCTCCTTTACTCAAGTACCTTTCTAAGTATTTTATGAGGATTATTTGTAAACAGCACAAAAATTTAACTGAGTACATGGTCCTATCCCAGCTTTGTAGATGTAGAGACTCCTGCTCAAAGTGTTCAGGTAATACACCCAAGGTCTTACAACCAGGATTTGAACTCAGATCCCTGGCTCCAAAACCCCTGCCTGCTCTAAGTAGACTATAGTACACTGTAGCGTACTGTCCTGGGATCCTGCTTTAACATTCCACAGGATACAGAGTAAGGGAATTGTACAGTCACATGATTTTCTTTTTCCTCTGGGGTCAGCCTAAGAGGTATGTGAAACTAGAGTCTCTCACTCTGTTGTGACTTGCCTTTTCTCCTGCTTATTCAAATAATTGGCTGCTTTTATATCCTTGTCTGATGTGTGTATGTAAATAAACTGCTGGCCACATGACCACATGCCAGATGGACTGGTCATTTGGCGCTTTGGTGGCTGACACACATCCAGGTGGCTCTGCCAGTCTTTCACGTGGTGGAATGGTATCTGGTGTATTCGGATAATGTTAGCTATTCAGTACTGAGAACAAAGGCCCATACATAGATGGAGACCGTGTTCTCTTCTCAGACAGTAAGGAAAGCCTCTACTATTTAAGGATGCTTATTATATGTCTAACATTTTCCCATGTGTCATCTCCGTTAACTCTAAGATGAAAATAATGTATTAAGTCACATTTTCTTTTCAAGAGAGCTAGAGTAAAGTACTGTGTGTGACTCCTAGATACCCCATTTTAAAAAAGTAACTAACAGTTATAACTTGTGAATATAGATGCCCCAAGGCACCTCCTTATTGCCGTCTGTTGCTATGGTCTCAAAGAACTCAAACCAGTTTTAGATGTGACTTAATTAGAGTCTGATTAGGGTTGTAGTGCTTCTTAAACAAATATAAATGTTTGTTATTTGAGCCATTGAAGGCCTCATTAACATGAATGAGAAGTTTCCTCATGATACTAAACTTCATTCATTCTTTTTTTTATCTTAATTCATAAAGCAGTTATAGCCAAGACTACTAGTTGAGTCACTAATTGCTCTGTAGCTGTTGCATGAAGGTGTTGAAGGTCTTTCCAAATCATACGCATTATTGGAATTCAGAGATCCATGCTTTGCTCTGATTACGTAGCTGCTTGAGTTCTCAATAAATACTCTTTGTGGGGTTAACTGAGCTTATGTATGTAGTGTTTCTCTCCTTGCAGTGCAATATAGTAACACACTGAAGACTGGGAATAAAGCATTATATCTCAAAATACTCATAAATTTGACCACTGTCACAGTACTATTCATACTTAGAATGTCTTTGTGGACTGTGGATAAATGCTCTTGGCTTGAGTTGTCTTTGAAGTAGTGACATTTTCAAACCAAGCCAAAATTGAATTTTTATTTCCTCTCTAGTCTAATGGAGAAGGCAATGGCAACTCACTCCAATACTCTTGCCTGGAAAATCCCATGGACAGAGGAGCCTGGTAGGCTGCAGTCCATGGGGTTACTAGGAGTCAGACATGACTGAGCGACTTCACTTTCATGCACTGGAGAAGGAAGTGGCAACCCACTCCAGTATTCTTGCCTGGAGAACCCAGGATGGGGGAGCCTGGTGGGCTGCCGTCCATGGGGTCGCACAGAGTCGGACATGACTGACACAACTTAGCAGCAGCAGCAAGAGCATCTAGTCTAAAAGAGTGTTTCTATCTTTTAGAATTCCAAAATTACTTTATAAAGACAAAATACAAAACAACTCAGAAACACTTTTCTTCTTACCTTAAGGTAAATGGTGGGAAAATGTCATAATTATGAAAATTTTGCACTTAGTCAGCCAAAGGTAATTGTGTAATTTGGAACAATCTGAAGGCATAAAGTTGAAAATGTTATTTTAGGGATTTTTAGCATGCTTAAAGGAGCGTGTTAAATTTCTAAGTGGAACTATCACTCGGAATATGTAAATATAACTAGCAACTGTGGTCACTTAACTTATAAATGAATAAATGCCTTATAGATGAGTTGGAAGGAAGAAAGGTTCTTTTCCTACTCTGGATGAAAGTTTCTTAGTTAAAAAGAAATGAGATGAGGTATTTAAAGAATCTGATTCTTTTGACTTCCTACTTCAGAATTATAATTTTATAGGAAACAAGCATACAAATAAATGCATATTGTGGACCTAAAAACCTATTTGTGACATGACTATACTGTGATGGGATTAATTATTATATAGATTGGTCTTTTGCATATAGAGGTGGGGATGAACAACCCAATTCTTGTTTTATATTTGTATATCTAGCTAGTCTTTTGGAGATTGGATAATCACAGGCTCATTTAAAGATACAATACTCTCTAGTATGTAGTACAGATTGGCAATATGGTTTGTCTATTACAGAATTACCTGGAGAATTTTGATGCAGAATCCTGACATTCCCCTCCCTCCCTCATTTTGGATTAGAATCTGTGGTTAAAAACTACATTTTTAACCACTTTCTTTGGTGATCTACAGCATCTGATATTTAATATCCATATTTTGGGCATAACTATTCTTTGATAGGCAAGATTATTCTATGAGATACACCCATTTAATGGTTAAGATTTTAACACACTGTATAATATTGTAACCATTTAAGGAATAGGAGTCCAATTTAGTTAGTTTCCATTGCGGATCTGTAGAGTTAATCATAGCAGTATCTATCACATATTGAACATATGAACAAAAAATGCTGTTCCATGGCCATTCAGGATCTGCAGCTCTCACAACAGCCCAGCATGGTGGTTGATATTATTTCCACTTCACAGGTGAGAGACAGGTGAGAGAGCTTAAGGATAAGGCCTTACTTTTAGTAAGGGATGGCACTGGGAATTCAACCCAAGTGTGGCTTAGTCCAAAAGCTGTACTGGAATCACCATGGCAGAGTCCTCGTTAATGAATTTGTAGCAGTGCACAGGGGCAGCACAAGTTACCTGGCACCTTCATGTGAAGCAGAAAATGTCTCTTCGTCCTTTGGAAGGAAGGGTGCAGCTCAAGCTACAGTACCCAAGCTTAACCTAAGGAGGACTGCACCTCTCCCCTCTCCACCAGACACCCATGTGCAGTGAGCTGCTTTTAGTGAGATAGCTCCGAGACTCTATATTTTAGGCTTAATATCTTATAAACACACAAAAACATGTTAGCAGACTAAAATTTTAGAAATGTGTCAGGGGTGAAGAGAAGGGAAAGCAAGCAGATGGCTCATTGATGGTCCAACTCAGTCAGTTTATTTTGATTGCCTCTAGGATTCCTATGAAATGCAGTGTCTTTACATTCCTGTGTTGTGATGCAGACCATCTATGTGAGATCTGATATAGTTTGATTTGGTTTCATTTACATCTATACTGTATCCACTATTCTATCAATATCCACATTACTTCATTTTTGCTACCAAACTGTAGTAGTGTTTGTAAAATATTCAAGATCTAATTGGACTTTTTCCTATAGCTGTATTTTTGTTAGTAGTTTCACATGCCTATGTATTATTAGCATTAAAAAATATAGCTAATGCTTTGGGCTCATGTTACACATTTATGTCCTTTTCACACTTCTAGCTTACCTTTTAGATCTTACTCTGTTTGATTCAAGCTTTATTCTCTGCACTAAGATGCACCTCAGAAAAATCAGGGACTGTTTTAACTTTTCCATTAAAAAAATCAGTTTCCACAATTCTGATAAATTTTCTTAAAAAAAACACAAAAACCGGTCAGCATGAAAAGCCATTAATTTTTTAGATAAAAACCATGGCTAAGTCTTCAGAGCATACTGTAGCTTTCTGAGCCAAGGATTATCTATAAATGTGTGCTAAGTCACTTCAGTTATGTGTGACTTTCTGCAACCCTCTGGACTGTAGCTCGCCAGGCTCCTCTGTCCATGGAATTCTCCAGACAAGAATACTAGAGTGGGTTACCATGCCCTCCTTGTTCTATAAATAAGGTGCACTAATTATTAAGCTCCTACTGTGTCATGTCCTGTCCTAGGTTCTTTGCATGTTTTTAGCTCATTAAATTTAATCACTGCAGTCAGTCTTTCAGAGATTGCTTTCCAGGAGAATAGGTGATACACTGTTGCTGCTTCAGGGCAGACTTGTAACCATTCCTGGAAAAAAGCGCCCTCGCAGATGTTTTACTATTAGTGCATTGGCCATGGGCATCATCTACACAAGGAACCACAACCTGGGATTCCTAGAGGGCCATGGTGGATATTCTCTGGGTTCCTGTTTCTTTCTTTTTTTTTTTTTTTTTTAGAGAGACACCCTTTTATTGTACGGTTCCTTTATGGGAAAAAAAATAGAGTCTTTTTTTTTTTGTTTTTTGTTTTTTTGTTTTTGCAGGAAAGTTTATACCCCTCCAGGAATGCCTTTTCTCCAAGGTGTAGGCTTTTAAGGACCTCTCAGATGGCACTAGCGATAAAGAATCCACCTGCCAGTGGACGAGATGCAAAAGATGTGGGTTCAATCCCTGGGTGGGGACTATCCCCTGGAGGAGGAAATGACAACCTGCTCCAGTATTCTTGCCGGGAAAATTCCACGGACAGAGGAAACTGGCGGGCTACAATCCATGGGGCTGCAGAGACTCGGACATGACTGAGCACACACACAATGCACAATAGGCTTTTAAACACTTGGCTCTGTTTCCTTCCTTTGAAACAGAGATTCTGGACCTAATGAATTCAGAGTTTGTTTTGATGAATTTGTATTGATGAACGCTAACTTGGACTGAATGGAGAATGAACTATGTTTTAAATAAAGGTTTTTTTTTTTTTTTTCAAACCTCAATATAGCTTTCTTGAAACCAGATTATGGGAGGGGAAACCTTGATGATTTTAAGTGTTAGATACCAATGATATGGGGCTTCTCAGGGGGCACTAGTGGTTAAGAACCTGCCTGCCAAGGCAGAAGACACCAGAGGCAAGGGTTTGATCCCTGGATCAGGAAGATCCTCTGGAGGAGGGCATGGCAACCAACTTCAGTATTCTTATATGGAGAATCCCATGGACAGAGGAGCCTGGAGAACTACAGTCCATAGGAATCACAAGGAGTAGGACATGACTGAAGTAACTTAGCACTCAGCATGCACCAATTTTATTGACACTACTTTGAAGATGCTACTGAAGACCAGAATTTCTGTTGAAGAGAGAAGAACAAGTCATAGGATCATTTTTTCCTGATTGTAACTGTTTAACACACTTTATCTGTTCTCAGGTTTCTATTGGAGATTGCTTTGGAAGCTACTGAAATTTTGAGAGCAAATGCCACTTTAATCACTCTTGTTAAATAACTGTCAGTAGTAAATTTATGAGCCCCTTATTTAGAACATATACAGGAGGAAATATATCCTCCCATCCTCTTTCAAGATAAATAGCTCTCAGCTCATTTATTTAGACACACACTTGTGGAACAATTCTATTATGTTGTGCTAATATTTAACTTTTAGGATTATTACACATCGTTTGTCCATTTATTTTGTAACTTATTTCTGAGGAGTTCAGGCAGTGGTTTTATTCTTCGATCTTGTTTAAAATTCGCTCACTGCTTCTCCTGTTGTGGGTCAGCACAGTTTCTTCTCTCAGGAGGTCATGGATCGATCGATGGAGTATGTGTAGCCCTCAGAGTGCTGGAGAAAAGTGTGATAGAAGTGGTAAGTTACATAATGGTTCGGAAAGCTGAAGTGGGAAGAGTTTCAGGGGACATTGCTGTCTTTTCTGAGGCTGTCACTTATTAATAATTCATTACACTTTAGAATTCAAAGTAATTTTGCATTTCTTACATCCAGTCTAGCGCCAGCATGCTTTCACTGCCTCCTCCTAGGCTTCACTTGTGATTTCTATTCAAGTAGCAGACCCATTTGGGACATTCATTGTGTGTCAGATGTTGTACTAGGGTACACAGTATTATGATAAGCAGGGCATATTTCCTATTTGGGAAGGTGAGAGCTACATATAATTAATTTTAAAAAAAGCAAAATTAAAAGTTTGTTTTTAAAATAGCGAAACTATGTATTAATTTTCATTGGAGTGTAGTTTCTTTGCAATGTTGTGTGTGTTCCTGCTGTACAGCAAAGTGGATCAGCTATACGTATACATAGATCCCCTCTTTTTTGGATTTCTTTCCCGTTTAGGTGACTGCAGAGCACTGAGTAGGGTTCCCTGTGCTATACAGTGGGTTCTCCTTAGTTATCTGTTTTATGCATAGTGGTGTATGTATGTAGAGTAGGAAATGGCAGCCCATTCCAGTGTTCTTGCCTGGAGAGTCCCATGGACAGAGGAGGCTGATGGGCTGCAGTCCCTGGGGTCCCGAGGAATCGGACACAACGGAGCAACTGAGCAGTGACAGTGTATATACGTCAATCCCCGTCACCCAATCCATTCCAGCCTCCCTTCCCCCTCGGTGTCCATAATTTGTCCTGTATGAGTGTGTCTCTGTTTCAGTTTTGCAAATAAGATCATTTAAAACAGTTTTCTAGCTTCCATATATATGCATTAATATCCAATATTTGCTTTTTCTCTTTCCAACTTATTTCCCTCTGTTTTGTGGACTACAGGTCCATCCATATCCTTAAAATTAAAAGTGTTGAGCCATGATTTTCATAAAAATGTTATAGACATTTAGATATGACAAGGCCACTTCTAGCTTGAAGAAGCTCCTCTTCTTCTGAATATCTCCCATTGCCAAACTCATCCACTCAGTGATCCTTATTTTGCATGTGGAAAATTTTACCTGAGTATGTTGAACTGTTCCACTCATCTCTTCTTTCATACTTTAGTTTTCTTCTTGTTCAAGGCAGAGGAACTTAATACTTTTTAGATACATTCATTCTTATGCTGCTTCCCAAGCATGACTTTGAAAACAGAAATACTCTCTCAAAAACCTGCCAAATACTTTTTTTTTCTTTTGAATGACTCCCGAAATATTGCCTTGTGCACCAAATCTTTTGATTTGATCATAACAGTGGATATGAATTTTTTCTGCTGCTCAACATTGATAACAAACATCCAGTTTCTTTTTCTGATTTCCTGAGACATATGGCAGAAAGTGAAGAAGAACTAAAGAGCCTCTTGATGAAAGTGAAAGAGGAGAGTGAAAAAGTTGGCTTAAAGCTCAACATTCAGAAAACTAAGATCATGGCATCTGGTCCCACCACTTTATGGCAAATAGATGGGAAAACAGTGGCTGACTTTATTTTTTTGGGCTTCAAAATCACTGCAGATGGTGATTGCAGCCAGGAAATTAAAAGATGCTTACTCCTTGGAAGAAAACTTATGACCAACCTAGACAGCACATTAAAAA
This sequence comes from Antilocapra americana, assembly GCA_007570785.1. Lineage (NCBI taxonomy): Eukaryota > Metazoa > Chordata > Mammalia > Artiodactyla > Antilocapridae > Antilocapra > Antilocapra americana. The sequence goes on along the minus strand of ML660770.1, from coordinate 6,865,296 downwards.
GCAGAGACATTACTTTGCCAACAAAGGTTCATCTAGTGAAAGCTATGGTTTTTCCAGTGGCAATGTATGGATGTGAGAGTTGGACTATAAAGAAAGCTGAGCACTGAAGGATTGATGCTTTTGAACTGTGGTGTTGGAGAAGACTCTTGAGAGTCCCTTGGAACAGCAAGGAGATCCAACCAGTCCATCCTAAAGGAGATCAGTCCTGGGTGTTCATTGGAAGGACTGATGCTGAAGCTGAAACTCCAATCCTTTGGGCACCTGATGCGAAGAGCTGACTCATTTGAAAAGACCCTGATGCTGGGAAAGATAAAGGGCAGGGGGAGAAGGGGAAGACAGAGGATGAGATGGCTGGATGGCATCACCGACTCAATGGCCATGGGTTTAAGTGGATTCCGGGAGTTGGTGATGGACATGGAGGCCTGGTATGCTGCGGTTCATGGGGTCACTAAGAGTCAGACATGACTGAGCGACTGAAGGGAACTGAATTGATTCAATATGTTTGTTAAGTACCTTTTGTGTGGCAGAAACGTAAACGAATCTGGAACGAATTTCTCAAACAGGGATAAAGGACCCAGGTGTGTGAACAATACATTACAGTGTGACCCAGTTAGTGTTACGATAGAAGTGTCTGTGTGAGGTGTATTATGAACACAAAGGAAACAGAAGACCTAGCTCTGGTAGAACTGAAGAATAGAGCTCCCCAGAGAGAAAAGAGATAGAAAGTCACTAAAAGACAGAACCAGTCCATACAGAGGCATAGAAGTGTGAAAAAGGGTGTAAATTTGGGTCAGATTGTGGCATATCCTCTGTTCCTTTTCACGACAGCTGGGTTTAAACAAGATGTTACATGTAAGGTGCTTAAATGCAGGACTTTATACACAGAAGGCAGGAAAAAAATATTAGCTGTCTGTGCTAAAAATACTTTCTTATTTATAATCATAATAATCCAGTAAGAAATCAGGCATCCCTGGAGACTTTTAAGCAGCAAAATTAATCAGTAAGTATGCTACAGAAAAATGGCTCTTGCATCAGTTTAGAATAGGGATTGGAAGGAGAAAGATTTAGAGTAGAAGATCAGTTGACAGTCATAACAATAATATAGGCAAAGTGTAATTAGGTACTAATGACATGGGTTTGAGACTTAACCTCTCTGTATCCATTTCCTCATCTGTAAATATTAGGATTATAATAACGTGTAATTCATAGGATTTTCATGAGGATTAAAGGAATTAACATTTTCAAAGCTCTTATAAGAGTGCCTTCTTAGTGCTATGTGTTTGTTAAGCAGAATTCAAACAGATGAATGTTGCTTGTATATCTTTTGCATATTCATGAGTCCTAGATTGTTGTAATTAGAGATGAATTGTGTCTGTGTCATTTGCTCTGCACAGACAGTAATAAAGAGCTGTTCTTTTCAGTTGATTTCAATTATCATAATATTCAACTGATACTTCTCTATTTAATACCACTAAAGGTAAAGACAAGTCTTGGTCTTCTGAGTCCAATACATAATAACATCTTGACTACTCTTCAGACAGTTGTTGTCAATGACAGCAAATCCCTTTGTGCATATAATAGTCATTGCAGTATATCTGGGGCACACGTCTTTTAAAGGATATAAGTGTAAAACTATAGTTTACAACTATTAAAGGATTTTGTTGTTGTCATCAAGTAGCCTATTGGAACTCAAATTTATTTCCGAGAAAAGACCATGTACTACAGTGTTCTAGATGAACCAGTCATAAATCAAATTAGAGACTTTGGCAAGTACATTGTGATGCATAATTTTATGGCATGCAACGCCTATGTTTGATTAAATAGAGCATCTGCTTGTAATTGAATTTTATTTATCATCAATTTTTATTTAATTTTGGACTATGAAAAGACATGCTTGACTTGGTCTAGTCTTCTGATTTTAAGCATAAGATTATGGCTGCTTGAGAACAAAATATTAGTAGACCCTGTCAGAGGACTTAAGTTCAGTTGGTCTGAAACCTTTTGGATCACTCTTTTCTTGGCTTTTCACCACCATTTAAATATTTTATATCAAGGTTTCTCATGGCTTCCCAGGTGGAGAAGGTGGTAAAGAACTCACCTGCTAATGCGGGAGACTCAAGAGACGTGGTGGGTTTGATCCATGGGTCGGGAAGGTCCCCTGGAGTAGGAAATGGCACTCTCTCCAGTACTCTTGTCTGGAGAGTTCCATGGAGAGATGAGCCTGGTGGGCTACAGTCCATGGGGTCGCAAAGAGCCGGACGGACGGACTGAGCACACGTACATATCAAGGTTTCCCAACCTCAGAATTATTGGCATTCTTGGTCAGATAATTTTTTGTTCTGGGAGTTCTCCTATATATTGTGAAATGTTTACCAGCATCCTGACCTTTACCCTTCTAGATCCAGGAGAACCACTTTCCTCCAGTTTTAACAATCAAACGTACCTCCCAGTGTTGCAGAGTGTCTTCAGAGGTGCTGGGGTAGGGATCAACTGAGAATAACTATTCCAAATGATGATTTTCATTGTTCCTGTTTAGTCACTAAGTCATGTCCAACTTTTTGCAACCCCATGGACTGCAGTACACCAGGCTTCCCTGTCCTTTACTGTGTCCCGGAGTTTGCCCAAATTCATGTTCATTGAGTCATTAATGCTATCTAACCATCTCATCCTCTGCAACTCCTGTTTCCCTTTGCCTTCAGTCTTTCTGAGAATCATGGTCTTTTCCAGTGAGTCGGCTCTTCTCAAGGGGGCCAAAGTTTTGGAGCTTCAGCCTCAATGTCAGTCCTTCCAGTGAATATTCAGGGTTGATTTCCTTTAAGATTGACTAGTTTGATCTCTACAGTTCAAGGGACTCCTGAGAGTCTTCTCCAGCACCACAATCTGAAAGCATCACCTCTGTGGTGCTCAGCTTCCTTATGGTCCATTTCTCCCATCCATACATGGTTACTGGAAAAACCATAGCTTTAACAGTGTGGACCTTTGTTGGTGAAGTGAATGTCTTTGCTTTTTGAATGATGATAACAAACACTAAAAGGATGCAGTTTTCCTCTACCACATATCTGGAATATCAATTTGCTCAGGGTTCATGTCAGTAATTTCAGTTTTTTTAATAACCTTCTTCAGTGAGCAAATTGGTTTTCCCAAATACGGTGCCAGTATTTTATTCCAAATTATTTTACTAGATTACTGTTTTAGGTATCCTGCTTAGGAAGTTTATGCCAGGCAAAACCTGATATGCCATCTGGTTGACTATAAAGCTAATTTCTTAATTTCTGTATTTGGCCATATGAATGTTGTGCTATTACAAAAACTCTTTGCAAGTTTTTTTTTTTTTTTTTTGCTTCTTTTGAGAATTGGTTAGTTTAAATCTATTCATATTATATTAACAATGCCAAGAACTAAAGTTCAACTAAGTTTTTTGAATGTTTGAATGTACAAAATGAAAAAAATGAGCCTCATTTTAATGTATATCTACTGTGAAAAAATTACTATTCAATTCCCTTACAAAAAGGATCTGGTTCTTAATTTAAAAACAAACAAAAAACAAGTAAGGGCCATGTACTCCTCCAGGCCTACTTAACAGGTGAAGATTTCTGAGTTACTTTTCATTATAATCAAAAAAGCAGGGATCTAGTGGGTAGAAAAATAGGGAAAAATCATTAAACATGAAGCCAGTGAAGTTCTAACAAATGTATACTTCATTTTCCAAATGCATGAGAGTCATGATAAGCTGTTTGTTCATCTTCACAGTGTATGTTTTATCATGAGAACTTCTCTTATGTAAGTATTTGCTCTGAATTATTTCACTGTGATTCTTAACTTTCATAAAAATATTTTCTTTACTAGTCCTTGTTACTTGGCAAGTCTCCAAGAATACAATGCATCATGTCTACATATTGTACATTTTAATTGTCCTCATTTTTCTGGATAAGGGTGCTTGAGATACATTTCTAGATTGTGATTTTTCCAATATGCTCAAATAACACTTTATTGAGAAATATAACACTGACATATTTAATACTGGCTTTATTAATTGTTCCATACGTAGTATCTCACCTCTCCAAATAGATTGTAAACTGTTTATAATTAGAGATTACCTCTGACATTCTTTAACATTCTCTAGTATAAGAATAGAGGCAGAATTCACTCAGCTAATGTGGATTCTCTTCTTGAATGATACTATTTTATATATATATTAATAGTTATTCAAGAATCCCTAGAAAACTGGTACTAAAGATTGAGACAGAGAGTTGGCACTTAGTAGGTTTTGTCCAAACAACTAAATAATGAGTAAATGAATATTGGGCCTTAGGTTTTTTTATTTGCATAAGTACAAGGATTATTTTCCATAATCAAGATGATATGGGATTCTAAGAGTAGCTTTCATACAGTTTGGTTTTAAGAATAGCATTCATGCAGTGTGGCAGAGAATTCTATAATTTTCTAGCAACGCAAATTACAAAGGCCAGCTGATTCACTTCCCTTTCTGAATAAAATTCTGTCTTTCTTAGGGTATATATGTTAAGCATTAATCGATAGGACCTTATGTACCAACTCTTTGACTAAGGCCCATGAGTTCAGCAGCTGGCCTGATCTAGAGGTTAAAATTAAATTTCATTTAATGAAAGAAATACACACCAAATTCTGGGAGATGACATTATTGTTCGCAAAATACACTGATGGCATTTTTTTTAAATTTTAATTTTATATTGGAGTATAGTTGATTAACAAGGTTATGATAGTTTCAGGTGATTGATGGTATGTTTTGTTCACTGCTCTGTCCCCGATACTTAGAACACTGTCTGGAGCACAGGAAACCATCAATAAGTACTTGTTTAGTGAATAAATACATTAGTAGTACCAAAGAACATGCGTCCGCCAGCATAGGACTTTGACTAACATGGATGAATGTGTAATTGGATGGATGAGGAATGTATTACTACATATTTCACAAGTAACTTTCCAAGGTCTATCTAATTTGCAGCTTCTCTAAACCACTTTGATTTTGGGCTGATCACTATAAGAAAAGAGAAACATCTCAAGACATAGTATTTTATTATTGACCTTGCAAATTATGTTTTATTGAATCTTTCATATAGGTATTTCAACTCTCTTTTCTTTAAATATAAGATAATTATTATGCTGAGTATATTTTCTTTTTTATTAAATATTCATATTTGTGGTTTGTTTTTATTCTCACAACAATCCTATAAAATGAGTTTTTATATCCTCCACTTAAAAGTGAAGCTTGTAAAACCAATTTGTACATACTACCTTCATCCTTAAGCTTCTTATTTCAAAAATATCCGTCTACTTTCTGTATCATGCTGATCAGTGACCAGATCCTTTGGTTCTCCTTGTTGTTGTTGTTATTCAGTGGCTTAGTCATGTCTGACTCTTTGCAACCCCATGGACTGCAGCATGCCAGGCTTCCCTGTCCTTCACTGTCTCCCAAAGTTTGCTCAGTCATGTCCATTGAGTCAGTGATGCTATCTAACCATCTCCTCCTCTGTTGGCCCCTTTCTCCTTTTGCCTTCAATCTTTCCCAGTATCAGGATCTTTTCCAGTAAATCTACTTTTTGCATCAGGTGGCCAAAGTATTGGAACTTCAGCTTCAGCATCAGTCCTTCTATTGAATATTCAGGATTGATTTCCTTTAGGACTGATTGGTTTGATCTCCTTGCAGCCCAAGGGACTCTCAAGAGTCTTCTCTAGCACCACCATCTATTAACTGTAGAGTGCTGAGTCTTTCAGGGCTCTTTGGGATCTACAGTAATATTGCAAAGCACAAGTGTTTATCAAGTTATAGTAGCAACCTAGCCACATAAAGTGATAATGGAGATGATGGATGTCATGGTTTTCATGAATCAATATAAAGGTCATAGTGTGAAATGAATTGGGATTTAAAAATTTAGAAGTACACTAAGTCCCTTACCTAGGAATGAGTTCTGTTCTGAAAGTGTGTTCATAAGTTCAATTTGTTTGTTAAATCCAACAAAGTTAGCCTAGGTATCCAACTAACACAGTTGGCTATATGGTACTGTACTGTAATAGGTTTATAATAATTTTCACACACATAATACATAAAAAACAGGTGCAAAGAATAGAGAACATTTTTAATCTTACAGTACAGAACCTTGAAAAGTACAGGAGCACAGTACAACAGCTTTCATACAGGGGCTGGCATCGAGTGGACAGGCCAGGAAAGTTACTGACTGGAGGAGGGAGAGGAGACGGGAGGTGGTAGAACTGAAGGACTGGCAGCAACAGGAGATGGAAGGCAAGCTGAAATTTCCCCATGCCTGATGTTGGTGGTACAGGCTCAGCTTCCTCTCTGGATTCAGTTCTATCTGCCCTCTTTAAGAAACCGTCCAGTGATGTCTTGGTTGTGGCTCAGTTTTTCCTCTTCGTAGATTTCATGGTAGCATCAGGCAGCATTCTGGGAACAGCTGCTGCAACCTCTGTGTATTGTTCAACATTCAGGTCCCAGGCCTCAAAAACTAAGTGCCTCCTCAGATAAAGAAAATCCGCTTGCCCTTCCCTGCATTATGAATATCTTTGGTCTTCAGTTACTTCTTCCTCTTGTCTCTCTCTGTCCTTTCTCTGGGTCTCCTGTTCCACCTGCTCTTCATCAGTAAGCTCTTTGTGTTGCAGGGCACAGCTTGTACTGACCACAAATGCACAACCACTTGTAGATGATACATGTGTGTCATAATGTACATCAGACATATGAAGTAACATACATGATCAAACATGTGAATCCACGTTTGCCTCTTTGAAAGTTCTCAACTTTAAGGTTCATTTGTAGGGAACTTACTGTATGTAGTAGGTCATTTCGGTGACTTTCATTTTGTCTTTTTGTGAGTCACTTAGGGTCCTCGTGGGAAAATAAAGTTCACCCTAGATGGATGAAAGGAAGAGATTTTAAGGAATTAACTCGTTAGTCATATCTGACTCTTTGTGACTCCATTGACTGTAGTCCCAGGCTCCTCTGTCCATGGAATTCTACAGGCGAGAATATTGGAGTGCATATCCATTCCCTTCTCCAGCGGATCTTCGCAACCCAGGGATTTAACACGGGTCTCTTGATTGCAGGCAGATTCTTTACTCTCTGAGCCATGAGGGAAGCCCAAATTCCTTATCCGGACAGAGAAAAACTGAACAATCCTCCAGGAATGAGGGTTGTAGATGACAAATGGAGAATAATAAACACAAATACTGTGCATTGAGGATTGGATAAATAAGTTTTGAAACATTATCTCTATCTGTATCTATAATCATGCCTGTCTATGTAATTTTCTTTCAATAGAGAGTATATGATTCAATTGGAGAATATATTTGGGATTATAAAAACATCCTTTATCTATGATTTGACCCTGCAGAATTTAGTCTCTCTATGAAAGACTGAAAAATATTTAATACCAAATGTTTCATTGTCATTGAAAAGAGAAACTACAAATACTGTGAACATTTGAATATCAGTTAGCATCTGACAACGGTTATTCCTATTGGCGTATTATTTTCTATGAATGTTCTGCCATTTCCTGGTCTTGCTGTAGGGAGAAAAAAACATAACAAAACTGTGCCATGACCACTGTTATCCTGTCACTGCTAGGAAGCCTCAACAAATCCTTAGTGTATAATGCTATTTTTATATTTTTCACTGTCAGTGATGGAAAACTTCTGAGTTCCTGAGTCCGTTCTAGTCACTGATCAGTGGCAGCTCTCAATAGACAAAAGCCAGTTCTGTCAACAAAAGCACTGACTTGGGAGGAGAAACCTCTCTGCTCTGAGCATGGGGTGACACCTGGAACAAAGTCACCTTCAAGGTCGTCACGGTTTTGTATTTCGCTTTCAATATGTGAGAGGTCATAAAAGCCTAAAAAATGTTGTAACCATCTGAGATAAAATATATAGCAGTGGTGTTTAGTAGAGAGTTAGAAATAGTAGCTACTAGACATGTTTGTGAGTGGGCTTATAGTATTAGTTCTCAAATGAGATGTTCCCTATTGATCAAAAAAGTCCCATATTAACTCCTTGAGGGAGTGAAGTTAATTAACTTCCATATTAACCCTGTTCTTTTGTTGTGACTGTTTTAACTGTTAATTGTGTCCTAGTTTTGAAGCCAGGTAAGTATACTTTATTAAAATACAGTCAGTGTTTTTCCTACATCTTCCTTTTAATTATTTTTATTTTTGATCTTAAATTTACATTGTTCTGGCAGTAAAGTTGCATTGTATTGTCTATTTTATGGGATATACATTTAGCAATTAAAGTCTGAATGAAAATATTCTCTAAAATGAACTTTCTCCTGTTCTACACCTCTGAGAATGTGATTTTCATACCTAATTAGCTTTATAAACATGTTCTACGTGATTTACAGCATAGAAAAAGGGGTATCCTGTCTCACAAGTATGGGTAGAATGTACTTTTGGATCTAGGGTGCTATTTATAGAATCTGAAATATACCTTTCAACTTCCGTCTCAATTGTCAAGTGCCAAATGTAAAGATGCACTCTGCTGGGGTCCAGCCCCAGCGGGTCCGGGGGTCTTGAGGGATGAGTGGCGTCGGCAGAAGAACTGAGCTGAGTTGATGTGTGGTGATGGAGAAGTCTCTTTATTGCTGTTAGTTTTTGTGGGGTGATGGAGCAGTCTCTCACTTTATTCTTGTTAGTTTACAGTATTATAGCCAAAAAAAAATCCCCATTACATCACAATTCTTCTATACAATCTTTTGTTTTCTGCCTACCATCAACAACTTTAACATTAAGCTCATTTTCCTTGCAAAAGGTCGGATTTCTGCATAATTAGACTTAACAATAGTATGTTTACCATTTGAATGTCTCCAGCATACTTCGGATAAGTACATCAATCTAAGTAGAAAGGTTACATTTCTGTTATTAGGTGCTATGTAGAAGCTAGAGAGAGGGGCTTAAGCTTGAAACTGTTTTATTCTGTTAACCTATTTTGGTTCTTACAAGGAAAGAGAAAAGAGGACAAAGAGACAGTTTAGCAGCACTGCTTTAACAATAAAACCCTATTAACCTTATAACTACTAAAATGAATTCGTCTGTCTACACTATCCTAAAGCAATCAATATCTCCAACTATGCTGGCCACAGTTATGAGCATTCCTAAGTCCCATACCAGCCTGGTTTTTTCAAGGAAGGGAGCCTCTTCCATGGAGTGGTCGGGGGAGTGGGATGTGGAAAGGTGACCCAAGTACAAGCCCTTCTGGTGGTGGCTTTGCCATGACCCCCAGAGAACTCTTGGTAAACCCCCCAGTAACTAGTAGGAGGTGTAGTAATCTATTTAAATGCCCCTTATTCCTCCTTTGTCCTCGGGAAAGGGAATCTGCCTTCCAGATCCTCTGAGGGAAATAAGGTCTGAGGGAATTATCTCAGGATGAATTTTTTCTAATTGGGACTGACCTACTGAGATGAGCTAAAATATAAACAGATGAGCATAAACAGAACTTCCCAAGAAAAATACCAGGAGGGGCCTTGCATTGGGATGCCCTGAAGGAAAATCCACTTTGCAGTTTCCTTCTCAGTCTCGTGACTTTGTCATCCGAGTGAGGGGGCATCCTGACGGCTCCCAGCAGTGCTCATTAGCAGATTTTGTGCTTTTGTGGATATGGTTATTATGTGGTTATAAATATTGCAACTATAAAATCAGTGCACACTCAAATACAATGAAACCCTATTAAATGTGCTAGAACACATTATAGTGAGTGAAAGTCGCTCAGTTGTTCCACTAAGTTGCTCGACTCTTCATAACCCCATGGGCTATACAGTCCGTGGAATTCTCCAGGCCAGAATACTGGAGTGGGGTAGCCTTTCCTTTCTCCAGAGAACACACTATGATAATCACTAATTTGAAACCCTGCGAAAGATTTTAACTAAAAAACTAGCTTATGTTAGGCTATTCTCTTCCCAAGACACAGAGGACTCAAAGGGGCATTATGACCTTAACTGAGATGCTTTTACCTGTACGTTGCTCAGCTCGGCTCGGGTTGCACACGAGAGCTCAGTGACTAGAGAGTGAGAAATCTGCAAGTCGTGGAGATGGGAGTGAGTGGAATGAGCTGAGGCAAACAGAACTCGGGTGGGGGTGCCTGCGAAGCACTAACACTAGAATGAAGCTTACAACTGATGTGTGTCTGTATATACTAGGTGGCCCAGTGGTAAAGAATCTGCCAGCCAATACAGAAGATGCAGGAGACGCAGTTTCAATCCCTGGGTTGGGAAGATCCCCTGGAGTAGAAAATGGCAAGCCACTCCAGTATTCTTGCCTGGAAAATCCCATGGACAGAGGAGCCTGGCAGACTACTGTCCAAGGGGTCACAAAGAGTTGGACACCAGGGAGAGACTAAACACACGGCATATGTCTTATATATTAGATATAAAAATTACACATAGAAATGAAAAGCATTACCAGCATGGAAGGGTAAATTTGTGGCAACTTGAAAAAGACACGAGGGAAAGGGTGACAAGTAAGGATTATTGAGTGCCATCTCTTCATTTGGCTCTGGATATAGCCAGTTTGGAGGCTTCCCTGGTGGCTCAGATGGTAAAAAATCTGCCTGCAATGTGGGAGACTGGGGTTCAGTCCCTGGGTCAGGAAGATCCCCTGCAGAAGGACATGGCAACCCACTCTAGAATTCTTGCCTGGAGAATCTCCATGGACAGAGGAGCCTGGCAGACTGCAGTCCTTAGGGTCACACAGAGTCAGACATGACTGAAGCAATTTAGCATGCATGCACAGCCAATTCGATGCAAATCACACAATAATCTGCAAGTTTTGTGTTTGTAAATAGCTTCCTCTAGTTATGAATAGTTAATATCATTCTCTGAGTTATTCATAGTTGGTTATTGTCAGTAACTGCCTGAAGTTTGCAGAGCTAGGAAGTAGCTGGGCTGGACTTTTCATCCAGATCTGTCTATCGGACCACTAAGGTCTACTGTCTTGCCAAATCCTCCAACACAAGGAGGTAGTTGAGATAACCAAAGTGGCCAGTGTAGTGACAGATTTGCCTGCTTACAGGGAGAGCATGTTGGTCTGTTTACTGGGAGAGAAGGTAGTTGGAGAAGATTAAAGTGGATGGAAATGTGTGAGGGTTAGAAGGATGGTGGATTTAGTGACTTCTGAAAACCCTGGATCAGTTGAATGAAATGGAGAGTGTAGTAGCTAGTCCCCATATTATGCTAATGCTTAGTTATGCATAAGGTTATTTGTATAATACAAAGCCTCCAGGTGCCAATCAGATGTATGTGACATCTAAATATAATTATAAAGTGCCTCAAATTTAGCTGATAGTTTTTTCATTGATGTTAGAAGCACCAAGCAGCATTATGTGTATACAAAAAGTATTTGTCATGCTTTTTAATAGGTGGTAAATAGCACCTTTCTGTTAAAGGGAAAGAAGTTAAAAATAAAAGACTGAAAGAAAAATGGCCATTGTATCCAAAATTAGTCCTCACTATTGTAAAACAAGCACAAAATATCCTACTTATGTATGAAGAACATGCATCCAGGTCGATAAATTTAACACTACGAATTGAAATGAGGGAATCGGCTATATGGTAAATACTTAACAATATAGAAATTGGCAATTATCATGTTATTGGTAGCACACAAATTGAATGCAAGTTAGAAAGGACTCAGGCGATTTAAGGCAGAAATGAGCCTGCAGATTACCTCATTGACAGTCCTAGTGATGATGAAAACAAAGGAGCCCATAAAAACTCAGAAGGGATGTGATTTGTAATGGAGAATAATGAGTGCCTAAGCAGGATGTTGTCAGGTCTGAATCACATAGCACTTCCTAATGCCCATTGAATTCTTCACAAACTCCCTTATCCCCACCCCACAAAAGACTAAGATAGAGTTTACACAAAATTTCTATGATGCAGTTTGATGTACTCTGAACATGTTTCCTAGTCCCTCATGAAGTCTGAAAAGCTGCCATCCCTAAATTGTGACATTATTTCTCTATTTTCTTCATTGTTGATTTTCTTGGAAAAGTAAACTTGTTAGCTAATACTCCGTGCCTCCATTTTTCCCATTTCTGCTTTAATTCCATTTCTAACACTCTGAAACTCTTGATGCTTAAACCCTGTCATCACTTCCAGTCTTCAAACTTGATGCTGCTTCTTCAGTTTCCCACCTCCTTAGCCTTGATGCTTCTCTCGGTACATCATTCATTCTTACAGCTATTTTTTCTCTTCCACTCTCTTCACCCCATCCTAAATACTGATGGTTCAGACAGTTCCTTAGCCATCTCTTCCATACATTCTCCGTTGCTCACCTCTGAAATGTTGAAAACATGAAGGGCTCTATTTTCAGTCTTCCCAGTTGGTGATCGCTTGTGACTCTTGGTGTTAATTGTGACAACAAATACCCAGACTTAGGTTACCTCTCTAGTGTTCAGCGTTCACCCGTGTTTAATTCATTCAACAAATTTGAGAGTGTTTATTAACTGTCTCATGTGCTAGGCACAGTATCCATTGAAGTGGTATAATTATGACCCTCAGTCCCTACACAAAAAAAGGACCTGGTATTCTGAGAGAACATAGTGTATACTCAGATAAATAAATATTAATGAGGGAGCCTCATAAATAAATATAGAATTATATTTGTGGCAACTTCCACAGAAGAGAGGCATGTGGTCTTACAAACACTTAAAACTTTCTAATGAGAGAAATCAGCAGATGCCTCCCCGAGGAAGCTTTCCACTCTGTGGATAAAGACTCAAGGATCCCTGCATCACCTACACATTTTATTTTATTTTAATGTTTTATTTCTGGATGCCTTATTCAGGGGTGTTGTTTCCATGTCCTTGTGGCTAAGATGCCTAGACGGGTGAGATTTCAATGTTTTCATCCTTAGCATAAGATCCCTATAATATATCCCTAGTATAGGGCAGGAAGATACATCATATAATATGCTACATTATATCGTTGTTTAGCATTCTCAACATAAGAGTCAGACCATGCCCACATATCAAATATAGATGGAAATATATTATTGGATCTTTTTTCTTTAGATATAATTACATATCACTGATATAGTTACTAATTACTCCAAGAACCTCCTCATTGGAAAAGATCCTCATGCTGGGAAAGATTGAGGGCAGGAGGAAAATGGGGCAACAGAGGATGAGATGGTTGAATGGCATCACTGACTCATTGGGCATGAGTTTGAGCAAACTCCGGGAGATAGTGAAGGACAGGGAAGCCTGGTGTGCTGCAGTTCATGGGGTCACAAAGAGTCAGACATGACTGGTGACTGAACCATAACATATCACTGAAAATACACTGTATAGTGATTAAAATGTACTCATATCTTGAATGGTCCCTTATATTCTGTTTTCAACTCTGTTCCAAATACCTTTTTATTACTCATTGATCAAAGTATCTATCTAATCATAATAGATTGCTAATAAATGTGAGCAAAAAACAATTCAACTGTAAAAGCCCATATAGAGCGAAGAGATTCCCATAGGGAAAAAAGAATATTCTTCCTGCTAAATTTTTAAAGTATTCTCTAGGGTAAGCTGGGTCTTGATATTTAGAAAAAGTTTTGCTTATTTGAGCTTTAAAACGCTTGTTTTGCCTATGTTTACCTGTAGCCATCTACAACTGTGGAAAACTTTATTCAGGATTGTGACTAACCCTTAGCATCACCTAGTATGCATAACTGTAATATTTGATCAGAAAACATGATAAAACATAAGAATATGACTTTTTTTAAGCTTACAGTTTAATATATACTAAGGTAACAAACGATTTTATAACTACTTAGATCTACTGTCTTAATGTTTTCAAAGGATACTTTAATGTGAGTTAAGGGAATTATTTAATGCAAATTAGTATATTCTTTGAAAAAATAGTCATTACCTATAAAGTAAATAATTAAACCACACTACAGTATATATTAGGAAAAAAAATATTTTTTTTTGAAATTCTGAAATTTTGAATTTTAAATTTTGAAAATTCTGTTGTGTATGGAAAACTGAAGCTGTAATTTTTTTTTTTTTTAGGTTTTGGTAGCCTAAATTACCACTTAATAGATAACAGATATTTTCATTCAATGTAATTGGTTGAATGAAAGGAAAATCATAAACAGTTGTTGTGACTTCAAATTTCAAATATTTTTATGTCTTCGTTCTGATTTGAAAAGTATTGTGTTTTTAAAGGAGTTATTCAGCTGGGTCTATGATATGGAAACAACCTAATTACGATTAGCAAAAATTTTCTTAACACAAATTGTCACATTATTAAAACTAACTTGCATCAACATGTTAGTATTTAAAGATTTTATTTTTAAAAATGCAAATTTCTAATGGCTTATTGATATTCACATGTATTAGTATTTATAAATAGACACAATCAAATAACTTCTAAAAATTTAATGTGATGACATTTCAAATAAACATAGGACAAGGTAGCATACACCAAGGCCCATTTTAAGCATTATTGCTAATTTAAAAAATAATTTAGTGCAACCAGCCTTTATGAGAACTTACTAAGAATATTCAATAGGCTAATTTTATCTCAGTAATCATGTTGTTATTGTTGTTATTTAATTGCTAAGTCGTGTCCGACTCTTTTGCGACCCCATGGGCTGTAGTCCACCATGCTCCTCTGTCCATGGGATTTCCCAGGCAAGAATACTGGAGTTGTTTGCCATTTCCTTCTGTAGGGCATCTTCTTGACCTAGCAATTGAACCGGCTTCTCCTGCATTGGTAGGCAGATTCTTTACCACTGAGCCACCTGGGAAGCCACTTCTTCCCAAAAAAAGAGCAAAATGTGTTATTGTGCAGTGCAATAGAGATAATGTGTCTCCCTGTGGCAAAACCAGGTGGCCTAGCTGTCCACTAAAATAGATGCAGGCTCCTAAATCTCCCAGGTCCTTCTCCTGTAATACAACCCACTGTTTGGGCAGATGCTGTACTCTAGATATTCCTATCGCTGTGAGTAACAGAGTCCTTTGACTATGGCCCGAGAGTCTGTGTCTTCTGCCAGCGTGCCTGAGACTTATAAGCTGACACACTGAGTAACATCTCAGATCCTTCACAGTTCTTGACAGTAGGATTTATTATTTTGTGTCTGGTTTCTTTGTTGTTCGCTAAGTTGTGTTTGATGCGTTGTGACTCTATGGACTGCAGAACCCCAGGCTTCCCTGTCCTTCACCATCTACCAGAGTTTGCTCAGACTCACGTCAGTTGAGGCAGTGATGCCATCCTCCATCTCATTCTCTGTCGTCCCCTTCTCCTCCCGCCCTCAATGTTTCCCAGCATCAGGGTCTTTTCCAATGAGTCAGCTCTTTGCATCAGGTAGCCAAAGTATTGGAGCTTCAGCTTCAGCATCAATCCTTCCAATGAATATACAGGGTTGATGTCCTTTAGGATTGACTGGTTTAATCTCCTTGGTGTCCACAGGACTCTTAAGAGTCTTCTCCAGCATCACAGTTCAAAAGTATCAATTCTTTGGTGGGGCATCCCATGTAGCTACAATGGTGAAGAATCTGCCTGCAATGCAGGAGACCTGGGTTTTATCCCTGGGTTGGGAAGATCCCCTGGAGAAGGGCATGGCAACCCACTCCAGTATTTTTGCTTGGAGAATTCCATGGAGAGAGGAGCCTGGCAGGCTACAGTCCACGGAGTCGCAAAGAATCAGACACGACTGAGCGACTTTCACTTTCTGCCTTCTGTATGGTCCAGCTCTCAAATCCATACATGAGTACTGGAAAAAACATAGCTTTGAGAATATAAAGTAATGTCTCTGCTTTTTAATACATTAAGTTTGTCATAGCTTTTCTTTCAAGAACCAAGCGTCTTAATTTTGTGGCTGTAGTCACCATTTGCAGTGATTTTGGAGCCCAAGAAATTAAAATCTTCCACTGTTCATTTAGCTTAATGTTTTTTAGAATTACTCATGTTGTTTTACAAGTTAATAATTAGTATTTTTTATTGCTGAGTTGTACGAATTGCATGATTATATCAAATTTGCTTTTCTGTTCATTTGTTAATGTACATTTGAATTGGTAGTCTGGAAAGCCAAAGTCCACACCTTTTCTAAACAGTTGTTATATATAATCCAATAGAGATATTTATAAAATGCTGTTATAATACAGAAGAAGCAGTGATTAATTATGCAAAAGAAAATCTTACATGCTGGTTGACACTTGAGTTGGACCTTGAAGAATGAGTCTCTAATCTTGAGAGTATAGAAACCTGACCTATTGACCTTTTAGAATAAAAACATACTAGAGATCTACTCAAGTGTCTCATCTTGGCATTTTATATGTAACTATGAATAAGAATTTTCTCTTTTACTTCAATAAGTTGTATGCTTCAGTATATGAAACATTATATGAAAGTGAGGGAAGTGACTGTTGTTTCTAAGCGTTGTCCAGCCTTAACTCTTCCTTCAGGTCATCAGCCTGAACAGTCACTCATGGCCCTACAAAATTTTGAAGGGTTATTGGGGTGCTATTCACCCTGCCATGTTAATCAATGATAATTTAATGGGGTTATTTATGTTTTCCCAATCTTATGTGAAGAATAAGTAAGAGCATCTTTAGGACATGTTCCTATTTTTATTGATTTACAGCCTACAGTCCCAATAAGTATACTTGTTTGGAAACTGGAGCTTCAAAGCAAGTTTTTCTGAATCTCTAGTCTTTCATACAAGCAGAGAGCTGACCTGCATTCCCTCCAGTGTAGAACCTCCCCAGGCAGCTGTTGCCCAACCCGTGTTCCAGACTCCATCCTCTCAATACTCTTGCCAGACAAGTCCTGATTCAGAGGACCATTGATGACAGTATTTGTAGTTCTAAATACTCTGACTGGCCATAATTCTTAGGTCTTTGCCTTGATTCTCTGATTAAAATGATTTCCCTTAGAAACATATGTTTGGAGCTCACTGTATATCTTATATTAAGGAGCCCTTTGAAAAAATTTCTTGATATAATTTTATAATGAAAGAGATAAGAGTAGAATATGTGAAATGATTAGTAACTGATTATATCACTGACAATGACTGCATTTATTAATTAGTAATTGAGAAGTATATTGATAGTGGTTGAGGGTAAAATCTGGAACCAAACTGCCTGGTTTGAATTGTTGCTCTACTATACTAGCTTTGTGACCTTGCATGAGTTACTTGATTGATTTATACTTTCTGTAATATGAAGGTAATAACAATGGCACCTATTTTGTAAGAATTACATAAACCAAAAAGTGTGATGCACTTACAATATCACTTGGTGCATAGTAAGGATTATGTGTTTGCTGTTGTTGTTGATGAAGAATAAAGATTATTTTAGTTGTAGTAAATTCCAAGAAGGAGGAGGCAAGAATAAGAATGTTGTGTTTGTGTTAAGCTGAGTGACAGATTTGGATAACTGTTTCACAGAGTGATTATTGAGGGGTAATAAATTGGAAAGGTAAAATGGGTTAGGTTATGCTTTTTTGTTGTTGTTGTTATTTTATTTATTTTCTTTACATTATCTTGTTGGTACTTTGAAAATGAGGTTAAATTTAAACATAATGTGCCACACAGTTGGAAGCAATCGAAGATTCTGGACTATATAAAATACATGTTTAAAAATGACCAGTCTGACAGTAACACTGAGAGAAAGTCCTTAGAAGCATCAAACTAAACTAGGGTTTAGAATGAAGTCATATAGATGTGAGGCAAAGGGGTGGTAGTGAGGGTAGAACTAAGCTAGTTGGGATAGAGAGAATGGGGGTCTAGGAAAAAAGGACCTTCTAGTTGTGGGAACAAAAAGAATACTATTGTTAACCATTAGTTTAGCTGGGCAAAGGCTTCCCAGGTGGTGCTAGTGATAAAGAACCCACCTACCAATGCAAGAAACATGAGACTTGGGTTTAATCCCTGGGGTGGGAAGATCCCCTGGAGGAGGGCACGGCGCTCACTCCAGTATTCCTGCCTGAAGAATCCCATGGATAGAGCTGCCTGGCCGGCTAGAATCCATGTGGTCACAAAGAGCTGGACATGGCTGAGTGACTAACACTTTCACTTCTCACTTCTTTAGCTGGGCAGGAGAAAATGATGACTGAATCTGGATTATTTAGTGACCTATTAATGATAAAACTGACCTTTATACTATTACAAGATTCTGAATGGCTTCTGAATCTCAAAGCAAGATTGAATTATGTTTATTATAGTTTTGATGATAGTATTAATATGATTATTTTTCTAATTAATTGGAAATTGACATCTGTCCTTGTTATAAAAGATATTACTAGACTTCATATTTAATTAACCCAAGTGTTACATTTCATAACACTGTTGGAAGGCAGAATTTTTCTGCAGTCCTTAAAGCATGTTTCATTTTTCTTCTTACTCTGATTGTAATTGAAGTTGTGCTAATACTTGAATTTTTATAAGTGACTCTTCATGCAATGTCTCATTTTTATGTTTAAATTCTGAAATCCTAAAGCAGCTCAATGAAAAGTCAATACTGTTAGACTATTTCCTCCATAGTCTGTTAGTTTTATCTTATACGTTTTTATGACAATGTTAAACTATGACGGGGCTTTCCTGGCTCAGACAGTAAGAATCTGCCTGCAATGCAGGAAGCCTGGGTTCGACCCCTGAGTCAGAAGGATCCCCTAGAAAAGGAAGTGGCAAACTACCCCAGTATTCTTGCCTGGAGAATTCCATGGACAGAGGAGCCGGCAGGCTACAGTCCATGGTGTTGAAAACAGTCCATGGAGTTGGACATGACTAAGTGCATAGCACACACACACACAAACTAAGATGTAATAAATATTTAAGTGCTCATTCTTTGTCCTGTTATTACTGTATTTGTTCCTTCAGTTTTGAGGAAAGCTAGTAAGTATATGGTGTGGTCTGTATAAGGTGACAACAGTGTTAGTAGGAAGCACTGTAGTTTGTTGGGGAAAAAAAGGAAAAGAGAACATCCTTAGGATCCAGAGTAAAATAATATATCTTTAAATACTTGCTGAGCTTCCCTGGTGGCTCAGATGGTAAAGAATCTTGACCCAGGGTTTGGGATGGCTACCCATCCCAGTATTCTTGGCTGGAAATTTCCATGGACAGAGGAGTCTGGTGGGCTGCAGTCCATGGAGTCACAAAAACTTGGACACAGCTGAATGACTTTCACTTTTCTCTCTCAGATTTGCTGGATTTATGGCTTAAGCAAGTCACCTTAGCCATTTGGATCCTACATATATAGTATGAACATCAGCTCTATATTTTAATGATTTTATGAGTGATTATATGGAATTGTAGGATTATAAAGAATCTATGGAAAGGAGAAACCTGTATGCAGGTCAGGAAGCAACAGTTAGAACTGGACATGGAACAACAGACAGGTTCCAAATAGGAAAAGGAGTATGTCAAGGCTATATATTGTCACCCTGCTTATTTAACTTATATGCAGAGTACGTCATGAGAAACGCTGGGCTGGAGGAAGCACAAGCTGCAATCAGGATTGCCCAGAGAAATATCAATAACCTCAAATATGCAGATGACACCACCCTTATGGCAGAAAGTGAAGAAGAATTAAAGAGCCTCTATATGAAAGTAAAAGAGAAGAGTGAAAAAGTTGGCTTAAAGCTCAACATTCAGAAAACTAAGATCATGGCATCTGGTCCATCACTTCATGGCAAATAGATGGGGAAACAGTAGAAACAGCCTCTGACTTTATTTTTCTGGGCTCCAAAATCAATGCAGATGGTGATTGCAGCCATGAAATTAAAAGACGCTTACTCCTTGGGAGAAAAGTTATGACCAACCTAGACAGCATATTGAAAAGCAGAGACATTACTTTGTCAACAAAGGTTCATCTAGTCAAAGGTATGGTTTTTCCAGTAGTGATGTATGGATGTGAGCGTTGGACTATAAAGAAAGCTGAGCACCAAAGAATTGATGCTTTTGAACTGTGGTACTGTAGAAGACTCTTGAGAGTCCCTTGGACTGCAAGAAGATCCAACCAGTCCATCCTAAAGGAGATCAGTCCTGGGTGTTCATTGGAGGGACTGACGTTGAAGCTGAAACTCCAATACTTTGGCCACCTGATGCAAAGAGCTGACTCGTTGGAAAAGACCCTAATGCTGGGAAACATTGAGGGCAGGAGGAGAAGGGGACGACAGAGGATGAGATGGCTGGATGGCATCACCGACTCAATGGACATGGGTTTGGGTGGACTCCGAGAGATGGTGATGGACAGGGAGGCCTGGCATGCTGCGGTTCATGGGGTTGCAAAGAGTCGACATGATTGAGCAACTGAACTGAACTGAACTAATGGAAAGGACTTCTTTGGGGTCCAGTGGTTAAGACTTTACCTCCCAATGCAGAGAGTGCAAGTTCAATTCCTGGCCAGGGAACTAAGACCCCACATGCCACACAGCCAAAGAAACAAAACATAAAGCAGAAGCACTATTGAAAAAAATTCAATAAAGACTTTAAAATGGTCCATATTAAAAAAATCTTTTAAAAAAAGAGAAGTATGAATTTCTGATGATATGGAATTATGAGAAGCCTTATATATAATATTAGTAATTATTAGTATTTTTTGCAAGGTAATATGTCAGGCATGTTAAATTATTATGGGCTCCAGTTCTTACTGTTGTCACTCCCTGGCTTTTTTCTCTCTCAGTTCATTCCATTGCCATTTAAATATACCCTTGCTTGAGTTATTCAGCTTTGCATTTCCTCCTACCCTAAATCTCATGAAAGGTGAATTTTGGATTTGCATGAGTAATTTTCCAGCATCTAGGGGAGCCTTACGAAGCTAAGCAGGTGACTACAGATATTGGCACCTGGAGTGAGGCAGCAGATGTTAGTCAAGCTGTAATAAAATTCTTAGGACTTAACTTCGTACTTTTCCAACTGAAATGACACAGTGCTCCAGTTTCTTTTTTATAAAGCAAAAAGGAACTTGTCCTTTTCACCAATGATTTTCTCATGAAGGACCAAGCACACAGGCCTCATTCTTTGTTCCCCTGGGTTGAGAGCATGCTGAGCAAGGTGAGGCTTCTTTATTTCCAGGCCTCTGCAAAGAACAGACAATCTATAACTTCTCAAGTTTTCAATTAACTGCCTTCAATCTGCTAAAGGGGAAAGAGCAACAAGTCAACGTGGCAAGTTGTTCACATGGAAGTGACTGCCAATATTAGAATTTTAACTAAAAACAAAATATCTATGCATAAATATCAAGGTAAAAATATATTACTGATAAATCTGGAAAATAAATCTTCATCTATATAGATAGACATTTATGCATATAGTTGAAGAACATAATTTGTGTATATATATTATACATACATATGTGTATTTATTCTTATGAACAAAGGTTTATGACAGATCAGTTTTTCTCATGGAATTTTTAAAATATGCATACTATTCTATGTTAGAGCTTATTTTTATGTAATATTTTATGTAGAATTTGTAAAATTTATTTTTATGTAATATTTCAGCCCATATAGAATTGTGATTAGGACATAATCTACAGCCACACTGCCTAGGTTTGATTGCATGGCTGCTTTCAAAGAGCCACTCGTTAGCAGTAGAATTGTAGGTACTTCTGAGTACTTTAGGTTCCCTGTCTGTAAAGTAGAAATAATAATCATACTTCATAGAACCATTGTGAGGATTAACTAAGTGTACATATACATATACATATACACATATATCACTTAAAATACTCAGCATATAGTAAATGCTATATATTATTTGGGCTTCCCTGGTGGCTCAGCTGGTAGAGAATCCACCTGCAATGTGGGAGACCTGGGTTCAGTCCCTGGTTTGGTAAGATCCCCTGAAGAAGGGAAAGGCTACCCACTCCAGTATTCTGGCCTGGAGAATTCCAGGGACTATATAGTCCGTGGGGTCACAAACACTCAGACACGACTGAGTGACTTTCACTTTTGCTCCATATATTGTTTTGTAAACAAATAAAATCATATTTCTATAAAAAGCAGAGAAAATATCATATATATTTCAGTGGTAGTTGTTTTTATAGTTTTCTAAATTAAGGTATGTCATTTTCAAAAAATCAAATGATACAATGCTAAACTGTATAGCAATTCAATATAAAGGGCCAGGAAAAGAACAAGAATTCTACTTTATTTACTGTCTTTTTTCATTTAGAAGTCTTAGTGGTAAATGAACTAGAACAAGTTTCCCACTAATCCTGTTACCTTTAGAAATACAGTGATGTCCAAAGACCATTTCTAAGACTCACAACATTGTGTTAATAGAATTAGCTTAAATCTTAGATACTGAATGGTTCATTCAATGTCTTTATTTGGGGGCTTAGAGGACTGAGGCTGGGAAAATCAAATGCCTTTCTCAAGGTCAGGTAGCTATGTAATTTCAAAGACATGTTTACTAAGTTCTAGTGTGGTGCCTTTTCAATTACAACAGCATACTCGAAACTTACTCATGATGATCCAGTTAAGAACAAAATCTGCTCCTCTTTTGAGTCAGCACTCAGTAAGGCATATGGGTTGTATAACTTTTTGTTTTGATATACTTTCACATTTACAGAAAAGTTATAAGCATAGTACTAGGAATTCCTAACACCCTTAACCCCAAGGCACCAGCTGTTTACATTCTGTTTCATTTATCATTCTCTTTCTCTGTGTGTATATATACACACATATATGTGTGTGTGTGTTTGTGATTATTTCTGAATTTTTTGAAAATAAATTGAAGACATCTTTTACCTTTTAAAATAGTTGATTTGTATTTCCTAAAAACAAGTCACATAACTGCATTAATAACATAAATATCAATGAGCAAAATGAGAACATTTAAATTTGATAAAATAATATCTAATCTGCAGTTTATATTTAATTTTAATTAATTTTCCCAATAATGTGCTCTCTCTCTGTATTTTGTTTTGACTCAGAATTCAAGCCAGGGTCAAGCACTGTGTTGAGTTATCATGTCTAATTAGAACAGCATAGATTGTGCATAAATTTCAAATGTATAGTTCATGAGTTTAGACAGATGTCTACACCCATGTAACTCATATCCTGTAAGGATATGTCATTTCTATCACCTTAGAAAGTCCCTGTGCCCCTTCCCATCCCCTCCAGAGTAGCCATTTTTCTGATTTCTATCACCATAGACTGGTTTGGCCTATTCTAGAACTTTATATAAATGGAATCACAAAGTGTATATTCCTGTATCTTGTTTCATTTACTCATTATAATAACTATGAAATTCATCTATGTTGTTATGTCTATGTATATTTTTTTCTTGTTATTGCTAATGAGTATTTCATCATATGATTTATATACTCACTTGTTGATGAGCACCAGGTAATTTCTAGTTGGGGCTAACATAAATAAAACAATTATAAGAATTTTTGTACAAATATTTTTGTGACCATATGGATTTCAGTTCTCTTGGTTAAGCACTAGTGATCAGAATTGATAAATTGTAGCTGAGCTGAGGTAAAATTATGTTTAACTTTATAAGAAATTGCCAAACTTTCTATCAAAGTGTTGTTTTATTTATGCTCTTACCAGCAATGTCTGAAAATTCTGGTTTTTCAGAGATATGGCTCCATATCCTGACCAACGTTTGGTGTCATCAGCTGTCTTCAACTGCAGCCATTCAAATGTTTATGTAATGATATTCCACTGTGATTTTAGTATACATTTCTTTGATAACTGATGGTACTGGGGCTTTTCTGTGAGACTATTGGAGACTTGTATAACTTCATTTGTAAAGAGTAAATTTAATTTGTTTTCATTTTTTAATTTTTTGGGTCTGTTTATTAGTGAGTTGTAGAAATCCTTACATATTATGGATGTATGTCTTTTGGCAGATATATTTTTGCAAACATTTTCAAACAATATCTGGCTTGTCTATTCTTTTTAGAAATGATGTCTTTTGATGAGCAGAAGTTTATACTTTTAAAAAATTTCTAAGTTACACATTTTTATGTTGTTATTTTTTATATGCTTTCTAAAAAAAAAAAACATTCAATCCCAGGTTGTGAATTTATTCTCCTGTGTTTTCTTCTAGAAGTGTTAGCTTTTAAATTTAGGCCTAATATTCATATTGAATGAAGTTTTGTGTATAATGCAAGGCAGGGAAAGCTCCTTGTTGTAAGTCTAGATTTTTATTATTTTATTTATTTATTTTTTCTTTATTTTTTTCTATCTGCTTTTTATTTTATTATTATTATTATTTTTATTCAAGAAAGACTTTTTTCTTTACATTATTATGTTGGTTTTGCCATACATTGACATGACTCCACCGTGGATATACATGTCCCCTTCCAGAACCCACCTCACACCTCCCTCCCGATTCCATCCCTCTGGGTCATCCCGGTGCACCAGCCCTGAGCACCCTGTATCATGCATCAAATCTAGGCTGGCAATTCATTTCACATATGATAATTTACATGTTTCAATGCTTTTCTCCCACATCATCCCACCCTTGCCCTCTCCCATAGAGTCCAAAACACTGTTCTATACACCTGCGTTTCTTTTGCTGTCTCGCATACAGGGTTATTGTTACCATCTTTCTAAATTCCATATATATGCGTTAGTATACTGTATTGTTGGTTTTCCTTCTGGCTTACTTTACTCTGCGTAATAGGCTCCAGTTTCATCCACGTTATTAGAACTGATTCAAACATATTCTTTTTAATGGCTGAGTAATATTCCATTGTGTATATGTACCACTGCTTTCTTATCCATTCGTCTGCTGATGGACATCTAGGTTGCTTCCATGTCCTGGCTATTGTAAACAATGTGGCAATGAACATTGGGGTACACATGTGTCTTTCAATTCTGATTTCCTCGGTGTGTATGTCCAGCAGTGGGATTGCTGGGTCATATGGCAGTTCTATTTCCAGTTTTTTAAGGAATCTCCAAACTGTTCTCCATAGTGGCTGTACTAGTTTGCATTCCCACCAGAAGTGTAATAAGTTTCCCTTTTCTCCACATCGTCTCCAGCATTTATTGCTTGTAGTCTTTCGGATGGCAGCCATTCTGACTGGTGTGAAATGGTACCTCATTGTGGTTTTGATTTGTATTTCTCTGATAATGAGTGATGTTGAGCATCTTTTCATGTGTTTGTTAGCCATTTTTATGTCTTCTTTGGAGAAATGTCTGTTTAGTTCTTTGGGCTACTCTTTGATTGGGTCGTTTATTTTTCTGAAATTGAGATGCAGGAGTTGCTTGTATATTTTTGAGATTAATTGTTTTTCCATTGCTTCGTTTGCTATTATTTTCTTCCATTCTGAAGGCTGCTTTTTCACCTTGCTTTTAGTTTCCTTGTTGTGCAGAAGCTTTTAATTTTAACTATGTCCATTTGTTAATTTTTGTTTTTATTTCCAATATTCTGGGAAGTGGGTCATAGAGGATGCTGCTTTGGTTTATGTCAGAGAGTGTTTTCCTATATTTTCCTCTAGGAGTTTTATAGTTTCTGGTCGTATGATTAGATCTTTGATCCATTTTGAGTTTATTTTTGTGTATGGTGTTAGAAAGTGTTCTAGTTTCATTCTTTTACAAATGGTTGACCAGTTTTCCCAGCATCACTTGTTAAAGAGATTGTCTTTTCTCCATTATATATTCTTGCCTCCTTTGTCAAAGATAAGATGTCCATAGGTGAATGGATTTATCTCTGGGCTTTCTGTTTTGTTCCACTGATCTATATTTCTGCCTTTGTGCCAGTACCATACTGTCTTGATGACTGTGGCTTTGTAGTATAGCCTAAAGTCAGGCAGGTTGATCCCTCCAGTTCCATTCCTCTTTCTCAAGATAGCTTTGGCTATTTGAGGTTTTTGTATTTCCATACAAATTGTGAAATTATTTGTTCTAGTTCTCTGAAAAAGACCTCTGGTAGCTTGATAGGAATTGCATTGAATCTATAGATTGCTCTGGGTAGTATACTCATTTTCACTATATTGATTCTTCCGATCCATGAACACGGTATATTTCTCCATCCATTTGTGTCCTCTTTGATTTCTTTCATCAGTGTTATATAGTTTTCTATATATAGGTCTTTTGTTTCTTTAGGTAGATATATTCCTAAGTATTTTATTCTTTTTGTTTTGATGGTGAATGGAATTGTTTCCATAATTTCTCTTTCTGTTTTCTCATTGTTAGTGTATAGGAATGCAAGGGATTTCTGTGTGTTGATTTTATATCCTGCAACTTTACTATATTCATTGATTACCTCTAGTAATTTTCTGGTGGAATCTTTAGGGTTTTCTATGTAGAGGATCATGTCATCTGCAAACAGTGAGAGTTTTACTTCTTTTCCAATCTGGATTCCTTTGATTTCTTTTTCTGCTCTGATTGCTGTGGCCAAGACTTCCAAGACTATGTTGACTAGTAGTGGTGAGAATGGGCACCCTTGTCTTGTTCCTGACATTGGGGGAAATGCTTTCAGTTTTTACCCATTGAGGATAATGTTTGCTGTGGGTTTGTCATACATAGCTTTTATTATGTTGAGGTATGTTCCTTCTAATCCTGCTTTTGGACGTGTTTTTTTTTTTATCATAAATGGATGTTGAATTTTGTCAAAGGCTTTTTCTGCATCTATTGAGATAATCATGTGGTTTTTGTTTTTCAATTTGTTAATGTGGTGTTTAACACTGATTGATCTGCGGATATTGAAGAATCCTTGCATCCCTGGGATAAAGCTCACTTGGTCATGATGTATGATCTTTTTAATGTGTTGTTGGGTTCTGTTTGCTAGAATTTTGTTAAGGATTTTTGAATCTGTGTTCAGAGTGATATTGGCCTGTAGTTTCCTCTTTTTGTGGCATCTTTGTTGGGTTTTGGTATTAGGGTGATGGTGGCCTCATAGAATGAGTTTGGAAGTTTACCTTCCTCTACAATTTTCTGGAAGAGTTTGAGTAGAATAGGTGTTAGCCCTTCTCTAAATTTTTGGTAGAATTTGGCTGTGAAGCCATCTAATCCTGGGCTTCTGTTTGTTGGAAGATTTCTGGTTACAGTTTCAATTTCCATGCTTGTGATGGGTCTATTAAGATTATCTATCTCTTCTTGGTTTAGTTTTGGAAAGTTGTACTTTTCTAAGAATTTGTCCATTTCTTCCAAGTAGTCCAGTCTATTTGCATATAGTTGCTGATAATAGTCTCTTATGATCCTTTGTATTTCTTTGTTGTCTGTTGTGATTTCTCCTTTTTCATTTCTAATTTTGTTGATTTGGTTTTTCTCCCTTTGTTTCTTAAAGAGTCTGGCTAATGGTTTGTCAATTTTATTTATCTTCTCAAAGAACCAGCTTTTGGCTTTGTTTATTTTTACTATAGTCTCTTTTGTTTCTTTTGCATTTATTTCTGCCCTGGTCTTTAATATTTCTTTCCTTCTACTAACCCTGGGGTTCTGCATTTCTTCCTTTCCTAGTTGCTTTAGGTGTAAAGTCAGGTTATTTATTTATTTTAATTAATTAAGTTTTTCTTTACATTACTGTGTTGTTTTTGCCATACTTCGACATGAATCCGCCATGGGTATACATGTGTTCCCTTCCAGAACCCACCTCCCACCTCCCTCCTGATTCCATCCCTCTGGGTCATCCTGGTGCACCAGCCCTGAGTACCCTGTATCATGCATCAAACCTGGGCTGGCATTTCATTTCACATATGATAATTTACATGTTTCAATGCCATTCTCCCATATCATCCCACCCTTGCCCTCTCCCATAGAGTCCAAAAGAACGTTCTATACACCTGTGTCTCTTTTGCTGTCTTGCATACAGGGTTATTGTTACAATCTTTCTAAATTCCATATATATGTGTTAGTATACTGTATTGTTGTTTTGCCTTCTGGCTTAACTTCACTCTGTATAATAGGCTCCAGTTTTTCTTGTTTCTTTAGGTAAGCCTGTATTGCTATGAACCGTCCCCTTAGCCTTGCTTTTACAGTGTCCCATAGGTTTTGGGTTGTTGTTTTCATTTTCATTCGTTTCTATGCATATTTTGATGTCTTTTTTGATTTCTTCTGTGATTTGTTGGTTATTCAGCAGCGTGTTGTTCAGCCTCCATATGTTGGAATTTTTAAAGGTTTTTCTCCTCTAATTGACATCTAGTCTTACTGCATTGTGGTCAGAAAAGATGCTTGGAATGATTTCCACTTTTTTGAATTTACCAAGGATAGATTTATGGCCCAGGATGTGATCTATTCTGAAGAAGGTTCCGTGTGTGCTTGAGAAAAAGGTGAAATTCATTGTTTTGGGGTGAAACGTCCTATAGATATCAATTAGGTCTAACTGGTCTATTGTATCATTTAAAGTTTGTGTTTTATTGTTAATTTTCTGTTTAGTTGATCTATCTATTGGTGTGAGTGGGGTATTAAAGTCTCCCTCTATTATTGTGTTATTGTTAATTTCCCCTTTCATACTTGTTAGCATTTGCCTTACATATTGCAGTGCTCTTATGTTGGATGCATATATATTTATAATTGTTATATCTTCTTCTTGGATCGATCCTTTGATCATTATGTGATGTCCATCTTTAAATCTTTTCACAGCCTTTGTTTTAAAGTCTAGTTTATCTGATATGAGTATTGCTACTCCTGCTTTCTTTTGGTCTCTATTTGCATGGAATATCTTTTTCCAGCCCTTCACTTTCAGTCTGTATGTGTACCTTGTTTCCAGGTGGGTCTCTTGTAGACAACATATATAGGGTGCTTGTTTTTGTATCCAATCAGCCAATCTTTGTCTTTTGGTTGGGGCATTCAACCTGTTTACATTTAAGGTAATTATTGATAAGTATAATCCCGTTGCCATTTACTTTAGTGTTTTGGGTTTGAGATCATACACCCTGACCGTGTTTTCTGTCTAGGGAAGATCCTTTAGCATTTGTTGGAGCACTGGTTTGGTGTTGCTGAATTCTGTCAGCTTTTGCTTGTCTGTAAAGCTTTTGATTTCTCCTTCAAATTTGAATGAGATCCTTGCTGGGTACAGTAATCAGGGTTGTAGATTATTTTCTTTCATCACTTTAAGTATGTCCTGCCATTCCCTTCTGGCCCGAAGAGTTTCTATTGAAAGATCAGGTGTTATACTTAGGGGATTCCTCTTGCGTGTTATTTGTTGTTTTTCCCTTGCTGCTTTTAATATTTGTTCTTTGTGTTTGATCTTTGTTAATTTGATTAGTATGTGTCTTGGGGTGTTTCTCCTTGGGTTTATCCTGTTTGGGACTCTCTGGGTTTCTTGGACTTGGGTGATTATGTCCTTCCCCATTTTAGGGAAGTTTTCAACTATTATCTCCTCAAATATTTTCTGATGGTCTTTCTTTTTGTCTTCTTCTTCTGGGACTCCTATGATTTGAATGTTGGTGGGTTTAACATTGCCCCAGAGGTCTCTGAGGTTGTCCTCATTTCTTTTAATTCTTTTTTCTTTTTCCTCTCTGTTTCATTTATTTCTACCATTCTATCTTCTACCTCACTTATCCTATCTTCTATCTCTGTTATTCTACTGTTAGTTCCCTCTAGGGTGTTTTAAATCTCATTTATTGCATTATTCATTAAATTTTGACTCTTTTTTATTTCTTCTAAGTCCTTGTTAAAACTTTCTTGCATCTTCTTGATCCTTGTCTCCAGGTTATTTATCTGTAACTCCAATTTGTTTTCAAGATTTTGGATCATTTTCACTATCATTATTCTTTATCAGGTAGATTCCCTATCTCTTCCTCTTTTGTTTGGTTTGGAGGGCATTTATCCTGTTCCTTTACCTCCTGGGTATTTCTCTGCCTTTTCATCTTGTTTATATTGCTGTGTTACCTCTTTATTGTGGAGGTTCCTCGCTGTGGGTGGGGTTGGACGGGTGGTTTGTCAAAGTTTCCTGGTTGGGTAAGCTTGTGTGGGTGTTCTGGTGGGTGGATCTGGATTTCTTCTCTCTGGGGAGCAAAGAAGTGTCCAGTAAAGAGTTTTGAGATGCCAATGGGCTTGGTGTGACTTTGGGCAGCCTGTGTATTGAAGCTCTAGGCTATGTCCCTGTGTTGCTGGAGAATTTGCATGGTATATCTTACTCCGGAAGTTGTTGGCCCTTAGGTGGTGCTTGGTTTCAGTGTAGGTATGGAGGCGTTTGATGAGCTTCTATGGATTAATGCTTCCTGGGTTCAGGAGTTCTCTGGTATTCTCAGGATTTGGGCTTAGGCCTCCTGTCTCTGGTTTTCAGCCTTATTCTTACAGTAGCCTCAGGACTCCTCCATCTATACAGCACTGATGGTAGAACATCTAGGTTAATGATGAAAAGTTTCTCCACAGTGAAGGACACCCAGAGAGGTACACAGAGTTACATGGAGAAGAGAAGAGGGAGGAGGGAGATAGAGGTGACCAGAAGGAGAAGAGAGGAATCAAATGGGGAGAGAGCGAGCTAGCAGGTGATCACTTCCCTATGTGCTCTCCACAGTCTGGATCCCTCAGAGATGTTCACATAGTTATACCTAAAAGAGAAGAGGGAGGAAGGAGACAGAGGTGGTCAGGGGGAGAAAAGGGGGAGTCAAAAGGAGAGAGACAGATCCAGCCATTAATAAGTTATCTAAGTGTTCTTCACAACTCGTAACACTCAAAGAGATTCACCGAGTTGGGTAGAGAAGAAAAGGGGGAGGGGGGAGATAGAGGTGATCTGGTGGGAAAAAAGGAGAGTCAAAAATGGGAAGAGAGCAATCGAGCCAGTGATCTCACTCCCAAGTTAAAATGGGTACTGAAGATTGGGTTCTTAAATATACAAAATTGATAACAAATACTAAAAAGCAAAGATTAAAAATCTAAAGTAAAGGTTAGATTCTAAAAAATACAATTAAAAAAAAGAAAAAAGAAGAAAAGAAAAATAAAAAAGGAAAAAAGAGGAAAATAGAAAAAAAACAACAACAAGTGAACACCAGCAACAACAAAAAAACAGAGTCACCAAAATTCTTACATATATATACGAAGTTTGCTTAAAAAATAGGGTCTTCTTTTTTTTTTTGGTAGGTGATAGACAGTTATAAAAATGAAAATTGAAAGAGTTATAGAGGACTTAAAAATTAAAAATAATAATAAATTTTTAAAAATTTAAAAGATAATCATAGTAAGAATATATCTTGGGCTTTCTCTGGAGCTATTGCATACAGTGTGGGGTCAGTTCATTTTCAGATAGTTCCTTGGTTCAGCTTGTACTTCTCAAGGTCCATAGGCTCCTTTCTATGTAGTCGGTGCTAACTGCCGAAATTTAATCTGGTACTCCTGTTAGTTCCAAAGCAGTTCCCTCTGCTTATTTTAGCGTCTTCTGTTTGCTGGTCTCTTCAGTGTCTATTTCCGCCCTGACGCAAGGAGGGCGGTGGTGGTCACTTTTTTAGGTTTACTTGTTCAGTCCTACTGTGGGGAGGGAGGAACACTGCAAACAGATATCACTGGCGTGCACTCACAGTGATTCAGCCACTCTGGGGCACTGCTCAGGCTCCAGGTCGCTCCTCCGGGAGCAGCCTGAGGCGGCCGCTGGGGCTGCCTGCACTTCCCAGGTCCAAGCTGCCTGGCGCCATTGGGGGTTGCAACTTCTCCCCTCCCCTGTCCCAATTGCTGGGTTTTCTCGGTGTGCAACTGGGCGCACCTTCTCAGGTGTGTGGAGAGCTGATCTCTGGCGGCGTCTGTCCAGAATCCCAAGAAGACATGGTTAGCAACCAATTCTGCTTGCAGTTTGGTAGAGGATGCCTCTCTGGGGCCGCGATTGCTTGCCGGTCTCCGGCGGGGGATGGGCCGGTCTGCAGCCCGCAGCCTACCAGCTCCTCGCAGCCCTTTGTTCTGTGCGCCGGCCTGGCGGTGGCTTTTCCCCTGGAAAGCTATTCCGCAGCCTGGGCTGCTATCTCAGGCTAGTTCCCTCAGGTTGCCCTCAGGGTATTCAGTCCCAGTCCTCACTGAAAGCAGCGCAGCCCGCCCCTCCCTGAGCGGCCCGCGCTTGCTAGTGGGGGATGGCACGCCTGAGCGGTCCCTCCGCTGGGAGTTGCAGTTAGGTAAGTAACCTGTGGAATTTAATTATTTATTTTTGCTCCCAGTTATTTTGACCTCTGAGACTCACCACAGATCCGTGGGGGAGAATGTTTCCTGATGTTCAGAAACTTCTTTCTTTTTTAAGACTCTGTTCCCCGGGACGGATCTCCCTCCTTACCTCTTTCGCCTCTCTTTTTACTTTTTTTTTTTTGTCCTACCTTCTTTTGTTAGCAATGGCCTGCCTTTCTGGGTGCCTGATGTCCTCTGCCAGTATTCAGAAGTTGTTTCGTGGAGTTTTCTCGGCTTTTAAATGTTCTTTCAGTGTATTTGTTGGGGGAGAAAGTGGTCTCCCCGTACTATTCCTCCGCCATCTTAGGACCGCCAATCTAGATTTTTATTATTTTAAAGAAAGGTTTCTCATATGTATTATCAGATATTAAGAAAAACTTTTTGGGGTGCTGTGCTCTGCTTAGTTGGACTTCCCAGGTGGCTCATTTGGTAAAGAATGTTTTTTGGATATTAAGAAAAACTTTTTAGGGTAGATGTGATTAAAACCAACCCAAGCTAGAGTGCAGTTCAGTTCAGTCACACAGTCGTTTCCAACGCTTTGTGACCCCACGGACTGCAGCACTCCAGGCTTCCCTGTCCATCAAGCTAGAATAGGTAAATGGGAATGTATCTGCTCACTTTGCTGGGAAGACTAAGACATATTTCATAGGATTAAAGGAAGATACACAAAGGCCAAGACTTCAGGAGCTGGATTAGGATGGGTATTCCAGGGCTCTCTCTAGGCTTTTCTCACATCCTCTTATCTCTGCATCACTTCATTGTGAAGACCACTGTCTTCTAAGGCCAGGGGAGATAAATGATTTCAGCTTCATTCATCCCAGATGCTCATGCTTCCAGTGTCACTAAAGTTGTCCTGAGGAAGAATTTGACTTCAGTCATATGCCCCCTTCCTGGGGTGATCACTGTTGCTAGGGAGCTCAGGACCTAGGCATAGTGAAGTCTAGGCCACCTTATGGCTGTGGCATGGTGCTGCCATCTGAAGCAACACGGAATGAGGGGCAGAGAGTTCCCCAAGGACAGCTTCTGGACATTCCAAATATCATATGACCCACCAAAATTCCTACTTTGAAAAATGGCTTTTTGCAATGTATAAAATGAAAATTAAGTTTCAAAAGTGGCTTTTTATATATGATATTCATTTATCTTTCATGAAACCCAAATATATTCAGATGCAGTAAAGCTAGATTATTTCTATTCTCCTCATTTAAAACTGAAGTGTGAATTAATTAGATACTTTGAAGAACTCAAATGTGTTCAAATTATATGAGACTAATGGTACCTCCTCAAAGAATAAGTTTAATACATCAAAGTCTATCATGATGTGAATGTTGCTGAACAAAGTGAAAGAGCAGTCAGATATTTTCATTTTGACATCTCCCCACTTTCCTCAAATTATACTGAAAAAGTTGGATTGTCATTAACTCAATAAAATAAACCACTGTGGTTCAGTGATTAGGGCAAGATTTATACACTTAGAGTGCCCAGTATTTCCCACCCCCACAGGATTACTTGACAAAAAAAAAAGACGTGGTTACTGGAAATCATTAAGCACCTCAAGGCTTGCATTTGAAGGAAAAACCTTGAGAGTTCATTGTAGACAATGACTATCTCAGCCAAAGTTGCTTACTCGTATAATATTTTCTTTGAAGTGTGATTAAATTAAAAGCTGGCCCCCATAGACAGCCTTGATATGATAATACAATTGACAGCATATCTGATTTTCCTGGGTTGGCTTCACTAAAGTCTGACATCAAAAGTATTTTTTAAACAGGCTTTTAAGTCTAAAAATGTGGCCATCAGGAGATAGAGATGGAGGAACTCTAAATGATGGGCCCAGAGGTTATTTCTCTATTGTGAGAGGAAGACCCAGCTGGGGCATTCTCCCCACCTTAGCCTTCCTTTCTCAGCATCCCATTTGCTTCAGCTTTGCTCTCTTCACTCTGCCCACTGTGTACGAAATCTCACCTTTGTTGCTGCCGTTGTTCCTTCATCTTCTAGATTTATAATCCCATTACTTTTTAGATTTAGAAGGAAGGTTTCTTTTCTTTGTTCCCTGAGACAGTTTTTCAAAATAAAGTTTTACTAATAAAAACTGAACTAGGAGTAAGGCAGGGGAAGGACACACAAAAGCCTAAAAATTAAGATGTTTATAAAATTTGCTTTCTGATCCTGTATTTAAGAGTCTTGTCAAAGATGGAGTTAATTAATATAAAAAAAGGACATTCAACTCCTGTTTCCTGTTCCCTGCTTAGATCTATTTGCTTTGTTTGGGGGCCATATGATGCAATACTCCTTGCCATATTAGAACTCTCATCTCAGAGAGCTCCTAAGTTCTTTCCATTAAAAGAAGTTGACTTCCTTGCTTGTTTTCACAGCATGTTTACTAAAATTGGAATGCTACATGGCCTCTGCAAATTTGTGAGGTGTTTAGTATTTTTATGTAATGTATAGCATGGTGATGAGAGCTGATATTTGAAAGTATCCAGGGGAGTGGATCTTGATAGTTCTTATCACAAATAAATTTGTAACTACACATTGAGGTTGATCTTAACTTGATTTCTTACAGTGATCAATTTGCAATCTTTATAAATATTGATGATTTTATATACCCGAGACTAATATGTTACATCAATTAAAAAAGAAAAAGTAAGTTGATTTTCATATCTTTTCTCATTTCAAATGGCATTCTCTCTTGGGGAACACCTAAGTTTCTATTTTCTGTTGGAGGGATATTATTAGTTCTTGGTTTATTTATAGAATCAAAGTAACAAAGAGTCTCTCTCTCCTTTTTGTATGTGTTTAATTGGTTGTGACTGTCTAGAGTGCTGAACTGAGAAGGCATCTGGAGGTGCAT
Source organism: Antilocapra americana (assembly GCA_007570785.1). Classification (NCBI taxonomy): domain Eukaryota; kingdom Metazoa; phylum Chordata; class Mammalia; order Artiodactyla; family Antilocapridae; genus Antilocapra; species Antilocapra americana. The sequence goes on along the minus strand of ML660770.1, from coordinate 6,830,416 downwards.
CTAGGTTCCTCAGGAAGGAGAATTGTGATTAATTAATAATGTCTGTCATGAGCTTAAGAGTAGCAGTCCAGTTGCCATGTATCTGCCTTTTCTCTTAGTTCTCTAAGTGGTAAAGCATTTCTTTTTTTAATTTGATTTTTATTTCTACTCACCCTTGGGAATTCCAGTGGTTCTCTAATTTTTTTTTCCTAATTCCGTGGAGACTGGTGTGGCAGTAGGAACACATCTAAATATATATTAGAATATTTTTCTCCCTATTGAATGAAAACCTCTTTAAGAGGTAGCAGATTCTCTCTACAAACTGTCATTACACATACAACAAACACAAAGTAAATATTTAAACTTTTTTTAAAGTAAATATGGAAACATTGAAGCTTAAAATATAAAACTTAGATTGATGTTCAGATCCATGCCAATAGGTACATAATTTTCTCTTTTTGTCTGTTCTCTGTTGTTTTGGACAATTTAATTTCAGATGAATCAAGGAGCAGGATATTTAGTGTTTCTGCAGGAAAATAACTGCACATTTACAAAATTATTACTGCTAAATTTTCCCCAGGTGTGCTCTTCTGGTGACTATTTTAAACTTTGTATTCATGACTTGTACATTATTCAATTCTCCTGCTTTCTTCACATTTAGATTCTTCAGTTTGAAGAGGAAATATTTCTTTACTTTTAACTTGAGTTACACTTAAGGGTAACATTCAGTGAGAAAAAATGGGAGTTCCCTTTGCTCAACAATTTCTGAAGTTCGGTTTAGCTTTAAGCCACTAAAAACTTAGGTGAAGGAATTTGGACTGAAGCTGTTTCACTGGTGTGGAAGTGGAGTGTTAGTCGCTCAGTTGTATCCAACTCTTTGTGACACCATGGACTATAGCCCTCCAGGCTCCTCTGTCAATGGGATTCTGCAGGCTAGAATACTGGAGTGGGTTGCCGTTCCTTTCTCCAGGGGATCTTCTAACCCAGGGATTGAACCCCGGTCTGCCACATTGTAGGCAGATCCTTTTACTGTCTGAGCCATCAGGGAAGAGCCGTTTCATTGACATATATAATAATATCAAACTGTTTAGGATTTTTGCACTGCACTCTGGGGAAACTTGAGGGCTCTGAGGTCCATTCAGTTAGGCCCCAAAGACTGACTGATGGATTTGTTTACTTCTTTATTTCTTCATTCACTTACATTTATTCAACAAACCTTTGAGTATTTGGCATATTCTAATTAGTGTGTGTGTGTGTGTGTGTGTGTGTAGCAGGGAGGTTTCAGGGAGCCCATATCCTCCATGAGTTTTGCTGTAGGAGACTGAACAGTAATAAGAATAGGGCCACATGTGATAAAGGCTCAGTCCCTAGAGACGTGGAAGCTCGTGGAAGAGGAAAATCAGATTGGGGACAGAAGTAGCTCTAGGGGAACCTTTCTAGAGGAGCTGAGGGATGGAGAGAAGTTAAGTGAAAACAGCCATGTATGAAGCCCAAGTTCCTTTCAAGAAATTTTTGGAAAAAATTCAATTATTCCTGAAAAACGGATTTGGCCTCCTGGAATTTATCCTGAATCTAAAACAGTCTCTATTAGATCCACTGTAATATGGGACTTAGAGTGCTGATTGCCTTGTAGGCATCACAATTTGATTCATTTTTCTGATGGATGGTAGGAGGGTGAGGGACAGAAAGTGAACTGATTTTCATTCATCAATTTTCTTTAGTTAGCAGTTACTTAGGCTACTAAGATTTAATTCTTTAAGTTGTTTTTTGCACATTATTTGTAAATGTAATGATCATAGTTTGTTTCCAAGGCAAACCATCCAGCATCACAGTAATCTAAGTCTGTGCCCCAACCATTAATGCTGAAGAAGCTGCAGCTGAACAGTTCTATGAAGACCCACCAGGCCTTCTAGAACTAAGCACCAAAAAAAAAAAAAAAAAAAAAAAAAAAAAATGTCTTTTTCATCATAGAGGATTGGAATGCAAAAGTGATGTACATGTCCATTGTAAATAGCATGTGTGGTTTGTGTATTCTTATGTAGGTATGCACATGTGTATACAAGTGTATGCACACGTGTGTGAGTACATGCATATATGTGTGTATGTGAGTATATACACAACATATGTTTATTCTGTGTGTTTTTGTTGTGTGAACCATTACTTGTAGAAAGGTTAGGCATGTTGTTGTTTAATCCCTAAGTCATGTCCAACTCTTTGTGATCACATGGACTGAGCCTGCCAAGCTTCCTCTGCCCATGGAATTTTCCGGGCAAGAGTACTGTAGTGTGTCACCATTTCCAGGGGATCTTCCCAACCTTGGGATCAAACTCACATCTCCTGCATTGGCAGGCAGGTTCTTTACCACTGAACCACAGGGGACCCCAGCATTTTGGCCTACAGCTCAATAAAATGTACTACAGCTTGACAAACCAGCATGTTAGCAACAGCTACAAGACATTTTTTTTTTTAAATAATGAAGGTTAGAACTCAGGTAAATATTGGTCCTCTGTAGTTATACTTCATGTAGAGTGCAATCACGTTCATTTTACAAAGGTGTTGGGTTCCAGTATCAACACAAATGGTGACAATCAGATGTGAACAAAACGACCCTCAAAAGTCACACAGCTCACTCACAAATTGCATTACTTTACCAACTCTGCCAGTTTTGTATTTGTTTTTTCTCATAGCAATGAAACAGATCCCTATTTTTTTTTAACAACAGCGGGGAGTTTGTGTTGAGCGGCCATGTGCTGTGAAATTGTATGTACGCAGAGGCTCTGGGATCACGCATGTACTGTGACACACTCTCCCCACCAGAGCTCAGGGAGCTGACACTTGCTGTGAAAATGCACCTCCTGTCTGTCCCACATGTGTGGGAGCATATGTTCTCTCTTCTCTAGCTTCCTTCTCTTCTGCTATTCTCTTGTGTTCCCTGAGCTAGTCTTGTAGGTAAATTCAAACACATTGCAACTCTATGTCATATTGCATTCTATTTATAAACATCTTTGTTTATGTGTGCATTCATATATATATATATATATATATATATATATATATATATATATATTCTTTGTTGAAACAAAGTTACAAATATAAACACCTATGTGTGTGGCTATTGGCATCTAGAAAATTCTGTTATGAGCATGAAATTCATCTCTGATTGCTCCATATAATATTTTCATGTGTTCCTAGCCCATCTGGTTGCAAAAAAGAACCATACAAGTAGACACACAAACCAGTTTCCACTCCTGGAAAATAGTTTAAAGCTGTGATCCCATCAAATGAGGGGATCTTTTTAAGCCCCAGCATGGTACAGTAGCTATCTTTAAGGTTGTAAAGATACAAGTTAACTTAATTGTGTTTTTGTTTTAGTTTAGGGTAACCATTTATTTATATTACTGTTACGTTGCTTTGCTAAACACTGAGGTCATTGGTCCTATTGGAAATCTCATGTACTACCCAGCTGCCATAGCCTGACCACAAGGAAAATACTTTCCCAGTGCAGATTCAGTTAAAACATTCTCTCAGAAGCCAAGTGAGTGAACCATACGTTCCTTCATGCAAAACCAGAATTGATTACATGTATTTCCTGCCAAGGGAAAGGAAGTTTTGAATTTCTTCAGTAAGGGCAATTTCAGGTTCACTTCAGTTTGATGATTTTGACATTGTGTTTAAGTACAATTTTCATACTAATGGAAGTCTCCTGTGTCAAAGGAAAAAAAAAATCAAGTTCTTAAAGTAGACCATATTCTTTAAGGCATTGCATGCAAATTCACAACTTTCTGAAATACTCTTTGTAGGAGTTCTGTTGTGATTGTTACATGGCTTCACTCCTTGATTGGACAGTTGTTTACTGAATAGCAAGTAAGCATTGGATATATTGCAGTGAGAAGTAGGAAGTCCTTGGATTGGTGAAGTTTATGGGATCCTGAAGGGGTGATCAGCAGTAAACAGCTGAAGAAAAAGCAATTTAGAGAAGTGTCAGGAAGACAGAAGACAGAGTTCAGGGATAGACAATAACAAAGCACAAATGTGAGTCGTTCAGTCCAGTCCAACCCTATGCGACCCCCATGGGCTGTATCCCACCAGGCTCCTCTGTCCATGAGATTCTCCAGGCAAGAATACTGGAGTGGGTACTCATTCCCTTTTCCAGGGGCTCTTCCCGACCCAGGGATCAGATCCAGGTCTCCTGCATTGCAGGCAGATTCCTCACTGAGCCAACTGAGAAGCAGAGAATAACAAGAAGGAAGCTGATTCCTTAGGGGATTAGTAATGACAGTTGGAGGAGGTAGGTTTTAGACTGAGACTTAAAGGATGAGAAGAGATGGACCATGTAAAGTAAAGAGGATGAGGCAGAGCAGCCTAGGTGGAGATCGGCAATCATCAAAACTGAAGGCATTAAAGGAACTTCTGTGTTTCCAGAACTGAAAGTAAACTGGTGTTACTCTACTGTTCAGAGCTTTAAAGTGTGTGTGCTATGGGGGGGACTGTGAAGGAGGTGGAATGAGGTTAGATTACATCGGTAAACAAGTGCCAGATGATTCAGAACCTTCTATACCATGTTTAAGACTCCAGATTTTGAAATTAAGTACAGTAGGAACCAAACAAAATTTTCTTTGTAGAGAATCATTGTCTGATTTATTTTTTCAGAGCTCACTTTGGCTATTTTGTGGAAAAGGAAATGTGTGAACATCTGCCTATGTGTTCATGTTTGTGGTTAAAAATGGAAGCAATGAGACTAGTTACTGGGCTATTAGAATCATCTAATCAAAGACAGTGGTGGCTTGGGTTAAAGAGTGGAGATGGAGATGGAATCAACTGGATATATTTGAAATATCTTTTGGACGCATAACTTTCTGAATTTACAGATACATTTGATATTCAGGGTGAAGAGGAATCAGGAATCTAAAATGATCACTTTTTTTTTTTTCCCCTAACTGGGCATATCATGGTAGCCTTTACTAAGATCAGGTTTGGGGCAAGATTAGGTTTCAGAAAGAGATCATGTTCACTCTTAGATATCTAGCACCAAGCCTATTGCAAAATTTATTAATTCATCAAACATTGACTGAGCTTCACCATATGTCAGACGCTGTACTAAGTGTTGAGGATATCTGGTGTCCTTATGCTTATGGGATTACAGAGATGGTAGATTTCAGAGCGGAAGAAGGGACCATAGCTGGAAATAATCCAGTCCAACATCCTTATTTTAAAGATGAAGGGTAGAATTTGAAGGTTTTGATTTTTGCAGAAATATCAAGACTCCTCTTAAAAAATTATGGTTATCTTAGTAAAACTTAACTTCATTCAATCAAAATAACTGTGGTATTATTTTCCCTTAGGGATATGATACAATCTGTTTTCATTTCTGTTTTAATGATTGTTACAATTAGTACCATTGAAATACTTTCTGATGCAATCTGAAGTCATGAAAATTTGGGCCTTGTAGCCAGGGGTTCAGTGAGAGATGCTATCATTGGTTTCACTAGGCTTATAAACAACATACGCAAGAAGAATCATAAACCACATTCAAATGTGCACACATTTTTTACTAAGGATTAATAGGATACAAATGTGGAATTGGGCACTTCTATTTTTTATATTATTGATGGTAGGTTGCTAATTATCTTGAAGCATTTCAGAGGAGATTTTTCAAATTAAATAGAAAGCATTAACATGAAAGGAAAGAAATAAAGGGCTGCAAAGAAAAAACTTGTGCAATGAATTCTAGATTTTTATGTGTGCATGTGGGTGTGTGTGTTGAAATGTTTGTTTTAAGGACTTATTTAATTTGTAAGTTAAGATATTTGGTTAAAGAATTGATAGGTGATGATGAAATAGAAAGCTGTGTAGATGTGAACTGTTTAAATGCCAGGAAATGAAAAAAGATTATTTAAAGTGGTCTAAATATGCATTGTCATTGTTCAGTCACTAAGCCGTGTTCGACTCTTTGTTACCCCATGGACTGCAGTGTGCCAGGCTTCTCTGTCTTTCACTATCTCCTGAAGTTGGCTCAGATTCATGTACATTGAGTCAGTGATGCTATCTAATCATCTCATCCTCTGCCACCCTCTTCTCTTTTTGCCTTCAGTCTTTCCCAGCATCAGAGTCTTTTCCAATGAGTCGGCTCTTTGCATCAGGTGGCCAAAGTGTTGAAGTTTCAGCTTCAACATCAGTCCTTCTAATGAACACCCAGGACTGATCTCCTTTAGGATGGACTGGTTGGATTCCCTTGCAGTCCCAAGTAACTCTCAAGAGTCTTCTTCAGCACCACAATTTGAAAACATCCATTCTTAGGCACTCAGCCTTCTTATGGTTCAACTCTCATGTCTGTACATGACTACTAGAAAAACCAGAGCTTTGACTATAAGTGATATCTCTGCTTTTTAACATGCTGTGTAGGTCTGTCGTAGCTTTCCTTCCAAGGAGCTTACTTTTTATCTATATTAAGTTACAGCATTCATTGTTCATTTAGAGTGAGGTTTACTTGGCTCTTTACACTAGGTCAAATACTATGAAAGAAAAGGGATGAAAGATCCTGCCCTAAGGGCAGAACAAATTGGAAGTATCAGGCATGATCCAGGCTGCTCACACAACATGCACACACACGATGGGAGACCGTTTCTTGCAGGGAGTGGTGATTGCCAAGGGAAAGCCCTATGGAGCAAAGGAAGTTTCAAGATGTTTTGTAGAGATGAGAGCCTATTCATCCAAAAGGTGTTTCAAGGATAAGAAAGGAAAAAGTGGGTACTGAATGAAACAGATGGCAGTCAAAAGACCTACATGAGGCTTAAAAGTAGTTTGAGGAGATGAAGATAGAAAGCAAGAATGGAACTAGATTGGAATACATATGAAAGAGGCAGAACTCCTCAGAGGATGGTTGAAATGATCAGAATAAGAAGTGTTTAGAACCAGAGCTCATCTTCATCCCCTGTAATTGGAATGACAGGACGGAATTAAAAGATAAATTATATATTAATATATGTATATTATGTATATGATTAATAGTTATAATTAATAAACATTAATATGAAATATATTACACATATTTTAATATAATAATATATATTTATGGAGTCTAGAAAAATGGTACTGATGAACCTATTTGCAGGGCAAAAATAGAGATGCAGATGTAGAAAATGAACCTGTGAACACAGGGAGCGGGGAAGGAGGATGGGACAAACTGGGACAGTAGCGCTGACATACATACACTGCTGTGTGTAAACAGATAGCTATCGGGAAGCTGCTGTATAGCACAGGGGCCTTCGCTCTGTGATGACTAGAGGAGTTGGATGAAGGTGGGGGCTGAGAGAGAGGCTCAAGAGGGAGGGGATGTATGTGTTGTTCAGTTGTGTCTGACTCTTCTTGATCCCAGGGACTGTAGCCCGTACCAGGCTCCTCTGTCCGTGGGATTCTCCTGGCAAGAATCCTGAAGTGGGTTGCCATGCCCTTCTCCAGGGGATCTTCCTGACCCAGGGATTGACTCCAGGTCTCCTACATTGCAGGTGGATTCTTTATTGTCTGAGCCCCCAGGGAAGCATACACAAAGCTGATTCATGTTGATGTACAGAAGAAACTAACACAACATTGTAAACCGATTATACTCCAATTAAAAATCAGTAAATAAATAAAATGGGAAGAGAAAAGAAAGAAACCAGGACAGGGCAGGGGTTGAGGCCTGGCCACTACTGGGCAGGGAAGACAGAATGCACAAGGGATGAGGCACTGCCGGTACCTCGGGGCTGGTGCCGCTCCTTGAGCACATGTGGGGAGACTTGGTCAGTGACCAGGCCCTGCCTTCACATCAGCAGCTTCAGGTCCTCTGACCTCATATCTTGCGGCCAGCATGAGCAATGTCCACCTCCAGGTCATCACCGAGATGCTGGAAATATTTGTCCGGGCACTTCCCCACCATCTCCATAGCCTTCTCCTTCATGGGCATCTCAGCACAGAAGCTAAAGCATTTCTCTTAGTGCTTCAGTTACAGAGGTCCAGTGATGGAAAGGTTGATCCTTATACCTTCAAGGAAGAAATGTAGATAGTTGAGGGCTGACAATGGAAACTTCATGGAGTACACAACTAGACTTGTGTATATACAGATTAATTGAAAAATTCGTGGTGAAAACAAAGACTAGGTAGAAAGACAACTTGTTTTCTGGAATTAAGCTGAAAAAATAGAAGCTTTGGGCATGAATATGCCAGCACAGAATTATTCTGTTTTATTAATTAATCTGTATCCTTATATCCTCAAGAAAGACACGAAGGTCAGAGTGCAGTTTTCACTTCATGAAAAATGCTTAGGAATAAACATTAACAAAAGCCTGCAGGAAGCCTTTGGGACAGGAAAATATCTTTTGTTCTTAACTACTTTTCCATGGCTCTTCCAGAAAATCAACTTCTTACTGTGGCAGCTTAGCGTCTCACCTGTAGATTAATATTGGCTTTAAGATAAATTCGTATGCTTGATATGTACAGTATGTATGACTTTGTGTTCCTTCCCACATAACCTTGAAATTTTCTTCATCATGCAGTTGACTGGAGCACACCACTCACTCCAGAAGTCTGAAGGAGACACACTGGCCAGACAGGGCTATTTTTCATTTGTTTGCATTTTTCCTCAACTTTTTCAGCTGCACTAATTCTTGACCAGCCAAAGAAACTCTCAAGGGGATACTCTGGGAGCGAGGGGGCAGAGACAGCTTGAGAAATTCTCACATATGTAAAACAAATGCCTTCCATTGAGGTCTTTAAAATAGTCCCTCTAAACTTTAACATGTGTCAGACTAAGTTTGCTCAAATAATCACTGGCTTGCACTAACAGGCTCCAATCAGTGCACAGCAGACACAGAGGCCCATTATCACGAGAGTCCTGGCTTTTTTTTTAGGTGGCTTTTAGTTTGTCTTCAAATATCACTTCTTGTGACCGTGATATAGTGGTGAGCATAGCTGCCTCCTCCGACTTCTTAACACATTACATCTAGAACTTTCCTCTTCTTTAATTCTACTTTGGAAAAAAGAGATATTATCACATAGTTGACTAGCTCATTTAGGGAAGACACGAGGAACTCTATCCAAGTTTCCTCCAGGAATATTGTTGTCACATTTGCGGTTTGCTTCTAGAAAATTGGTATAAGAGTTGATATACATTTTTCACTGTTCCTCCAGCATTTTTGTTTTGTTTTGTTTTGTTTTTTTTTTTTTTTAAGGGACAGATTATTTAAGAGGGGGTTGGCTATATCAGAGCGCCTAATTTTTGTTGTTTTTTTGTTTGCTACATAGGGAAGTCCATCAGCTTGATAATGGAGGAGAACAATGACTCCATGGAGAACTCCCCGCAAGGCCCAGGGAGAAACAACGCTGTGAAGTGTGGGTGGCTGAGGAAGCAAGGAGGCTTTGTCAAGACTTGGCATACCCGTTGGTTTGTGCTCAAGGGTGATCAGCTCTATTACTTCAAAGATGAAGATGAAACGAAGCCCTTGGTAAGTAGGAGAAAATAAAAGCATTGTAGTGCTTAGTAGCCGAAGAAGTGGTGGGGTTTGCTAAAAACTGTTGGAGACTGACGTCAACTCAATCTCCCTGGTCTCCTTCAGTTCACTGGCATCTTTCACACTTTTACTCATTGTTTACTTTGGTTCCAGAGGTTAAACTTGCTAATTGAGGCCAAGAGGCAAATTATGCTTGTTGAATATTAATTTTGACTTTTACTAAGCTGGACCAAAATATCTGAGTTCTAGAGATCTCATAAATAAATTAATACAAATATCTTGGAGAGGTACTCGAAACAATAAAAAGAATATTTCATATTGGTATCATGACAGTTATAGGACATTTCCATGCTTGTTACTGATTTCATCATAGCAAACCAGTAGGGGACATGGGGGTTATCACATGAAAATATTAATGGACCTCTGTTAGAAGATACAGATAAGTAGCCAAAGCATCTTACCTTTTCTCGGAAGCAAGTTGAAAGATTTGAAGGAAAACTGTAAGTTCAACTTTAATTTCCGAGACACTGTCAATATTTGTTCTCTGGGGGCTTCTCTCTGCTTTATCTTGTATAAAATATGGATGTAGTGCTAAACCCAGACAATGCTGATACATCCAACCAACATACATGATATAATCCCCCGGGAACAGTTTCTGTGTTTCTTTGTGGTTTCTTAGTGGTCTTTTAGTTGCTTGTTTACTTATCATTTCCTCAGCCACAGATCTCTGGGTTGCAATTAGAGAGTGAAAATTCTCCATCCTTCCCTGTAGCTACAATAAGCTTTCTTAGCTGTGATCATTGCTTATCAATTGATGAAAGAAGATGGGAACGAAGGTATTCCCTCTGTGTTTTCCCTTCAACTGCATCTATAAAATACATATGTAAGAGAAAAAATGTTTTAGAGTAGTTTACATAAACATCCCTAACGGTATTTCTTGGGGCTATTTTCCTTGTATTAAAATTTGAGAACTTAATTAGGAAGTTAGATCAAGGTTTTGCTTTAGTATTTTAAATTCCTGAGACATAAGTTAACAAAGTTCTCATTAGTCTACCTGAATTATTAATACATGAAAGTAGCAATGAAATTATATTCTCCACTCATTTTTTTGAAATTTCTGTTTTTTAGCATACCTTTACCAAGGCCAAGCATTTAACTAAGAATTGGTATATATATGTTATGAAATGCTTAAAATAATCCTGTGAGGTAGGATTAGCCTCATGTATGAAGAAATCAATGCTTAGGTATGAAGTATATTACCCAGAGTTAGATAGTGGTGTCATATTTGCCTCTAGTTAAGTCCAAGTTCATATACTCTCATTCAGAGTTAATAAGAATATCCCGTATTGGTGTCATGACAGCTATAAGGCATTTCCATAAGGACAGGGAAGCCTGGCATGCTCCAGTCCCTGGGGTCACGAAGAGTTGGACATGACTGAGCAACTGCACAAGAGCGACAACATTCCTTTCATCATAGCAAAACAGTGGGGAATGTGGGAGTTATTCTTACAAATGAAGAAACTATGGCTGAGATATGAAGCACCATCACATAGAGATCAGAGGCAAAGGAGTCTTGTTTCTTATCTTATATGCTAGAGTTCTTTTCTCATTGTACCTTGTTTTATACTACGTAATACAGTAAGGTATTATCTTGAACATAGAATTATTTTTACCAAACTCAGGTTAATGTGAAAAAATGTAGAACATGGGCCATTCATTATGGAAACTTTGATATGGAGGACCATGTTGAATACAGAAGGAGAAGGATGAGTAACATTCAATATTTTATCCTGTGGACTCTTGTTCTGGCATGTTTTGGATGGGCTGGGTTGTTAACCAGAATGAGTACAAATTAAATAATTAATTAGGTCTCATCTAGAATCTAAGCAAAGGATTAGGGGAGCAAATGGAGGTTTTAGGAGCTGAGTGACTGGAGAACTGAAAGCAGACTAAACAATCGTTCTGACTCTGGTGAGTTCAACGTACCTTCTAGTAATGAAGATTGGCTGCGATAGATTAAGACTGAGCTCAATGTTTCTAAAATTTGAGAACTTGCAGATGTCAGAGAATATGCACATGAACCTCTTCAACTGTTCAAAGAGGATATTATCAAATTGCCTTGGTTATTGTCCTCTGTGGGGTTTCTCAGAAGATCAAGAGTCACAAATAGTATTCTGTGCAATGTAGTTATTTTGATAAACAGTTGGAAATTTAAATAAGAAATGCAAAAACTTCTCATCAATTCAAATGAAATTGCCTCAAAGTGAAAATTAAGTTAATTCATAGTATTTCTAAGATAAACAGTATTTTTCTATTAGTATGTTACTAGTATTTGTAGACATAATATGTGAAATTAACAAAATAGAGTTATATTGATAAGAAAATGCTAATTCTTATACCAACAAAACATAGATTACTGTGATTACCATTATTCCTCCACAAAAAAGTTTTAATATTTTTATTCCTAATTATTATTTGTTAAAGATTTGCTGTTAATAAAGTATGATAAATTTGGATGAATAACTTCAAATTATTATTCAATTTTGGACCATCTTTCATGTAAGCACCAGGAATTTTGACATTGTACTTTTAAATTTTAATATTTTGCACTGATGTTTAGACATGTACACACACAATCAGATGAAAACACAGCAATGTCTATGTCAGAGGACAATCTGTAATTTGAAAGGACTGTGTATTTGCCCATGAATGGATTAATTTATTTAAAGTGAATTCTTTAAGTGAGAAATAGATGCCTGCCTGACATATTGTAAGTGCAAGGCACATTTTTGGATGAGTTGGTGAGTCAATAAATGATATCTAGAGCCAAGCAGAGTTGGGCCAGGACCAGGTGCTGTAACATGGACTATTCTCAGCTTCATATATCAAAATCATAACCTCTTTTTCAAACAATGAGGTTTAAATCACTTTAAAAAAAATCCTGTAGTGACATATCATAGAGTAACTCTAAAAAATTCAATAAGTAACAATTGAAAACCTTGGGAAAATGTTGAAACAAGAAAAAATATTATAAAACTCCTCATTTTATAGATAGAGGATGTATATGTGTGTGTGTGTGAGAGAGAGCGAGTGTGTGTATCAGCGAAAAGGTATTGTTGGTGAGTAGCAAATAACAAACTGAAAAGCAAATCTTCTTGCTCCTGATCCAGTGTTCTTTCAACTTAGCCTTTTGCCTGCACACAAATCCTCAGCTTTTCTTTAGATTTGTTTTCAATCAGAAGGACTGTTTTCAATATGGGCACCTTCAAGCCTAAGAATACCCTTGGCCTTCGCATTTTTTTTGCTGAGGGCTATTTCAATAGTACTGGAGGAAACATCACTAATGAAATGAAAAAATTTACTCTTCAGAGCATTCCTAACCAGCTGAAAAATTTCAATAAACTTAATCTGAATAGCTTTCCTCTAGTATTTCTAAAATGTAAGTATTAAGACCCTTGAAATATGTGTCCCTCCCATAAAAAGCCTATCGATTTATTTTAGTGAAACTTTCTCTGAGTTTCTCAACTCAATAAAGAGAGTCAAACTCCATCATTATCTTTGTTATTAAAAGCCCTCATCTGTTGGGGGAAATACAATTAGAATTACAATTGTGACAGACTAACATGTAAGCATGAAGTACTCAGAAAGCACCGATATAATTAGTGCCAGGGAGTGAGTGATGACTAGCTAGAGGAGTTGAGGGAGTCTTTGCAAAGCAGGACGTGACCCTTACCTAGGATGTTGAAGATTGGTGGGAATTTTTGAGGTACCTAAACTGGAGAGAGGAATTCAGAGCAGAAGAAAGACTTGGAGTTATAGAATAGGTATCTAAGTATAATTAATTAGATACGGAAATTCATTTTCTCAGAGTTCTAGAGGCTGGAAGTCCAAGATCAAGATGCTTCCAGTGGTGGTTTCTGGTGAAGCCTGTCTTCTTGGCTTGTAGAAAACTACTTTCTCTCTGTCTTCACATGACCTTTGCTTTCTGCACTGGAGAATGAGAAACCTCAAGTGGCCTGTCATCTTCCAAGGACATGAGTCCTCTCAGATTAGCCCCATCATTATGGCATCATTTATCTTGATTATCTCCTTGTGAAAGTGACCATACAGATGGAAGGAAAACTTAATTGAGAAAAGTATATTCACTGACATAGGTTCTCAACATATGTTAATTCACATTAAAGTCCTAGCCACATGGAGGGTTCGGACTTTAATGTGAATGGTAGCGGGTGGAGGGGCGGGCACAATTCAATCCCTAACACCTAAAACCTATGTTAATGAATATATTTTTTCTCAATTAAGTTTTTCTTTCATCTGTACAGTCAATTTTCATGTCTACTAGTGCCTAGTATATCTGATTTAGTACATTATAGACTTAATCACTTAAACTTAACATTGATGTACCATGTTCTTATTCAGGTTGCACCTTGCTTCCTAAATATTCCACAATCCGGGCAAGTCTATGAACTTAGAAAGTCTCTAAACTAACCCTTGTATTTTCTTCTTGAGCAAAAGGCAAAAGCACCTCTAGGTTCTCCTTTCTCTGGGGACCGCACCTTTTTGTTAATGATACTTTCCAGCCTGTAGCCAAGGTCCTCCTGGCAATATATTGGAGTTCTACCTCAAAGTGTAAGTGTTTTATATTTAAAATACAAGAAACTAAAATCTTTAGTACCCTATAGTTTTAAAAATAAAACTTTAGTTCATCTTGGCCCAAACTCACTCCAGAAACTCCAGTGTTTGCAATTATCAGGGAAACAGATTTAATCTGGAACAGATTTAAAAAATAAAGTTGATTCTGTTGTTTCTGAAAAAACCAACAAAATAGTGATGTATGTAGTCAATGTTTGAATATACACCAATGTATGCATAATGTCTGTTACCCATAGGTCACTGCTGTAAGCATTTTATAGTACTGTATTTTTAAAAACATTTGTTTAATACTTTTTCTGTTTTTAATCTTTAAAATAAAGTCCTATTTTAAATTATACTGTACATAAGAATTTATTTAAAAAGAAATCTTTCATCTGCTTTGCATACCTCTAGGAGTTATGGCTAGCTATGAAAAATGTTTTAAAACATATTTTAAACTAAGCTTGTGACAATATCTTTATGGCTATTTGTCATTAACAATCATGCCAAATGACTGTGGCCTTACACATATTATAACATAGGAAATGAAGCTGAATCATAGATAAAATGTGATCATTGTAGTTATCTTAAAAATAAAACAGTTATATAGATTTTGTTAAATGAATCTAGTGATAAATTCCTAGTGGTTTTTGGGAACAATTTGCTTTACTTCTATCCTGAAGTATATTATTACTTAAATAATTGCCGAGTCTCAAGTTTGGCCATACTAGTGAATATCTCTGATATACCTTGGGTACTAGAACTTGACATACCCTGGAAAACATCGATTTTTAGAAGCCAACATGGGACTCCTGATAAAACGACTAAAATCCAAACAGGCACTAACCCAATTAATCTAGTCTAGACTTCCTACAGCAGATATTGATCCAGTTGTGTGGGAAGGTTTTTTCTGGACCTGATGAAGATGACACTGTATTAGATCACAATGGATTTTCTTACCTTAAAGAACAAAGTTATTTTAAGTAAATTATAACCTGAACCCTGACTTCTAAATGTGTAAGAATTGATTACTGATTTAAGAGTAAACTCTAATTATATATATCTAATGAAATGTGAGTTGATGAAATCTAGAAATCTCTAAGGTAATTGGTGTTCTCTGTTAAAGTATATGAGCCAGAAGCAGCCAAAATGGTGATTATGTGTGTAAAATCATGCTGGAAACACACATAACTGACTTTCTGTGTGTGTGTGTGTGTGTATGTGTGTGTTAGTCGCTCAGTCATGTCTGACTCTTTGAGACCCCATGGATTGTAGCCTGCCATGCTCCTCTGTCCATGGGATTGTCCAGGCAAGATCTTCCTGACCCAGGGATCGAACCCATATCTCTTATGTCTCCTACATTGGCAGGTGGGCTTTTTAGCACCTGAGCTACCAGGGAAGCCCAACTGACTTTCTGTGTAGCATCTAAGTCTCTTGGCATCTTAAAAGACACGTAAGAAGGATTTGTGTGTCATCATAAATTTTTAGGAACTCTTTCCTAGAGGAAATCCTATCAAGGTACTGTTACTAATAGTGAATGTTTTATTCTGCTATTGGTTGAATAATTTTTTATTGCTCATAGAAGTCACTTAGGCATGGCATTTTATTTCATTGTGGTTAAAAACATAGGCTTTTTGTCACTTTATTTGGGTTGAATCTTGATTCATCTACCAAATAGCTATGATATATTACACTGAATAAGCTGGTTTAAACTTCAGTTCACTAATTTGTACAATGGAAAAAAGTTTAGTACCTACCTGTAACATTGTTAAGAGGTTTATGTGAGATAATCTATGTAAAGCATTTTAGAAAGCAGTAGCATATAGTAAGTATAAAATAAATGTTAGCTATTTTTATAACATTCAGTTCAGTTCAGTCGCTCAGTTGTGTCTGACTCTGTGGCCCCATGAATTGCAGCATGCCAGGCCTCTCTGTCCATTACCAACTCCCGGAGTTTACCCAAACTCATGTCCATCGAGTTGGTGATGCTATCCAGCCATCTCATCCTCTGTCATCCCCTTCTCCTCCAGCCCCTAATTTTTCCCAGCATCAGGGTCTTTTCCAGTGAGTCAACTCTTCACATAAAGTGGCCAAATATTGGAGTTTCACCTTCAACATCAGTCCTTCCAGTGAACACCCAGGACTGATCTCCTTTAGGATGGACTGGTTGGATCTTCTTGCAGTCCAAGGGACTCTCAAGAGCCTTCTCTAACACCACAATTCAAAAGCATCAATTCTTCAGTGCTCAGCTTTCTTCACAGTCCAACTCTCACATCCATACATGACTACTGGAAAAACCATAGCCTTGACTAGACGAACCTTTGTTGACAAAGTAATGTCTCTACTTTTTAATATGCTATCTAGGTTGGTCATAGCTTTCCTTCCAAGGAGTAAGTGTCTTTTAATTTCATGGCTGCAGTCACCATCTACAGTGATTTTGGAGCCCCCCAAAATGAAGTCTGGCACTGTTTCCACTGTTTCTCCATCTATTTCCCATGAAGTGATGGGACCAGATGCCATGATCTTAGTTTTCTGAATGTTGAGCTTTGAGCCAACCTTTTCACTCTCTTCTTTCACTTCATCAAGAGGCTTTTTAGTTCCTCTTCACTTTCTGCCATAAGGGTGGTGTCATATGCATATCTGAGATTATTGATATTTCTCCCAGAAATCTTGATTCCAGCTTGTGCTTCCTCCAGCCCAGTGTTTCTCTTGATGTACTCTGCATATAAGTTAAATAAGCAGAGTGACAATATATAGCCTTGACATATTCCTTTTCCTATTTAGAACCAGTTCGTTGTTTCATGTCCAGTTCTAACTGTTGCTTCCTGACCTGCATACAGATTTCTCAAGAGACAGGTGCGGTGGTCTGGTATTCCCATCTCTTTCATAATTTTCCACAGTTTATTGTGATCCACACAAAGACTTTGGCATAGTCAATAAAGCAGAAATAGATGTTTTTCTGGAACTCTCTTGTTTTTTCTATGATTAGGTGGATGTTAGCAATTTGATGTCTGGTTCCTCTGCCTTTTCTAAAACCAGCTTGAACATCTGGAATTTTGACAAAAAGGAATTTGTTTCTTGAGGTCATCATACTCATCATTTTTTCGTTTGTTTTTTTTCAACATATATTTATAGATTTCTAATGTTCTTGCAGTTATTATGCTAGACTCTAGAAACAAAAGATGATATAACTGTTACTATAAAAAGTTAGATGTCCCAAAACAAACGAACAAGGATTTAAAATGAAGTTTCTTTCTTTCTCAGGTGAAACTCCAAAGTGATTCTCAGTAAGTGAGGAGGTCTGCTTCAAATAACTGTTAGAAACTTAAGCTTCTGGTGATTTTGCAATTTTACCTTTTGGCTTTGAAATTCGTCATAGGGTCATTTCCTTTTCAGTAATCTAGAAAGAGTATAAAATAGACTACTGCGTAGAAGGATTAGATAGACCATTCTGTGTGGAAGCGCCTCTCATCACTTCCATCCATATTCCATTAGCTGGGACTGAGTCACATGACCATGCTTCACTGCACAGGAGGCTGGGCGTGTGTCCACTTTATCCTGGGTCAGAGGAGAACACGGGTATGGAAACAGAGCTAGCTGTCACTGCCACAGATGATCAGTTAATACTAAATATCCATAAAGATGGTATTTAGTTCCAGAGGCTGTTATAGTCAATTGCAGTTACTGTATGATGCAATGAGTATTTAAATAAAGAAAGTATAGAGAACACTTAGGAAGCAACAGAAAGAGGGCGTGTATAACCACTTCGAGGTTCAGGGAGAGTTTTTCTAAAGATAAATTTAACCTGAGAAATGAAGGAGAACATAACATTATTATGAACGGTTTGGTTGATATATGTGGCAGAATTAAAGGTGTAGGCCATGGCCCTTTGGTAGATAGTTGACGATTTGATAACCATAATAATGGTTAAGTATTTCAGCACCTTAGGAAGGAGACAAGCAGAGATGAGAGATGAATTTGGAGATGTAAACACAGACAAGTCTGTTACAAGTCCAGTAAGCAGTGTTAGAGATTGTTTATTTTATTCTGAGACCTTACATTTCCCCTTGCTTTTATGTGCATATTTTTCTTGGTTTATTGGATTTAGAGCCAAACAGTCGAAATAGGCCTTATTCTATGTGCATCTCACTATTAAGGAGTTCAAAATGTTCACCTGTCCAAAAAGGCCTCCTCCAACAGTTTTGCAATTCTGTTTATTGTTTATTGTTTTGTGTAGTGCAATAATTTGCAGAAAAATTATTGAAAAGCAACTATGCCACAAACATTTGGCCTTCTATCATCTATTATTACCTAACCATGAATCCCATCAGGTCACTTTTGACTGTAAGAGGAAGAACGGAGAAAATCTCTGTTGCTTCTGGAAAGGATACTTGGGGTGAAAGAGCAGCAAAGAATGTCTTGGATGAAGGGAAATTGATGGATGGGCATGGTGGGCATAGGGATCAGTGCGAGAGATTTCATCCTCATACTTCCCTCTAGAATTGACTTTGTCCAATGTAGGCATTTCTTTGGAGAGTGGTTGAGCCCAGTTTCTTGGGTCAGACTGCCTGAATTTGGCCTAGATTATGTCACTAGTGATGGGCCTGTGGTAAGTTACTTGTTGTTTACTTGGGTAAGTTACCACATCTGTAAACTATGAGTAATAATAATACGTATCTTGTAAGTAGTTGTTAGCATACATGAAATGATGTTTCTAGAATACTTATACAGTACCTAGCCACATATTAATCACTCAATGTGCGTGTATGTAATCAATCGCTCAGTTGTGTCCAACTCTGTGACCCCGTGGACTGTAGCCCACCAAACTCCTCTGTCCATGGAATTTTCTAGGCAAGAATACTGGAGCAGGTTGCCATTTCCTACTGCAGAGGATCCTCCTGACCCAGGATCAAACCCGTCTCCTGTCTCCTGCAATGGCAGATGGATTCTTTACCATCAGCTGTTGTTGTTTCTTCCACCACTGCCACAGTCAGCATTATCATCACCGTCATCATTTTCATCATCTTTTACCATCAGAATACTCCGACACAGCAGTTTAGAAATCAACACCTATAATAAATACCTTATTTATCATATAACAAAAAGGAAATGGTAGATGATCAGCCCTTGTAAGTAATGCTAACATTGGAGCAGAAGATAACTTGTTTTCCCTTGTGATCTATGCTGCCATTACACTGAATTTAAATGGATTCTCAAAAAAAAAAAAAAATAGCTAATGCTAAATTCTATAGTATGTCTTTTCTATTTGTTTAAATTACTTTTTAAACAATTTTGGTAAGCCCTTCAGAGCTTACCAAAATAATTTTGATGACAACTGAGGAGGCTTGAAGGATTCTCTTTGCAAAACTGGACCAACCCAGAGGGAGGCAGCCCTAACTTTCTTGTCTCAATCACAGCACTTATTCCCAGAGAACAATTTGGAGAGAGAACTATTGGAGTTGAATCCCTCGAGTTCTGCTTCTAACATTTACTTATTGACTGAAGGCTTTTGTGTTTGTAATGGAATTCAATAAGTAGAACCATATAACCCATATGCTGTCTCATTAGCATTGACAGGTTTATTTCCATCATCCCAACTAGTGGAGAAGAGAATTTAGGGAAAAAATTAATGGTTGAAAATTTAATTTCAATGCTTATATTTTTAGTGTTTAGAGTAATACAATTTAAAGGGTTACTTTTTCTTCCTCCAGTATATAAAGTATTTCATAGCTATTTGCTATTTATTTTCTTTCAGATTTCTTTTGAGCACTAAGTCTTTCTGTCCCTTCTTCTTTAGCTTTATTCTGCATAAATTCAGATGGTCTCTATTTTCCAATGTTATTTCCATATGTTTATTTATTCAGTGACTATCAATTGTAAACTACATAAATTATAATTTATGAAACATTTTATATCAATTTTTGTGTAAAAGGAAGCAATCCTGGTTGCTTCAATTATTATTCTTGCCTTCTGAATTTTGGTTTCTTTCCCTTAGCATAATATTCTCAAGGTTAATCCATGTTGTATCTCTATTAGCACTTCATTTCCTTATATGGCCTAATAATATTCAATTGTAATGATATACCATATGTTATGTATATCCATTCTTCAGTTGACAAACATTTGGGTTGTTTCCCACTCTGGGGAAACATTTATGAATACCACTACTGTGAGCATTTATGTACAAATTTTTGTATAGTCATACATTTTCATTTCTCTTGGTTATATACATAATAGTGGGTTTGATGGGCTATATAGTAACTCCAAGTTTAAGCTTTTGAGGAAATGCTACCATTTTTTAATTATTAAATTCCAACCTAATTTAAAACTCAAGTCTCAAGCTTGATTTAAATCTCATCTATGTTCCTCTAAGAATCAGCCTGCCAATGCAGGAGAGGTGGGTTTGATCCCTGGGTTAGGAAGCTCCCCTGGAGAAAGACGTGGCAACCCACTCCAGTATCCTTGCCTAGGAAATCCCATGGACAGAGGAGCCCATGGGGTCACAAAGAGTCAGACATCACTTAGCAACTAAACAGTAACAGCAACACACCCTACCCCAATGCTTGCCAGCCTTGATGGCTTACCTCAAATAGAAAGGAAGCGCAGGTACAATTTTTCTCCCCTCTCTCCAGCACTGGGTGTGTGTGTGTGTCTACACGTGTGTGAGGACCATGAACTGGGTACCTTTTTCTTCTCTTTGACATCTCTGGACTGGCAGGGAGGAAAAATAAAAAAAGGACAAATGCATCTCTTCCTAAGAGCCTGTGGCTGTAAGGAGACTACAGGCCATCTTGGTTATTCTTGTTTTTCTGGCTAACTTGTGGCTGTTTATGACTGTCTCGACTACCCAGGATGTTGGACATGGGGCTGCATCTTGTTCTCTTTTTTCCACCCTTGAGCTCTCACCGGCAGTGCACCCACAGCTTGTTGCTCCTGAGAGCTCATTACCAGGCCACCTGCCTTCCCTGCTTAAACTTGAGCTCCTGGAAATCCAGGCATGATCATCATGACCAAAAAGCTCAGGTTTTTCCATAAGATATTATGGAAAAACACAAACCATCTTTTTGGCTCACCAATATATTTTAACTGTGCTAAATTATTTCTTTCAAACTCTTTGTTCCTGTTTGTGTCATAATCATAGAAGAGCTTAACAGAATCAATTTAATGTATCAGCAAAACCCTCACTTCAGCTTTGTGAACCTGTTCAGTTCAGTTCAGTTCAGTCACTCAGTCGTGTCTGACTCTTTGCAACCCCACGGACTGTAGCACTCCAGGCCTCCCTGTCCATAACCAACTCCTAGAGCTTGCTCAAACTCATGATCATTGAGTCGGTGATGCCATCGAACCATCTCTTTCTCTGTCATCCCCTTCTCTTCCTGTCTTCAGTCTTTTCCAGCATAAGGGGCTTTTCAAATGAGTCAGTTCTTCGCATCAGGTGACCAAAGTGTTGGAGTTTGAGCTTCAACATCAGTCCTTCCAATGAACCTATATTCCTACTTAAATTTATTTTTTTAAGTATGGGATCACACATGCCTAAATAATGTTTCATCCCTCATTGAAATAAAAAAAAAAGATAGTTCAGATAAGTAGATGCACATCTTCTACTTGGCCTACCTCGTGATCAGTTTTGAGAAATTGTCAAGTGGATGACTAGAATAAAGAACTGAATGCGTAGATGTGAGCTCACTGACCTAGATATGGGTTGAATATGCAATAGTCCTGACCTTACTTGCCGTGGACACTGATTATTTGAATAAACCAACATAACCCTAACTTGATTGTGTTATTTGTCATTCAGAAGCTTCTCCAGGGAAGGCCGGAAACATAAGCTGTAAGACTCTAATACCTTTTCAGACAGTCTTGCAGTGCCAAAATTCCTGTATCTAGTTTTGAACCTTTTTTCCTAGTTATTTTATTATTATTTTTTTAATGACTAGACTTAAGACTTACATTTTCCTCTAGACTTTAATGAGAAAATTGACATCCTGTAAATTTCTGTGTTTTACAAAACACGTAGTGCTTCAGGAACCAAAGTTTCCTCCTGTGTTATAGACTTAATTCTTCCGTTAGTGGAGCATGGAATCCTGACTTAGTTTTCTCAGGACTTTGTCTGTCAAATGAGGAGACAAAGCTGATGGCTTCAGAGCTGCTCTCTGATTCTAGGTTTCTAGAAGTTTTCTTAGCCCCACAAATATAGCTGCTTTCTAGAAGTTAAACTTTCATAATTCTTCCAATGAACTAATCCTTTTATTTTTTTCCCAAATCTTTTTTTTTAATTTTCTTCACATTATTGTGTTGATTTTGCCATATGTTGACATGAATCCACCATGGGTATACATGTGTTCCCTTTCCAGAACCTCCCTCCCACCTCCCTCCCTATTCCTTCTCTCTGGGTCATCCCGGTGCACCAGCCCTGAGCACCCTGTATCATGCATCATTCCTGGGCTGGCGATTCATTTCACATATGATAATTTATATGTTTCAATGCTGTTCTCCCATATGATCCCACCCTCGCCCTCTCCCATAGAGTCTAAAAGACTGTTCTATACATCTGCGTCTGTTTTGCTGTCTCACAAACAGGGTTATCATTACTATCTTTCTAAATTCCAAATCTTTACATTCCCCTATAAAATATGCATGGAATATCCACAGGTATTTTGGAATTGGGGCATTTTACCTTTTAGCATACTGGAGGAAAATGAGCTGGCCGTTTTCCAATCAGGCAAAGATTTCACAAATGTTCCAAGTGTTCTCTGTTAGTTGCATCTTGAATATTTAAAAAAAAAAACTTCACTGAAGGCAGTTTTAGTCATTATCATAGGTATAACATAGTTCTGCATCTAAAATACTCACTGTTTTCAAATTTTCCTCTTTGAGATATCATTTCATTTGCAGTTGTGATAAAAATACAATGTTTATTTAAAATATTTTTCTCTTATTAACTCTTTAAAAATGATTGAGGATGTTTTAAAGATATAAACAATTATATTGCTTCCTCTGAAGCCTTTTCCTTCCAAAATTATGAGATGCAAAACTCATGAAATGGAAAACTTGGCTGGGTTTTTAAACATGCATAAATCATTCATCAGATTGTTGTTTACTGTTTGAGATTCTATCAATGAATTCCTTTTTCAAAGCAGAGACTGTGACATACTTTGTGTCCTTGTGCAAAACACTTACAAAGGGGAGGTCAATTAAATATCAGGCATTCATTTATAAATCTTGTAATGCATCATAATATTACTGGGTAAGGAAACTCAAATACATATCTGTCAAAATACATAATATGAACTGAAAGTTGCAACGTATTTTAATTAAGACATTATGAATCACATAATTTGTTTTGATTATAGAAATAATTATTGGCAGAAGCAATATTTGTTGCCTTTCCAGATTTACACATCTCTGCTCACTTATTTTAATAGAAATTACATTTTTGTTTCTGACCTGTTCTTCCCTCTTATAGATTGGGAAATAGGAATATGCTATCTCAAGTAGTTCAGTGATAAAGAATCTGCCTGCCAATGCAGGAGATGTGGTGGGTTCCATCCTTGGGTCAGGATGGCAATGACAACCCACTTCAGTATTCTTGCCTGGAAAACCCATGGATAGAAGAGCCTAGTGGGCTTCAGTCCAGGAAATCACAAAGAGTAGGATATGACTGAGCACAATGCTATCCTTGAGGGCTTGTATTTGGTAGTGTTCCATATAAGTGATACTTTTCTAACTTTTGTTTTGATGTCTCTCTGAAAATCTCAGATTTTCTCTTATGAATTATATTAGCGATTTTACTAAATACTCAGGAACTAATATAGTAATTAGCTTTTTTTATTTGAAAGTAGAGCAAAGTCAAGCTCCAATTACTCGATTTCAGATATTTTATTAAAGAGGCAATTAAAAATAATTTCAGGTAATAAAAATTGAAGATATTTTTAACAGATAATCTGACTCTACTGTAGCTTTCCAGGGAGATGAAAGGAGGCAAATGTTTTTTTTCTTTTTTATGAATGATTTTGTGTTGTGTCCTTTGTTCATTATTCTATTTATATTATTATCTCATTAATTGCCATAGTACTATTTACACTCTATGCAAAGTTTTTTCTGTGTAAGACTGAGCTTCATAAGGGTTAGAATAATCTATGTTCCAAAGATAACAAGTGGCAGAACTGGGCAGAACAGTGAAATAAATAATAAAAGAAGGTCAGAAAGGGGAAAAAAAATTGGTCTTAGGAGGCGAGCAGGATCTAAACTAAAGTGGAGACGTGTAGGCGTTTGCAGGTGGTCCCCACTTCTAGTTATTTCATATTATCCTGCTCAGATCCATTAATCCCACCTGACATAAACCTGAGTTTTATTTCTAGCTGTCTTTACAAACTCATTCAATGAAGAGAATTCATGGACAACAAGCAGATGCGATGTATTCTGTTTCTGACACAAGACAGACATGATACCAAGCAGTAGCTGATGACTGTTCATTAAATTACTGTCTGTAAAATGGGAATGGCTAATCAGGAAATGCGCCAGGGGCCATCTTCTTAGGCATGTGATGGACCTGGGGAGAACATGTACTAGCCTGTCAAAACCATTGCCCATTGAGGGTGTTTTCACTGGTCATTGTGTTAGTGGTGGTTCCCACTAATGGGCTAAAAAGAAAAATCTGGAGCATTTACAGGCATTAATCCTCATCCCCCTTTCACTCCCCAGCCCCCTTTCCCAACCATGAGAATACCTGGAATCAAACACTGAAAAAACAGAATGGAGAAAGAGAAAACAGCAAGACAGAGATGCAGAGACAAAGAAAAAAAACTCAGAGAAATTCAGGGAGTCATAAACTGTTTCTCCAATGAGGGATGAGGATCAAGTCTTTTATATATTGGGCCAAGAACAAACTAGATGCAAAGAATAAAGAGATACTTGGCTCTTTTTCCTTCTAGATATTCCCCACGCTAGAGCATTTAGTACCTAATGCATGTCACCAGTGATAATTAATAAAATAAAAAAAATATCATCTAGTAGATCACTTTAACATTGATAATTTATAACGACAATTGGTTGTAATAAGGGAGACAGCCTTGTAACACGTAATAGTAGCATAGTAAAGATCTATGAAGGAAATTAATAGATACATAGACAGATAATAATGATGCTGAAATGTGTTGGGGGGACTCCAAGGAGCTCTGATTCTTTATGTTTCAAAGTGTGCACAGAGAAGCATATCCTAGGAGTCATTAGCTTACTGAACTCATTGGACAAGATGTGGGTCTCACGCTATTATTGTTTTATTGTTTGGGGGCATGTCGCAGGCTTATGTTGCATGGTTTTGTTGCTTGGTTTTGTGGTTAAGCAAACCTGCTTTCTTGAGTGATCCTTAACTTACAGTCATCTCCCATACTTGTTTCTTTATAATTACTACAGTCTCTTGAGGGATTAACTATTAAAACCACCTGCTTTGTCTCTTTATTCTGTCCCTATCAGTATTATAAACTTGAGCTCAACATGAATATCTAACTCTTCAAAGTATATGGTTATAAAAAAAATCGTTAAATTTGTAATGGGGATTAAATCTCTGTTGTTTTTTTTTTGTCTGAGGTTGCAAAAACATTAGCCCTATACTTTATTGTCCATGCAAGTTTCTGACTAGTGCTTGAGAGGGAGTTATAAGGCAGTGATTGCCGAAGTCTTTGTATCCTGAGTACTTAGTCTTTCTTTCTGACCCATATAGTTTCTTTTAATATTGAGCTGATTTAAAATGGAAAAACATGAGAAGTTGTCTCTTCTCTAAAGGCCATCAGGTGATATTCTTAGAAGTAAATCACCTGCAAAATAAAGCTTGCAGGTGAAGACAACTTTGTAAACAAAATTGTACTGGGCATGTGATTGATAGAGGTTCTGTAAACTCCACCACCTCCTTTTAGCTTCTGTGGGCATTTGCGTGAGGGTGAATTACACTTGATAACAAATGAGATTGGGGTCTTGCAAGGATCAGAGGTCCTGAATTTAATCTTAACTCTGCTTACTATAAACCTAAATAATTAATCTGGAGAGACATTTGCTCATTTTAAAAAGGAAACAAAAAAACAGAAGACTGCACTGAAGGATTTTGAATTTTTTTTAGCTTGAAATTTTAATAACTGTTGAAGTGCATCTTTTATTAATGTTCCAAAATTATTTTACCCAATACAAAAAAAAAAAAGCCAGAAGACAGGACATTATAGCACTAATAAACTTGACTAGGGAAAATACTTTTTTTGTTTAATATTGGAGCAAGCTCTTTTTATCATATAATTATGATAATGACCAGTTTGCAGGCATGTCTGAAAAATTACCAGATAATGAATCTGGTTCTGATTAACAACTTCCACACCTCGGGCTAATCCATTAGCAACAGATGTATACACCTTTCATTTTCTTTGGTTCTCAATATCAAGCTGTTCTCATTTCTGATCCTCTTTTGAGCCTTATCATTCCTCTTTGGATGAAGCTAGAGCTATACCTTTGCATTGAGTTGGTTAGAGTGGAGACCTGCTGTGCTTCAGAGAAGTCAGCTTGACAGATCTTCTTTGTTAAATATATTACAAAGAAACCTTATCTTTTACAACAAAAGTAAAGGATATTGTGTTAATTTTGAGAGAAATTTTACATTTTGTGGTCTTGGTGCCTTTTTTAGTTTGAGATATCCACCATCAAAATACATTGATAGAAATACACAGTACATGCTAATCCTATATGCTAAAGAATGCTTTTAAAGTAGATTCAAGAGTTTAAAAATAGAATGAAGATTTTAATTTTTCAGATGTTTTCCTTTTAATTATAAGTCTAGAAGTTAAATTTAATATTTTTCAAAGCCATTTTGTGAATTTCCATACCATGCGATATTTGTGTACCAGTTGCTATAGTATATTTTTTGCATGTTCAGTTTGATTATCTCCTTTTCAGGATGGAAGGAGAAGTCCCTCCGAAAGCAATGCTTAATATGTGAGTGCTAGAGAGTGAATTGGTAACCCAGAGATGCTAATATTTAGAAAATGACTATTTAATGTAGATGAGATTTTAATTCATTTGAAATGGGAGAACTTCCTTCTTTCCTCCCTTTCTTTGTTCCTTTCGTCTTTCTTTCCCTTCCTCCTTGTTGAGTACCTGCCATCTGGCATATTTGCCCTCCCAAATAATATATATTATAGTAGCTCAAGTTTTACTCCCTACAACCTTTATCAAAATTATCAGTGCACATAAAAGTAGACCTAAGGGTATATTTAAAATTTAACATTAATACTCTCACTTTTTTCAGTACTTTTGCCACAGTTCTTGAACTATGTATAGGAAAAAGTTAGAGTAGTGAAATATAAATAAAGATCCTTGGTCTTAGTTTTCACATTTGTAAAATGAAAGGGTTAACTAAAGTAGGTTATACTGCCCTTCCCTTTAGCCTGTAGAATTTGCAGTTGTAACTGATCTGCTAGCGCTTTTGGGGGACTGGTAATCACGCCTCTACCAATGCTCACCTGCTTTCCATTTTATCAAAAACTCACACATTTCCATGGCATTCAATCTGGGATTAGGGAGTGAGTCTAGAAAACCAGAATGGCAAGTGTAGTATCAGAGGGCTCAACTTGAGTGTTGCTGTGCTCCTGTGTCAATAAGCTAGGAGGTGTGTCACAAGTTATTAATTAAACTATTAAAGCTTGAGAACATTTCACTTTTTCAAATATTTCAGTGCATTCAACGTTGTCTCTGTACTGCTGGCACTCTGACATTGTTCATGGAAAGAGAAAAGGATGGAATTGCAGATAAGGCCTTGAGAATTGACCTTAAGTATAACTTTGTCAAAGGACTGGTGTGAGCACTAAATAGTAGTTGTGAACTGCTACATAGAAGGTACTTAGCACGGTATATGGAATGTAGGAAATACTTAGTGTATGTTAGTTAATAGTATTTCTAGACCACGAACAACCAATATCCACAAAGACAGCAAGCATACATTATTATTAGCTTTACTACCAATTACTTACATCATAGCAGAAGCAAAATTAAGTTTGAAAACCTTTGGCCTAACATACAGTCTAAAGTACAATGATCTTAGGCTTGGTTTGTCAGAAGTAGGTCTTCTTCTCTTCTGTCTTCAAGGCAGACTTTTCCACTCCATCCCAGCGCTCCTTTCTCACTTGGTTGATAAATGCATTGGAATCTTTCTTAATATAACATTCCAGGCAGCCACAAAAAGTCATCCAGGGTTTTCATGAGAGATGAAATCTATCTTGCCTTAGATTGAATAGCTATTGAATTGGTCCTCTAATCCGTATGTAAGGAAAGGAATCTTATTTTCTGCCTCAGGGTACTTACTAAAATAACTTCCATATCTTCTGAATACAAGCATAAGAATGTCAAAAACTCATTAGAACTCACCATCATCATCAATACTCACGGTCAGTCTTGTCCAGCTGTTTAAACAAGAGCTACTCTTATGGACTGTAGCCTGGCACACTTCTCTGTCCATGGGATTTTCCAGGCAAGAATACTGGAGTGGGTTGCCACTTTCTCCTCCAGGGAAATCTTCCTGACCCAGGGATTGAACCCGCATCTCCTGTGTCTCCTGCATTGAAAGCAGATTCTTTATCACTTGAGCCACTGGGGAGGCTAGTAGTGGCTTATTCTCTCTAAAATGTATGACAAGCAAGTATTTTATAATCCCACAAAAGTCACCTATCATTTTCCAATCCATTCACCAATGCCAGAAGTTAACAAAACAAAATGAAAACATTACTTAAAATTTACTTAACTGTATACAAGTACAAAAAAGAGACTAGGTAGAACACAAAATCCATCCTTTGATTCATTCATATGAAAGGTAATCATGTAGTGAGTGTGGAAAAGTGAATTTAGGGACTTCCCTGATGGTCCAGTGGTTAGGTTTGATCCCTGGTTGGGGAGTTAAGACCCCAAATATCTCACAACCAAAAAAATAAATAAATAAAAGCTAAAGCAGAGGTAGTAAAAAATTCAGTAAAGACTTTAAAAATAGTCCACATCAAATAAAAATCTTTAAAAAAAAGAAAAAAAGAAGAGACTCAGCTGACAAACACTGCAATCCTAAAGACATTATTTTTTTTACAGCAACCTCTTCCTGCTTTTGCTCTCTTCTGTTGACCCCAATCTGCCAAATATGTCCATGCTCAGTACAACCAACGTTACCTCCTTTTTCACTCAGACTTGGACATTATTTGTCCAAGGGACATTAATGAACCTGAAAGAAAGGGGACATTGCAGAATCTGAAAACTTTCCTCTACTCCAATAAATGGTACAAACTGAACTATTAACCCAAACACAACAAGGGAATAACCCCTTTCTCAGGTTGATGGAGTATATCAGGCAATGGGAAGTTCCTTTCCTTTCAGACACCCAATATATGAAGATTTCACTAGAAATAAATCTCTCTCGGGCAACCATAGACACATTGTTTATTTTGCCTAGTTCATTTTGTACCTAGAAAGTGATAGTATAAAGCACTTAACAGTAAACAAATTAGATTGTGTTTATAGTTACCTAGTAGGCGTAGGCAAAGCCTCAAAGTTCCTTTTGAAGAACTAAACCATACTTACTTAGGTTGAGATTCATGGTTTAATTTTCTCACTGAATTCAGTGTGTAGCATTTGTTCATAAATGCAAATAACCCTGCTAAATTAGAAAATTGGTGCCTTCTTTTCCTGTGTGGTTTATGTAAAAAGACTTTGGGGAACATAATGAAAAGCTGCTGTTAAATAAATGGTTAGGTAGAGAAATACGAATGAGGGCTATGAAAGAAGTGTAAAACAAAAGGGGAAAATGAAAACAAGCCTCACAAAATGGTTCAGAGATTGAAATAACTGAAAAAGAAACATTACAAAGACAAATGTAGCTTTTGAATTATATGACTTTTTTTTTACAGTGTATTTGTTTCCCAAGAAGTTAATAATGTTAAGTATAGGCATCACAGTGTGTGTGGTCATACCAGAATAATTAATGAAATGTTAAGGCTGACTTTAGTAATGTGTGCATACGTGCTCGGTTGTTTCAGTCGTACCCAACTCTTTGTGAACCTATGGACTGTAGCCCACCAGGCTCCTCTGTCCCTGTGATTCTCCAGGCAAGAATACTGGAGGGTGTTGTCATGCCTTCCTACAGGGGATCTTCCTGACCCAGGGATCAGACCCATGTCTCCTGCATTGGCAGGTGGGTTCTTTACCACTGAGCCACCTGGGAAGCCTGACTTAGTAATGATGATCTGACAAATAGCAGAAAGATGCCTTGCTCTGATTTACCGTTAAGAACTAACTCTGTTCCTGTCTCCAGCTCCTTTCTGAATGCCAGTACCTAGCTTATATATAACTACTTCCATCAGGAAACTGATGACACTATCTTTTTAGTTAAAAATCACTATTATTTTGGAGGATTCTGGGAAGATAGTGGACTAGGATGCATCAGAAATTTGTCTCCCCACCTAGATAGCAATTGTGCTGGCAGAATCTGTCTGATGTGACTATTTTGAAACTCTGAGGCTTGTAATTCCAGAGGGAGGCATGGCCAGTATGAATGATCATGAATGTAATTTTGATCAGTTTTAGCTTCTAGCAGAGTAGCAGCTACCCAGCACCCACCCCCAGCCCCATGGCAGGAAGTTGTGCATGTGTTTCAGAAGCAACTTGTGTAGAATTTATGAAAGCCAGGATGGGCAAAAAAGGACCCTGTCCTCCAAATTTGGGGCATCTGTTCTCTGATCACTGATTGCTTCTTCTGATCACAGAAGTTCAAAGAAGCAGGCATCATTGTTGTTTCATCTCCCACCATTGATGCAAATCTCTTAGCTGAAGTGACTTCAAGGGTATTTAAAAGGCCTGTACCCTTTTGTTCCCACCTCTTCCCCTTAGTTTCTCTTTTTCCTTTTTTGGAAGCCAGACATTAAAACCTAGAACATTGAAAAGCAACTGCATTTAGGAAGAAAATTAGAAAGTGATGACACATGCAGAGAAAATCACAGGCTCAGAAAAGATATGAGAAGACCTTCAGTTTACAACTCAGGGGGATTCTGGGCACAGAGACAGCCTATAACAATGAAACAAACAAATAGACAATAAACAAAAACAGCGAGTTTTGGGGAAAGAGGAGGATTTGATTCCCAGAGTTACTACATGATCAGATTCAAATGTCCAGTTTGCAACAAAAAAATGACAAAGATTCACAAGACATTCAAAGATACAGGAAAGTATGGACCATTTAAAGGAAAAAAAATCAAGAGAATCTATCACTGAAAAGAACAAATGACAGATCTACTAGAAAAAAAGCAGTTTGAAACAACTGTCTTAAAGATGTGCAAATAACTAAGGGAGGATGTGGAGAAAGTAAAGAAAACAATATATGAACAAAATGGAAATATCAATAAAGAGATAGTTCAGCACAGTCTCTCAGTCATGTCCGACTCTTTGTGACCCCATGGATGCAGCACACCAGGCTTCCCTATCCTTCACGTCTCCCAGAGCTTGCTCAAACTCATGTCCATTCAGTTGCTGATGCCATCCAACCATCTCATCCTCTGTCATCCCCTTCTCCTCCTGCCTTCAATCTTTCCCAGCATCAGGGTCTTTTCCAATGAGTCACTTCTTCGCATCAGGTGGCCAAAGTATTGGAGTTTCAGTGTCAGCATCAGTCTTTCCAATGAATATTCAGGACTGATCTTCTTTAGGATGGACTGGTTGGATCTCCTTGCAGTCCAAGCGACTCTCAAGAGTCTTCTCCAGTATCACAACTCGAAAGCATTGCTCTTTGGCTCTCACCTTTCTTTATGGTCCAACTCTCACATCCATACATGACTACTGGAAAAACCATAATTTTGACTAGATGGACCTTAGTCATCGAAGTAATGTCTCTGCTTTTTAATATGCTGTCTAGTTTGGTCATAGCTTTTCTTCCAATGATCAAGCATTTTTTTAATTTCATGGCTGCAGTCACCATCTGCAGTGATTTTGGAGTCTGCCGTAAAGAAAGTCTGTCACTGTTTCCACTGTTTCCCCACCTATTTGCCATGAAGTGATGGGAGCAGATACCATGATCTTAGTTTTCTGAATGTTGAGCTTTAAGCCAACTTTTTCACTCTCCACTTTCACTTTCATCTAGAGGCTCTTTAGTCCTTCTCCACTTTCTACCATAAGGGTGGTGTCATCTGCATATCTGAGGTTATTGATATTTCTCCTGGCAATCTTGATTCCAGCTTGTGCTTCATCCAGCCTGGCATTTTGCATGATGTACTCTGCATATATAAGTTAAGTAAGCAGGGTGACATTACATAGTCTTGACATACTCCTTTCCCGATTTGGAGCCTGTCTGTTGTTCCATGTCTAGTTCTAACTGTTGCCTCTTGATCTGCATACAAATTTCTCAGGGGACAGGTCAGGTGGTCTGGTATTCCCATCTTTTAAGAGTTTTCCACAGTTTGTTGTGATCCACACAGTCAAAGGCTTTGGCATAGTCAATAAAGCAGAAGTAGATGTTTTTCTGTAGCTCTCTTGCTTTTATGATGATCCAACAGATATTGGCAAAAGGTTCTTCTGCCTTTTCTAAATCCAGTTTTAACATCTGGAATTTCATGGTTCATGTACTGTTGAAGCCTCGCTTGGAGAATTTTGAGCATTACTTTGCTAGCATGTGATAGAAAACCTGCAAAGAAGCCAAAAAGAAATTTTGGAACTAAAATATTAAGATGAATAAAAAATTCAGTCATTCAAAGGCAGATTTGAGCAGACATAAGAAATAATCAGTAAGCTTAAATGTAAGAATGGAAATTACCGAGCCTGAAGAACAAAGGAAAGTGATTACAAAAATGTGAACAAAGTTTAAGGGTTCTGTGCTGTATCAAATGGACCAGCATAAGCATTGGGGGAATCCTGAAAGGAGAGGAGAGAAAGAGGCAGAGAGAATATTTGAAGAAATAATGGCTGAAATCTTACCAACTTTCATGAAAGATGTGAATGTAAACACCAAAGAAACTCAATGATGAAGTAAGACAGACCCAAAGAGAACTATGCCAAGACACATTGTAATTAAACTGTCAAAAGTCAAAGAAAGACTTAAGTAACTTGTCCCACACAAGAGATTCACAATAAGTTTTTCAAAATATTTCTTATCAGAAACTGTAGAGGCCAGAGGCATTGGGCCAAAATATTGAAATTGCTAAAAGAAAATTTGAAAAATAAAACCTCTTTAGGAATTTTGTTTCCAACAAAACTAGCCTTCAGAACAGGGCGAAGAACTAAGGTGTTTCTTGAAACAAGAAAGCTGAGGGAGGTTGTTATCACTAGATCTGCCCTCCAAGAAATGGTCAAGGGAATCCTGCAAGATGCAGTGGTAGGGCAATAGGCAGTCACTTGAAGTTGCCTAAGGATATAAAGATCTCAGTAAAGGAGAAGGATGCACACTGATATACATCCCATCACAACCTTTATCTTGACATTTTTCTTTTGCTGATTACAAAATGACTGTTTCCTGATGCCCTTATTCTTCAGATAATTGTTACTATCAATGTATGTTGTATTCTCTCTTTAATTTTTCACCTAATTTCCTCTTTTCCTCATGTACCACATATTATTTCATAACAGTTCAATGAGAAATCAAGCAATAAATAAAGATACTATGAAATATTTCATTAACAGAACATTTCAGATTTAAATTCAGTGCTCAAAGTATCGTAATTTTTTTTAAATAATACTGGATGATGAGCTAACTCAGTTAGTTGGATTCCATTATTGGATGTTTATCAAGTGTTTAAAAATGAATTATAAAGTGCATGATTTTTTTTTAAAAGAAGGATGATTAATGCATTGGAAATGATTCACTGGTTTGAAATCACTGGTAGTTCAATGAAGGCATTGCTGAAATGTTTAGCAAAATGACCAAATTTAATATATTTTATCACATTAAGTTTCTATAAATATGTATGTGTACATAATTTTAATTAATTAATATAGATGGAATCTTCTTCATTCTGCCATTGCCAGACATCTGTCTTCACCTTGGAACCCTCTCCATGTTCATTCTCTAACCCTTGGGAGTATGCTATTGGCTCTTTCAGTGCAACATTTTTTTTTTTTGACATTTTTCTGTCCCTCTTTTCTTTTTCATTTTCTCCCCAAAATAAATGTTAACAACCTAGTACTTCCCCTCTATATTTTGCATATGCATATAATTATAGGAACTATACATATACATGAATATTCATACTTACCATTACTTGCAAAATAGGAGGCTCTTTTAGAAACATTATTTCATACATGCCAACTTTTCTCCATCCTGCTTTTCTCACTCAGCAATACCTAGGATGATAGTTTCTCCAAAGAAGCTAGTATACTTTATTTATTTCTGGTTTCTTATTTACCAATATAATAATAAACACCCATTTAAGCAAAAAAAATATCATTTTGCACATGAAAACTTTCATTTTTTCTACCTAACCAGAATCACAATTGGTGGTTAAAATCTTCTGTTATAGACAGAATGGGATATGACAAGCAGAAACCAAATAATTCCTGGAAATGTACTTTCACTTTCTATGAAGAAAACTATAATGCATGTTTATGAGTACAGTTTTATCCTAAGGATTCTACTTGTTACGTGCCTACAGTCTTTTGTGCTTTGGGGAATGGAGCCAAAATTATACCAGCATTGAAAGTCATATATTAAATAGAGAGTGGGCAGCCAGAATGATCAGGAGTCAAGGTCCTGAGACTTATAATAAAGTTGTAATAACAACTTTGCAGTGAGCATTTTCCAGTTTTTCTTCCAGAGAAAATATTACTTTCCCAGTGATGTTCAGATAAAAGCTGGATGAGTTAAGAGAAGAGAAGGGAGATGGAACCTTTCCAGTGACTTAGAATTCTCTTCTGGTTTAACTGGACATGCTTGTGGTTATGAGGAGGACAGTTAAAATCCTACATTACTTTCTTCCTGTAATCTTACTTGTCTCTCAGTTTTAAGACCAGCTTTTCTAAAATAAAAAAGTTCACATCCAAGGAGATGAAATTAGGAATATTCTACTGA
Organism: Antilocapra americana; assembly: GCA_007570785.1. Classification (NCBI taxonomy): domain Eukaryota; kingdom Metazoa; phylum Chordata; class Mammalia; order Artiodactyla; family Antilocapridae; genus Antilocapra; species Antilocapra americana. Next base: position 6,795,259 of record ML660770.1, on the reverse strand, counting down.
AATATAAATGTAATGGAATTTATACATAAAACAGTTCAACATAATATCCAGTATTTGCCCTAGGTGTTCACAGTTCAGTTCAGTTCAATTCAGTTGCTCAGTTGTGTCTGAGTCTTTTTGACCCCATGGTCTGCAGCATGCCAGGCTTTTCTGTCCATCACCAACTCCTGAAGCTTGCTCAAACTCATGCCCATCAAGTCAGTGAAGCCATCCAACCGTCTCATCCTCTGTCATCCCCTTCTCCTCTTGCCTTCAATCTTTCCCAGCATCAGGGTCTTTTCAAGTGAGTCATTTTTCACATCGGGTGGCCAAAATATTAGTTTCAGCTTCAGCATCAGTCCTTCCAATGAATATTCAGGGTTGATTTCCTTTAGCATTGACTTGTTGGATCTCCTTGCAGTCCAAGGGGCTCTCAAGAGTCTTCTCCAACATCACAGTTCAAAAGCATCAATTCTTCAGTGCTTAGCTTTCTTTATAGTTCAAATCTCACATCCATACATGACTACTGGTAAAACCATAGCTCTGACTAGATGGACCTTTGTTGGCAAAATAATGTCCCTGCTTTTTAATATGCTGTCTAGGTTGGTCATAGCTTTTCTTCCAAGGAGCAAGTGTCTCTTAATTTCATGGCTGCAGTCATCATCTGAAGTGATTTTGGAGCCCAAGAAAATAAAGTCTCTCATTGTTTACACTGTTTCCCCATCTATTTGCCATGAAGTGATGGGACAGGATGCCATGTTCTTTGTTTTTTGAAGGCTGAATATTAAGCCATCTTTTTCATTCTCCCCTTTCACTTTCATCAAGAGGTTCTTTAGTTCTTTAGTTCTTCGCTTTCTGTCATAAGGGTGGTGTCATCTGCATATCTGTGGTTATTGATATTTCTCCTGGCAGTCTTGATTCCAGCTTGTGCTTCATCCAGCCTGGCATTTCACATGATGTACTCTGCATATATAAGATGAATAAGCAGGGTGACAATATACTGCCTTGACATACTCCTTTCCCAATTTGGAACCAGCCTCTTGTCATGTCCAGTTCTACCTGTTGCTTCTTGACCTACATACAGATTTCTCAGGTGTTCTGAGAAATAAAAAAATAGAAGTTGCATGGCTTAATGGCTAGAATTTCTTTTACTATAATAAGGAGCAAGGAGTCCAACTTCAAGTTCACCATTAGTGTTTTTCAGTAGCATTCAAAATGTCCATTGCTTACCTTCTGTTAACTAGAGATAACGTAATATTTTTAAGTCCAAGTATCATTTGAAATAAAATAAAATTTTAAAAATATATAAAGTAATCATTTGTCAAAGAAAAGATGTTCATGTTAAAGGAACAATGACTAGCAGATTTATCCAAAGCACTCAGTCTGTCACTGAAAAATAGCTTTTTTTTTAAGCAAATTTTCACATTTCATTGTAACCATCACTATTAAAATATACATTTTATATGTAGATGCTACTTTCATGAATGGGGCTTCCCAAGTGGTTCAGTGGTAAAGAATCCACCTAACAGTGCAGGAGACACAGGAGGTGTGGGTTTGATCCCTGGGTCAGAAAGATCCCCTAGAGAAGAGAATGGCAACCCACTCTAGTATTCTTGCCTGGAGAATCCCATGGACAGAGAAGCCTGGTGGGCTTCAGTCCATGTGGTCACAAGAGTTGGAGATGACTGAGTAACTGAGCATGCACTTTCATGAATAAATTACATGTTTGAAATAATGGTTAGAAGATATTTTTCACCTGATCTTAATGTGGAAGGCATTATTGGTATAAACTGGTAATTAAAAAAAATATAGAATTGTTTCCTTTTCTTCATTTAAAGGGAAGTGGACAAATTATTTTTTCAGTTAAATACTCAACAACTTTCATTGTGCCTGAAACCTCACAACTCAATACTTGCATTTTTGATATGTGAGTTCCTTGCTTTAAATAGTTACTAATTAGGCTATGTACTTTGTGAAGAAAGCTGTAAAGTCTTACTCATATGTTCCCATTGCCTACCACATAGTTGAGTCAGTTCAATTCAGTCACTCAGTTGTGTCTAACTCTTTGCAACGGCATGGACTGCAGCACACCATGCTTCCCTATCCATCACTAGCTCAGTGAGCTTGCTCAAACTCATGTCCATTGAGTCAGTGATGCTATCCAACCATGTCATCCTCTGTCATGTCCTTCTTCTCCTGCCTTCAATCTTTCCCAGCATTAGGGTCTTTTCCAGTGAGTCAGTTCTTTGCATCAGGTGGCTGAAGTATTGGAGCTTCAGCTTTTGAACTATGTTGAAGACTCTTCAGAGTCCCAAGTCTATCCTAAAGGCAATCAGTCCTGAATATTCATTGGCAGGACTGATGCTGATGCTGAAGCTGAAGCACATGGTTAACAATGAAATATATTAGTTGAGAATAATATGAGCTAAATAAAGGAGAAATTACTTCAGAAAACCAAGTTTCTGGAGAAAATCAAGTCCTTATTGGAAGAGAGAAAAGTGGTTCCCAGCAGGGTGAGTAGGAATTGCTTAAATGGGTAAGGAGTAAGAAAACCATATGACCTATTCCCCAACTTTATGCATGCATTTGTTCTTTATCTCTAGTCATATGACTCCCATAAAGATCTTGTAAGTAAGTTTGCATAAAATCTCTTTAAAAATGTAAACTTTATGCTCCTTTTGGCCAGTGCCTATGTCTTTCTCAATGTGCGAAGGCCTTAATAGATATTTGCTTATATATATATATATATATATATACACACACACACACACATACACATGGAAGTAGACTTTTTATTAAAACTGTTATTATAAATACACTGATAATTTCCATCTAGAAAGGCTGCCTCCTTAACAGATTAATAGAGAGTCTTAATAAATAAAGCATGACTTTCAGAATATTCTCAATTTTTGTTGTTCAGTACAAGAGTCATGTCCCACTCTTTGCAGCCCCATGGATTGTAGCACCGTTCCTCTGTCCTCCACTATCTCCTGGATTTTGTTGAAATTCATGTCCACTGAGTCAGTGATGTTGTCAATCAGTTGAGCCGACAGTATATTGGTTATAACATGGCATTAAGCAAACAGATTTCCCAATTAAAATATCAGTGTATATATCTGAAGGCTTGTGAACTCACAGTTATGATGGATGACAGCACGTGACAACTGAGATGGCACTTGGGAGATTATCGAGTGCACCTTTCATCTTGTGTTTTAACTTTGAGGATGACTTCAAGCTTATCCTGAGGGATGGATACGTTAAAGTTTCATATGTCACAAGAATCCTTATTCTTTATGCAGCACATTATAAATCAAAAAAGTATAAACTTTATGACTTGTGAAAAGTTCAATTTGATGATCAATTCATCTTGTTAGTTTTGAAATTTATTTATTTTCTTTTTTAAATGAGATAAAAATTTAGCTGTGTTCTGTCTGATTAATAAGTGAATACAAAATCCAGAGCTACTTAGTGTCTGAATTCACTAGACACTAACATGGAGCTAGTCTCACATTCTACAGCTAACTATTCTAACTATTCATATTGGGGCGTATCACAATTATGGTAGCTAATTTTCATTCTTCCTAAAAACCTCGCTTCAGTTCGTTTATAAAAAAACTGAGGCTGAGAAGGGTAAACATCCTCAACAAAGGCTTGTATGATCTGGACATGCCTATAGCTCCAGATTCTTCCATCCTATCTCACTTCATGACTCTGCCTCAGTCACAGTGCTTTCTTTTTGGTGTCTATAACACACCCAGCTCTTTTCCACCCCGGGGCCTTAACACCTGCCATTCCCTTCTACCACCGTAGACCTCTCTAGAGAGGAAATCTGCTATGCCATCTCCCAATTCTCTATTTCAGCACACTGGTTTCTTTTTTCTATATACAACACTTATCATGACTTATAACTACATATTCTTTTTTGTGACATATTTATTGTTTGTATTCCCAAATAAAACATTAGTTCCATAAAGCTGAAACCATGCCACCTTATCCTCAATTTTAGTCCCAGCATATAACAAGTTGTTGAGTATAAAGTAAGTGTTAAATATATATTAACTGAATGAACAAATAAACAATGTAAAATTAATTCATTTTGTTTAAAAAGAGTATTATCTTGGCAGACTACAATTTATAGAACATCTGTAATTACTACAAGTATGGTGCTGATTTAAGGTCATAGTATAACATGCAAAATATAAATAGTAGAGTCATTTCCACTTACACTTGAATTTTACATGTAGGACTCATGGTAGATATAATACAAAATTAAAATTTAATACATCCAATTGAATAGTAATTCACATGTATCTCTTAGGGGAAAGTATTTTCAGAAGAGCAAGAAAGAAACTAAGAAATTGGAACTTTCTATACTTCAAGTGAGGAGAGAGGAAATGGGGCTTTCATCTATCAGAGAAAAAGATCTAGAAGGCACAGCACATTCAGATGTGTGTTTTATCTGGTAGCACTAGTAGTAAAGAACTGGCCCGCCAGTGCAGGAGACATCGGAGAATTGGGTTCAATCCCTGGACTGGGAAGGTGCCCTGGAGCATGGCAACCTACTCCAGTATTCTTGCCTAGAAAACCCCATGAACAGAGGAGCAAAGAGTTGCAAAGAGTCAGACCTGACTGAGCATCTGAGCATATTATTAAACTTCTCTTACAGTGGCTTAGAGAGATCACTTATCTTCCTTTGGAAGGCTGAAACTCCAAAGCAAATTTTAGATCAGATATGGTAAAGTATTTTCATAGTTCAGGAACCTCTGGGCTGAGCTGAAGTTGAAGAATTCAACTCAGTTGAAGAATTTGTGCTGCTTCTCCTTCCTGAAGAGAGAAGGAGAACCATATTTTGGTTTCCAAAAATATGCTTTTCATGCAAGGTGCATGTAATATTGGAGAAGGAAATGGCAACCCACTCCAGTGTTTTTGCCTGGAGAATCCCAAGGACGGAGGAATCTGGTGGGCTGCCGTCTATGGGGTCACACAGAGTCAGACACAACTGAAGCGACTTAGCAGAAGCAGCAGCAGCATGTAATATTCTATAATTATTCAACTCTGTTAACAGCTCCCACGTAAACTTTTTCTAAAAAAAAATTCCTGGGGCAATATATTAAAATTCATGCATGCCTTGAAAAGCCTTTTTAGCTTTGCATTCTGGTCATCTTTTACTATAGAATGTAAGAAATAAATGCTCAAATAAGACTTTTTCCCTAAGTGATGGATAAAATTTGAATATGCTCTTAGGGTGGTTTTTACAGCACAAAAGATTATATTCATTTTGTCCAAACACTTCAGTAATGTTATGACATGTTATTATTTTATTCATTTTTTAAGAATGTTATGAATTTCAACACTGTATGAGCCCCTTTTGTTCCTTTCCTTTGTGCCATTTACCACAGTCTTTATTTTTTAGTTTATTGTTTCATAATTTATTTCTTTAAAATGTCACTGTTGTGGAAGTGAAATTGTATTCTGTTCTATTTAAGGCTGTATCCTTAAGAATTCATGTACAATATTTCTTGGCATACAATAGGTGCTCAATAAATATTTGTTAGATAAACGAGTGGCTGAATGAACACTCAAAAATAAACTGTATTATTTCTACTGTATCAAAAACCCATTTGAGAGATAACCTTTGTCCAGTGTTATATGTATTGATAGAAACCTCTTTGTTTGAGTCTCTCCTTTAACTCACTTTAGAGTTTTTCAACATCAACTCTATTGACATTAGAGGCCGACCAATTCCTTGTGACAGGACGTTTGGCAGCATCGCTAGCCTCTACCCACTAGATGCCAATAGCACACCCTCCCCAAGCTGTAACAATCCAGAATGCCTGCAGACATTGCCAGATGTCCCCAGTTGAGAACCAATAAAAAGTTCTTTGTACAGTATACAAATACCAGTGGTAGAACTGCTTAGGTTCTGAAGTATTGAATGCCAAATTTTGGTATTTTCTGTGTGGAGCATTTTATTTTGAAATTTTATAGAATACTTTATGAAGAAACAGACATGGATATAATCTTCTCTTTTGGTCCATGTAGAAAAGCTATTTCAAGGAGTCACAGATTCTTTAAAACTGTTAATTCATAGAGGTCAACAAAGAACACACAGTTCTTAAGAGTTCTTTTTATATTTTGGAAAACCAACCATTATCAGCTATGCCTTTCATAAATGTTTTCGCCCAGTCTATAGCTTGTCCTCTTGTTTTCTTGACATTCTTTGATGGAGCAGAAGTTTTAAATTTTAATGAAGTCCAACTTATCAATCATTTATTTTCTTTTATGGATCATGTTTTGGTGGTGTTTGTTTGTTTCATACCCAAAGCCATCTAGTTTTTCTCCAATTATCTTCTGTTTTATAGTTTTTTTTAAATTTTAATTATAAGTCTATTATCCATTTTGAATTAATTTTTGTGAAGGATATTAAAATCTGTTCTAGATTCTCTCTCTCTTTTTCATATTGGTGTCTGGTTATTCTAAAACCATTTGTTGAATAGACTCTCTTTTGTCAAAGATCAGTTGATTATATTTCTGATATGTGGGTCTATTTCTGGACTCTGTGCTCCACTCCACTGAACTCTTTGTCTTCTTTTGTCAACCTCATACTGTCTTGATTCCCGTTGCTTTTTAGTAAGTCTCAAAGTTGGGTAGTGCCAGTTCTTGAGTTTGTTCTTTTGTTTCAATAATGTGTTGGCTATTATGGCTCTTTTGCCTCTCATATAAACTTTAGAATTAGTTTGTAGATGCTTGGAAAATAACTTGCTGGGATTCTGAATGGGATAGTATTGAATGTATAAACCCAGTTGGGAAGCAGGAGTTTATTGAGTATGGCAAGATAGCCAGACTTTTTCTGTGTGATAGAGCAATTAGTGAGATGTCTACATTAATATCCCCAGAATTGTGTCTTTTTTTATTTATCAAACCTAAGCTACAGTACAGATAAAACTCTGCGTTGAACATCAAAAAGGAAGCAGTATTGAAAAAAATATCATATCTCACATAATTTGCAAGGCAAAATGTCATATTTAAAGCAAATGACCACATAGTTTATTATGAGGCTCTGCTTTTTTGAAGAAACACAAAACGTTTAAGGGAAGATCTGTGTGTCAGTACAAACTTCCTGAGAGCCACAGAGTGATTTTAATCATCCTCCACGAAATGTTTGGTTTTATACAAACAAGTTTCCTAATGTGATAAGGCAAGAAAGCATAATCCTATTTTAGAAGGAAGCAATAGATATGTCAGGAGTACTCAAAGAATCCACTTTATCACAAAAATTTAGTGACATTACTACCTTCCTCCCTGCTTGTCACTATGCCATCTTTTAAACTCATGTATTTCACATGTTGGGGGCTTCCTAGGTGGAGCGCTGGTAGAGAATCCGCCCGCCAATGCTGGAGACACAAGAGACACAGGTTCAGTCCTCGGGAGTGGAAGATCTCCTGGGGTAGGAAATGGCAGTCCACTCCAGTATTCTTTTTTTTTTTAAATTTTCTTTACTTTATTGTGTTGGTTTTGCCATACAATGACATGAAACCGCCATGGGTTTACATATGCTCCCCCTCCAGAACCCCCCTCCCTCCTCCCTCCCGATTCCCTCCCCCTGGGACATCTTGGTGCACCAGCCCCGAGCATCAACCCTGGGCTGGCGATCGATTTCACATATGATAATTAACATATTTCAATGCCATTCTCCCATATCATCCCACCCTTGTCCTCTTCCACAGAGTTCACGAGTCTGTTCTATACATCTGCGTTCCTTTTGCTGTCTCGCATGCTGGGTTCTCGTTACCATCTTTCTAAATTCCATATATATGCGTTAGTATACTGTATTGTTGTTTTTCCTTCTGGCTTACTTCACTCTGGGACACCTTATCTTTGACAAAGGAGGCAAGAATATACAATGGAGAAAAGACAATCTCTTTAACAAGTGGTGCTGGGAAAACTGGACAGCCACTTGTAAGAGAATGAAACTAGAACACTTTCTAACACCATACACAAAAATAAACTCAAAATGGATCAAAGATCTAATCATAAGACCAGAAACTATAAAACTCCTAGAGGATAACATAGGCAAAACACTGTCAGACATAAACCAAAGCAGGATCCTCTATGACCCACCTCCCAGAATATCGGAAATAAAAGCACAAATAAAAAAATGGGACCTAATTAAAATTAAAAGCTTCTGCACAACAAGAGAAACTATAAGCAGGGTAAAAAGACAGCCTTCAGAATGAGAGAAAATAATAGCCAATGAAGCAATGGACAAACAATTAATCTTAAAAATATACAAGCAACTCCTGCAGCTCCATTCTAGAAAAATAAACAACCCAATCAAAAAGTGGGCCAAAGAACTTGACAGACATTTCTCCAAAGAAGACATAAAAATGGCTAACAAACACATGAAAAGATGCTCAACATCACTCATTATCAGAGAAATGCAAATCAAAACCACAATGAGGTACCACTTTACACCAGTCAGAATGGCTGCCATCCAAAAATCTACAAGCAATAAATGCTGGAGAGGATGTGGAGAAAAGGGAACCCTCTTACACTGTTGGTGGAAATGCAAACTAGTACAGCCACTATGGAAAACAGTGTGGAGATTCCTTAAAAAACTGCAAATAGAACTGCCATTTGACCCAGCAGTCCCACTGCTGGGCATACACACCGAGGAAACCAGAATTGAAAGAGACACGTGTACCCCAATGTTCATCGCCGCATTGTTTACAATAGCCAGGACATGGAAGCAACCTAGATGCCCATCAATGACGAATGGATAAGAAAGCTGTGATACATATACACAATGGACTATTACTCAGCATTAAAAAAAAAAAATTCATTTGAATCAGTTCTACTCAGGTGCACTCCAGTATTCTTGCCTGGAGAATCCCATGGGCAGAGAAGCCTGGCAGGGTGCCATCCATGGGGTTGCAAAGAGTTGGAAGCAGCTGACCATGTGCACACACACATTTCACATATTATATACATGAATATTCAAAATAATTTACTAATAGGGTTCCAAACTAAGAGATTATGAATGAAAGCAAATAAAACAGTTGTGCAAAAACAAGTCCAAAATTATGTAATAGGCTGTCTTATATTATATTCTCAGTGGAGGTTTTAATTCAACTGATTTGGAGAATCAAAAAGTAGCCTCTTCTTTCCTGCCATAGCAAGTTCTGAATGTTTTTCTCTGGGTTTTCCATTCTGAATTCCTCAGTCCTTGGTAAAAGGGATTTTCATCTCAGATCCAACATTATTAAATTTCAGGGCAGTGTATATTTTGTGATGACCCTGAGAAAACTATCTTTGATTAATCATTACATCCTCCTTGCATCAGCTTCCCTGTTTTAATGTCTCCTGTGTCAGGGATTATTTTAAATTTCAAGTTCATAAAAACCTACTTTCAGTGACATTTATGAGCAAAGATGCTGCTTTCTTCAATGCACCAGCCCATTTATCTTGTTACATCTCATGGAACTGTGAGGAAATAAACTGCTTAATCATTGCAGGCAAACTAACGTTTTTCACTTTCAGAAGAAACTAAAGCTAAAATTTTGCTTAATTAACATGGCTTTTTGTTCTTTATTAATTTGGGGTATAAGAAAAGGCACATTAAGTTGTCTTCAGTAAGGTCATTCATTTGAATATTTAAGACCATGATGAAGTAGCCACCTCTTTGGAAATCCATCTGTGAAGGGACTATACTTCCTTTGGGCTTTGTCTGCTGCTGACAGTTGCAGCTCACGTGCTTTTCATTTATCATCCTTGGCACCTTCCACCATCGAATAGCTTATTAACTTTGGCCTTTAATAATATTTCAAGGACTTCCTTGGTGGTCCAGTAGTTAAGACTTTGCCTTCCAATACAGGCTGAGGGGTGGTGGTGGTGTGAGTTTGATCCCTGGTTGGGGAATTAAGATCTCACATGCCTCATAGCCAAAAGACCAAAACATAAAACAGAAGCAATTTTGTAACAAAATTCAATTAGAAAATAGTTCACATCAAATTTTTTAATTAAAAAATAATATTTTAGTTACAAAAATGTTCCTTATGTGTTTCAAAGGACCCTTATAAAGATAATTGGAATACTGAATATCCTTCTTTTCAATACATAGATATTATGGATTTTTCTGAATAAGAACAAAGAAATCAGTTAAAGCCTTTAAGATCATCAGAATATCATTAGTTTCCTCACTTCTCAATTAAAATGGTCAAATTAAAATCAAAATAGTCACAGTATGAGTTACATATATTAGAAAACTTGGTTTAAGTAAAGGGAGAAGAAGACATTCACTCATTCATTCTTTCATTTTACATTTAAATTTTGATTTCCTCATGTATTTCTGGCACTGTGCTGGTTGCTGGTGCGACATTTATGGGACAACACTCATAAATGCACCTGTACAAATTAGTTAGGTGGTTAACTTACTGATGGATGATGGACTAACCACTCTGAATCAATTAAGCATCCATAGAAGTTTTACTTTCAAAGTCAGAGCTTTCATTTGGACAACAACATCTCTCACTATTACTCAAGTTGCTGCCTGGCAATACTCTGACCAAAAAGGAGCCTCATTAACTCCTTCAGTATTTTTAGAATTGTTTAAAAGTTGGTATACATCTTTGCAAATGCTTGTAAGACAGCTCAGTAAATATCACGTCTGCAGGCAGAATCCAGCCTGCATAACAAGCTGTTGCCTTAGACTGTTGCCCAGATGATGTCAAAACTGGACTGAAACTTGAGACTTCCTGTTTTCCAGTAACAGGCTTAGATGACTCATTAGGCTTGAATAAGATGCTTTGAACTTGGGTGACTACAGAGATGTTCTTCTCTGCATGTTGAAGTGAGAAGCACTTCCTTGGCTGGTTGCTTATCTTGCCTGCTGTAAAAATCCCCAGCAGGCCAATGTTGGGAAGAAAACTAAGCCTATATCTTTTGAAAAAAAAAAGTAGATCGGAGAGATAAATTGAAAGAATTACCCATGGTTGATAAATATATGTCTTATTATTCAATAGGCTTGAAGTAATATGATTGGAATTAACCTTTATGACAAAAAAATAGGGGACTTGAGAAAAATTTTATTCATATATTGGAGCTCTAAACAGCCATTAAGATATTTTTATAGATGAATAACTCATAAAAAGGAGAAAATGTTCATATTTTTAGTTAAAATATATGTTTCATCCTACTTTTAAAATTTTTTATTATTTTTAGATATAATGCTATGGTCGTTCATAATACACACCAAGAACCGAAGCTGAAAGTACATGAAACTGTTAAGTTTTGCATGTGATAGGATACGGCTGATTTTTCTTTTATTCTGCTTTATGTCTAGATTTTGCATATTTTCTATAATGAACATATACTATTTTTTTCATAAAATAAAATTATAGAAAATGAGCAATCTGATTTTTCTATGAAATTTTTAATCCTAAAATGTTGAGAAAACTCTAGGGAAATATATTGCTAAGAAACTTTAATCTAATATAGCCTGCCCAGATGGAAGGTCCACAACACACTTCAAAACATAAAGTGTCTGTGGTTTGAGGAAACTGCACACAAGGAAATCAAGATTTAAACATGAAATGAAAACAATGAATATGTGTTCTAGACTGAGCAACTCCACAAAAGGGATATATTCTAAAAAATAATCACAAAAGGTTACAAATATTCATTTATATATTTTCATGGTCTTTTTTTATAATAGTAAATGATTAGGATCAAATATCTACAAGTATGGGAATGGTTAAACAAATTCTATTGCATCCAAAGAAAAAGTCGTTTAAACTCATGTTTTAAGAATAGCCAGTGAAATGGGAAATGCTTATGATTCATATTTAAATTTTTAAAAAGCAGGTAGAGAAATAGTATACATTAGAATCTCAGCTATTTACTATACATAGTATGCATACATGTATATGGTAGACATGAAAAGATATACAGAGGCATATTATAATTATTTTTCTGAACAGTAAAAGTATAGATTTATGTTTTCTTCCATGTGTTGTTCTGTGCATTTTAAAATTTCTACAAAGAGCATGCATTAAGTTCAACACCAAAAAGACACATTTCACCCTGAAGAGATTAGTGGGGAGAATAGGCTTGAGGATGTGTCGGGTAACCAAAGTGTTGATGAGGATTGCAATGGATCCCTTCAAGAATTATAGTTTATGTTTAGTAACTGACTTGTTTTGCTTATTCTCCCTGAAGTCTCAGGAACTGTCTACTTCTCCCTTTCTCCCAGTAGAGTTCTTTCAAAGACTTTCAGGAATGTGGAAAATCATGCCATTTATGTGGTGTAGTGAAAAGTGAAAGTGTTAGTCTGACTCTTTGCAGCTCCACGAACTGTAGCCTCCCAGGCTCCTGTGTCCATGAGATTCTCCAGGTAAGAATACTGGAGTGGGTTGCCATTTCCTTCTCCAGGAGATCTTTCCAACCCAGGGATCAAACCCAGGTCACCTGCATTGTGGCATATTCTATACTGTCTGAGCCACCAGGGAAGCCCATTTATGTGGCGGGTAGTATATTAAGTTTTTTTTTTTTCAGATTCAGATGCAACAAAATTTATTGAGTACCTACTATGTGTGCCAAGCACTTTGGGAAATTACTTTTTCAGCTATTAGGCCTCAAAGGGACTTTTAAGATTTTTACAGAAAGTACAATAGATATAGGTTTGCAAGGCTGAAGGTTTAACTCTAGAGACTACCACCAATTAGCTGTATCAATTGAGCAAGTTGTATTCTTCTGAGATCTTATGCTCATTTATTTATTCATTATTTACTCATTCAACAGATACTGACTACACTTTTCCAAGCTACAGGGTAGACAAGTGAACAAAACAAAGTTTTTCATTCTACTAGACTGAAACTGACAATATATAAATACACAATATGCCAGAAAGAGTTAAACATTTTGGTGAAAACTCAGACTAGCAAGGGGAGAGGAAGGGCTGGAGGGTAAGGTGGGAAATGGTTGTTTTTAAAAGGAATCTCCAAAGAAAGACAAATAAAGCATTATTTGAAAATATCTTGAAAAATATGAGAGATAATAATAACAAATGCTTTACTTCCTTCAGTGGGCTGTTAGAGCTATGTAAGCAGGCTTTGCAGTGTAGAAGGGTATCGTCAATATCATGCAGCTAGAGTTCTGTGAAGTCCTTTTTTAAGAGGGGGCGTAAATTCACATCCATCTGCTTTGGGGCATTCTCCCTTTGGAGCTGGACTAGACCTTATAAATAAATGGAATAAAGAAAATAGAATCTCTCTCAGGGCTAGAATTGTCAGACAATTCCCATTCTGCTTAAACGGAACTAACAGAATATATATTACAGCATTCCCTACTAAGAGCTTTGCACTCTGCATTAAATCCATTTCAGTTCATTTTACTTTAACCACAAAGATTCTCCAAAGAATTTAAAATTGGCAAAAAAAAAAAACCCCAAAACAAAAAACAGCGCCACACAGTCTAAGTTCACTGGTGTCAAGTCATTCAGTATCACTGAGAAATGCACAGCTCAATTGTCTCTTTACCCCTTCCCTAATATCTCTGATAATTTCAATCCATTTTAATCTCTCCTAGACTTTTCTCTGTGGATGTGTTTATTTCAACACATAACGTAGCCATGGGTTTGGGTGGACTCTGGGCGTTGGTGATGGACAGGGAAGCCTGGTGTGCTGCGATTCATGGGGTCACAAAGAGTCGGACACGACTGAGCGACTGGACTGAACTGAACATAGCCACTCTGGGATGAATTTTAAATCATAAGGAAGGAAAGGAAAAGTGTCTTTGACTGGTCACACAGTAACTGGGATGCTTCCTCATTCAGTCCAGGTATTGGAGAGGAGGCCACCCTGCGCCAGGTTTCTCAGGGCTGAGTCCCTGGGTCTCCTGCTTTTCCTCAGGTGTTGATGGGGCTCACGTGAGACGGAATACGAGTGTACAGGAGGCATGGTGGTGGCTGCAGACCACTCAAAGCTCTGGGGGTTGGTGGTAATGCAGGTGTGTCTCTTAGTGTCTGTGGGTCTGCAGTTATACAAAGGAAGCTGTAAAATGTATCAGTAGGGAACTAAGAATGACATGAAATTTTCCAAACTCTACTTAAAGATGCCTTCCATACAGGATCCCTTTTTGTCTTTAATAGATTCTATTGCAGGAAGTGTCTTGTTCTATTATATGCTCTAAAAAATGTGAATTGAATTTAAGAATGAATGAAAAAAGGAAGGAAGAAGAAAGGAAGGGAGAGACAAAACAGAAGGAGGGGAAGGAGACTGTTGAAATACGTAACACTTTAAAAGACATAAGACATATTAATTCTCCAGCAGATCTTCCCGACCCAGGAATAAACTGGGGTCTCCTGCATTGCAGGTGGATTCTATATTAACTGAGCTATCAGGGAAGCCCTAACACACTTAAGGCATAAGACGTATTACAACATTTTTTAACGGATGTTAATTACTTAATGATTCCCTGTTTTTGTCAGTAGAGGCAACAAGAAATGAGTGCTATAGTTAGGACAAATAGTCAGTGAATAAAATGCTGACCACCCCTTCCTTTATGCCGTGCACTAATGTCATATATATAACCTGGTCTCTAGGAGACCTTTTGTGTTCATTATTTACATATAAACACGTATGCAATGGTATTTATCTCTGTAAGCCATATGGTCAATATAGCATCTGGTTGACAGTACTAAATAAATATTCTTTCCCATGATAATATAATCAAACTTGAGGATTTTCTTTGAAGAGGCAGCACAGTGCAAAGAGATGAATTCTGGAGTCAGACTGCTTAGTTTGAACCAGGCTATTCCACTTATTATCTGTGGGACCTTTGTTGCTTGAACTTTCTGTCACTCAGATTTTATATCTGTAAACTGAGAATAATAATATTGCCTCTGGCAAAGCTCATGATGATGATTAAATAAATTGTGTGTATAAAATGCTTACAAAAGTGCTAGAGTAATAGTAAGTGCTAGAATAATCAGTTCAGTTCAGTTGCTCAATCATGTCAAACTCTTTATGACCCCATGGACTGCAGCACGCCAGGCTTCCCTGTCCATCACCAACTCCTGGAGCTTGCTCAAACTCATCTCCATAGAGTCGGTGATGCCATCCAATCGTCTCATTCTCTGACGTCCGCTTCTCCTCCTGCCTTCAATCTTTCCTAGCATCAGGGTCTTTTCCAAGGAGTCAGTTCTTCTCATCAGGTGGCCAAAGGATTGGAGTTTCAGCTTCAGCATCAGTCCTTCCAATGAATATTCAGGACTGATTTCCTTTAGGATGGACTGGTTGGATCTCCTTGCAGTCCAAGAGACTCTCAAGAGTCTTATCCAACACCACAGTTCAAAAGCATCACTTCAGCTCGGCTTTCTTAATAGTCCAAATCTCACATCCATACATGACTACTGGAAAAACCATAGATTTGACCAGACAGACCTTTGTTGGCTAGAATAATGTTTGCTGTTATTTAATTAGGAATTAAATCCACACTCTGAAATGAAACTCTATACAATCATCTATTTTGTTAAGTATGTGTTTTGGAGTGGATGGAGGTCCTGATTTGTGTCCCACTCTCTGCAACCCCATGGACTGTAGCCTGCCAGTCTCCTCTGTCTATGGAATTCTCCAGGCAGGAATACTAGAGTGAGTTGACATTTCCTACTCCATCTGATAAGTGTAAGCTGAATAATATTAATAGAATATACTGGGTGCTTCTGTCAACGGAATTTTCTTGTCATTGAGAAACTGATGGACATCATTAGCCAGCAGGCATTATTTCCATTCTCATCTAGGACATTTTATGGTGTCCCAGTCCAGCTGATCCCACTCTATGTGCCCCCACACTCTTCTGAGATATAAGTGCTAACTTTGTTACAAGACTAACTTTTTGTCCCTGTCAGTGTTTACCCATTTCTAAGGCAAGTTTATTTTCCTTTAACATGTTCTGCAAACTGCATGCCCTTATGTTTTTAAACTAATATGGGAATGCTTTCACTTGTTTTCTATCATGGGTATTCCTTTTACTGTGCCTTCTCTGTTGCTTTCATTAAAACAGTGAGGAGGGCAACCCAGTGCATTCCCTTTTTGGGGAGTGCAGAAGTTTTGGTTAGATTGTGAATTCTAAAAGAGATTCTTTATTACTTAGCACTATGGAGGTTTTAAATGTCGTCAAGCTGCACCATAGCTGCAGGAACTTAACTTATGTTTATCCACTTGGCAATGTATAGTTTTAGACTGCCTGTGATTGGGGCATAGGGCAATTTAATGAGTACTGTTTATCGAAGTGAGCACCCTGGGGGTGTGGATCAAATCTGAATCAATTCTTCACTCTCCAAGTCTAGTCGAGGGTTGGCACTGGTAAACTGGATTGAAGGAGTGACATAGAATGCTGTGCTCTCAGGCATGTTTTCCTTAGAGGGCACTCATGGGTTATGGAGCCAAACTGATTCATTTTAATGGATTTGGCTCAGTATCATCACCAGAAATTGATCAGATGCAAAGGCTCTGAGACAGGTGAAGGTGCATTGGCGTGTGTCAGAAATAAGTCTCTCAAATTGGTTTCCGGTCCCTGAGGGAAAATGTGACACGCCCCTTTCTCATGTTCAGTGATCGTGGCTGTCATGGTGAACAGGTGCTCCCAGTTTCAGAGGTCTCGTGTGTTAGAAGCTCCCAAGATTTCTTTCACATTTATTAAGAATCTTCTACTGTGCCTTTCACTGTTTCTCAATGTCTCCTGAAAGTCTCATCTCAAATATGGTGGCTCTTATTATTTTCTCTTAGAGAGTTAGACTGCATAATGGGTGAAAGCATGAACTTTGACATAAGTTAGACCTGGAATTGTCTAGGCTCTTGAGGAGGTATTCTATGGATATGAAAGAAATTGAGAAAGACTGCCTTTTGGCATCAGTATATTCACCTAAAAATTGTGGTCAGAGTAGAACAGAGGATGCTCATTATTAAAGAAAATTGGAAATGGAAAAGAAGTGAATCCATTTAAACAGAGCACCTATTTGCATCATAAGCAATAAAGTTTTCTTAGAATTTGTCTTGAAAATACAGTCATGCAAATAATTGTAATCTAATATAAAAAGTTTATATTTGCTGGTATATACTATGGTTATGGGGTAAACTGGGAAGAATGTTTGCATGGGGACTAATCTTATAGGTTAGTTATAAGTGAAAATTTTGTATTATCAAAACCTTTGCTGTTCAGTATGACCTCATAAATGTAGGGACCTGGACAATAAACTTTCAGATAAAAAAGACTTACCTAATATTATTGTGTGAGTAAACTAATAGGCGAGAAACACATATGTCATTCTGTTAGATAAGTGAAAATCGGTGAGTAATAATAAACATGCATCTCCATTGGATCCCAAGACAATTCTCCACCTAAGGAAAATAATGGCTTTCCAGTGTCTGTGTTTTTAGGGCTTTACAAATTGTGTTTAGCTCTTCCTCTTTGAAAAACTGTTGTTTCTGGAAACATTTGGATTTATTCTTTAGCACTGCAAGAATAAGTAACTCATTACCTGAACTGGTCATTGGTGGTCCCACTTTCTCTTCCTCTTTCCATAACCTGATCCCATCCTTTCACAATGTTCTTTAGTAACAAAAGCAGTTCAGGCACATGGGTCTCTTTCAGATGATGCAGAGTACAGTTGGAAATTATGATTATTCTCTGAGGTGATTGCAAAAGTCTGATGAAAATCTGTACTATCTACTTGTTGAAACTTGATGGGGTATGCAGGAAAAATGTGAGCAAAGCAACTGGCTTGTTTTCAAACCCTCACCTGACTTTATGCGGTAGGCACACCATTTTGTTTTTCATCCAGGTATTTAATTATAATCCCTTAACTTGACCTGTACTTTTCTCCAGGTTAGTAACAGTGGGTTTCTCCATAGTTAGTACCAGTGGGTTTGTTGTAATTGCGTCCATGCACTAGCAAGGAACCCTTAAAAAATAACTGATGTAAATAATTAAGGTTTTATTTCTTCTTAAGTGGCTAGCCAGGCATGTACATGTCTAAATTGGGTTCTTTCTCATAAATTCATATATATACACACACATGCATGATGTAAGAGGTGATGTGCCAATTTCTAAACCTTCTCAGGTGTGAAAATTGTATTTTAAGACTAAAATGATCCAAGTAGCAAAATGTATACTTTAGTATTTAAATATCATCTTATTATTTTCATCTCTGAAGAACTGGCCTGAAGCTGTATACTCAAAGGAGTAATTTCTATTTCTTTTCCATTTAGTATTAATTTTAGCTTTAATTATGAAAAGGAAACTGATTTAAGAGTTAAATTTATATGTGTCACATACACTTAACAGAATTAACCTTTTGCCATAGTATTTCAGGTAATATTTTTGTAAGGAAACAAAGTGTTGTAAATCTAAGGAAAGCTCTATCTTTTCCCCTCACCTTTATATTAGAGTTAACTACTCCTGAAGTTGGTATGTTGAGTGTTCATGCATGCTTTTGCACATTTTTATATACATGGATATTTATAAACAATATCAGTTCAGTTCAGTTGCTCAGTCATGTCCGACTCTGCGACCCCATGAACCGCAGCATACCAGGCCTCCCTGTCCATCACCAATTCCCGGAGTCTACCCAAACCCAAGTCCATTGAGTTGGTGATGCCATCCAGCCATCACATTCTCTGTCTTCCCCTTCTGCTTCTGCCCCCAATCCTTCCCAGCATTAGGGTCTTTTCTAATGAGTCAACTCTTTGCATGAGGTGGCCAAAGTATTGGAGTTTCAGCTTCAACATCAGTCCTTCCAATGAACACTCAGGACTAATCTCCTTTAGGATGGACTGGTTGGATCTCCTTGCAGTCCAAGGGACTCTCAAGAGTCTTCTTCAACACCACAGTTCAAAAGCATCAATTCTTTGGCGCTCAGCCTTTTTCACTGTCCAACTCTCACATCCATACATGACTACTGGAAAAATCATAGCCTTTACTAGATGGACCTTTGTTGGCAAAGTAATGTCTCTGCTTTTCTTTTTTTTTT